>WOXC01005093.1:0-328566 GCA_011680675.1 Gymnobelideus leadbeateri
TTATTGTCCATTAGAAAAATCTTCCTGGGTGATGTTCAGATGACTGAAACTTAACCCTTGAAGGACTGAAGGCATGAGAAACAGAGAATTAAGTTTTTTAAAAAGCTCTTTAGGGGGCCGCTAGGTGGCGCAGTGAATAGAGTGCCGGCCCTGGAATCAGAAGGACCTGAGTTCGGAGCCCGGCCTCCGACACTTCATCCGCACAAACAAAAACCTAGCCGTGTAACCTTGGGCAAGTTACTTAACCCCAATTGCCCTAAAGGGGCGGCTAGGTGGCGCAGTGAGTAAGAGGCCGGCCTCGGAGTTTGGATGACCCGAGATCAGATTCGGCCTCAGAAAATGAGCACCCACGCATAAATCAAAATGACTAGCCGTGTAACCTTGAGCAAGTTACTTAACCCCAATTGCTAAAAAAAAAGTAATAAATAAATAAATAAAAAATAAAAAGCTCTTTAGGAATATGTCTATATCTGAGATAAAAGAAGTAGTTTGCCAAAAATATTTAGGCAGTATGCAGCCTAAGGGTACAAATAGATTCTTGCTCATAGTAAGGTGTTTGGTTCTAGGAGAAATTTGGGGCCATTACAAGAACTTGGTAAAAAACTGTAATTTGCTATTCCTAATATCCCTTTACCAACTACTTCCACTAAGTCCTTTGACATTATATGAATTTTGAAGCAAAGAACAGAAAATCCTCTGTACTTTTAGTTTTAATCTTCTCAGGCTTAATTCTGTGAGTCTATGGTATTTGAGTTAGGAAAAATAGATGCCTTTTTATATGAATAATAGTTAGCATTTATATAGTGCTCTAAGGTTTGCAAAACACTTTACATACGTTATCTCATTTAATCCTCACAACAACTCTGGGAAGTAGGCATTATCAGGATTTCAGATAAGGAAATTTAGGCAAAGAGTTCAAGAGATTTATCCAGGGTCACACAGTTAGTGTCTCAGGTCACATCTGAACTCAGGCTTCCTGACTCCAGCTTCAGGGCTCTATCCTCTGCATTATAAAGCTGCCTCCTTCAGAATATTTTAAAGTGTTTTATGTACTTCCTTGCCTTCTTAAACAGAACGTACTAAGCATAATTTTCAGATCATGCAAAACCATTATGTACAGTGATGCTTTCATCACACAGTGAGACACATGCTCAGGGGCTTCACCAAACTTTGTGAGCTTGTGTAACAACACACTAGTTTCATAATCTTATGCTTTTTTGAACTCTTGCATCTACCTTTTCTATCTTTTTGTTATCGAGCTGTTGACTGTGAGGTACAGAGCTCTGGATTTAGAGTCAGAAGATGAGGGTGTAAATTCTTGCTCTGCCACTTACTACTTATGTGACTTGGACAGAGCATTTAATTTCCCTGGGCATCAGTTGCCTCAACTGTATGATGAAGGGGTTTATTAGATGACTTGAAATTCTTTTTTGTTTATAAATCAACAGTCCTATGATCTTGCTACTGCCAGTGTGTCTGAGTATGACAATCTCTCCTTTTTCTAATTTATTTCCTTTATTCTGTTCAGAGTTTGGAAGCTAAGTAAGGGAGCTTTTGAAAACCCTATGGAGTAAATAGGCTATTCCTGAGAACAGAGTTCTCTCCTGAGGGGAGCTACTTAAAAAGTAGATGTGATTTAATGCAGCTATTTTTGATGTCTAAAGACTTTCCCCCCTATTTCCTGGTTCTCAACTATGTTCTAAATTGGTGATGTTGCTGGATAGCTGAGTTTCTTCAGAGGCAAAATGTCAAAGTTCATTCAATATCAATACTCCATCAATCTTTTACAGAGGTCAGCTACATCCCTGTTAGATTAAAAATTAGTTCCTTTAGTGTATCAGTAATGACATCGACTACTTAAAGACTTATTTTTAGTTTCTTTTGGAGTTTTTTTTTTAATGCTATCTTTTGCTTCTCTATCATTGTCATTTCTGAATATATCCCTTCCTCTTCTCCAGGCTATCCCTTTTATAATGAAGAAGAAAAAAAAATGCAGTATAGTGAAACCAAAACATAACTACTGTCTTAAAGAATATACAATCCTCCATACCTAAAGCCCCAACCTCTGCAATGAAGGAAAAGTTTTATTTTTTTAACTCTTCTACACGATCAACCTTGGTTGTGATCATTAAACAGCATTCATATTTTGTTGCTTTGCTTTTTCTATTTACATTGCTGTCTACTGTATTGTTTTCTTGATTCTGCTTACTTAATTTTGCATCAGTTCATGTGAGTATTCTCACACATCTCTGAATTCTTCTTATTCATCACTTCTTTTGGTATAGTAGTGTCACTACATTTATCAACTACAACTTCTTTAACCATTCCCTACCTTATGAGAATCTCCTGTTTCCACTTTTTTGCTACCACAAAAAGTACTATTATGAATATTTTGTTGTATCTGAGACCTGTATGTCTTTGATTTCCTTGGTCTACATGAATAGAAGTGGAATCTTTGGGTCAAAGAAAATGGACATTTTAGTAACTTTTTAAACAGCAAATTGCTTTCTAGGATGGTTGGATGAAATTCAGAGTTCCACCAATAGTACGATAGTATTATAACTATAACAACAATAACTGACATTTATACAGCACCAATTCTGTACCAGGTGCTGGGCTAAGCACTTTGCAAGTATTATCTCATTTGATCCTCACAATAATTCTGGGAGGTAAGTGTTATTATTTTCCCTATTTCACAACTGAGGAAACTGAGGCAAACAGAGGTTAAGTGACTTGCCCAAGGTCACGCAGCTAGATATTCTCTGAGAGCAAATGTGAACACAGAGCTTTTCTGCCTCCAGACCTAGCAGTCTGTGCACTAGGGTGCCACCTAGTGGTCTCCAACATTAGTATGCCTGTCTTCTCTTCCCACAGCCCACTTCAATGTTTTGGGTTTTTTTGGTCTTGGTTTTGTTTTTTACTGATTACGTCCATCTTTGCCAGTTTTCTGAGTGTGAAGTGAAGCCTCTGAGCAGTTCTGATTTGCTTTTTTTATTGTTTATTATCTGAAGCACTCTTTAATTTTATTTTGCAATTTACAATTATTGTTTTGAGAACTGTATGTACAACGTAACTACTTAACCTCTGTGAAGAGATTCTTGGTTTTATAAATTTGTATTAATGTAGTGGAATGGAAAAAGTATTATTGAGCACCTACTATGTGCTAGGTATTGTGAGAATCATTTTACTGATATTATCTCACTCGATCCTCACAATAACCCTGAGAGGGAAGTGCTATTACTACCCCTCCTCCCCCCACCTTTTTTTTACAGTTTGAGAAAATAATGCAGAGGTTAAGTGACTTATCCAGGGTCACATAGTAAACATCTGAGGTTCATTTGAACTCAGGTGTTTCTGACTCTAGGCCTAGTGCACCCTGCAACAACACTAGCTTCCCATGTTCTCTATTTGTGTGTATATACATACATATATTAGATACATAGATACATATTAGATAATATATTAGATTCTTATCTATAAGATATATAGATCTATATATAGATATACCATATCTATAGATAGATTAGATGATATATGTTAGATCCTTATCAGAGACCTTTAATGTGAAGATTTTTTTTCCACTTTGAGAGAGGACCTTCTTATTTGGCCTACATTTATTTTGTTTGTACAAAAGCTTCTCAGTTTCATAAATCATCTACGGTATCTTTTGTGCCCTTTTGTAACACTTGTCTTGGTTAATAATTTTTCCTTGTATCCAAAGCTGTTAAGGTACTTGATCTCATTTTTTCCTAACTTTTTGTGGTCTGATGTTTTGTATTCAGATCAAGTACCCATTTAGAACTTGTAGTACATGCTGTAATCTGTTGGTCAAAACTTATTTTCTGTAAAACCTTTTCTAGTTTTCCCGGTAACTTTTCACAAATAGGGGGTTTTTCTCCAAGCTATTTATGTTTTCTAGTTAAGCAAAGCGTTAGCGTGATTATTTCAAATTCTAGCTTATTTATTGATCTTGCCATTCACTTGAGGCTGCCCAGCTTCTTATCACCTGGCAGGGCACTACTAGTACAAGATGCAAGAAAACGTCCCTTCCATCCCACCACTCAGCTCCAGAGGGAGTTAATCTACTTAGCTTTTGTACTATCTTAAAGCTAAGCTGCCTGATTGGTGGGTGAGTGCTTAAGTCAGTCCCAGGCCCCACACCAGACCCTGTTTCACTTCCTATCCAAATTTCTACCTGAGCCCTCAAACCATCTACCCTGCAACAACCATCCACCTTCCACTTTCTAACTCTGGCTATGGGAACAGTAATTAAAATAATACTTTCGTTATTCCTGGAAAAGTGGTTATCAATTGGCCACAACATGGATTAGCTCCTCATCACAGAGACTTGTTAGACATTCTGCCATGAACAACACTTCCATATATTTACATACATATACATGTGTGTATCTCCCCTATTAGAATGGAAACTCCTTGAAGACCAAGATTGCTTCACTTTTTTTTTTTTTGAAGACAGAACCAAAGCATTTATTCAGATATCAGAAAGCCAAACCCCAAACCAGAAAGCCACATTCGATTGCTTCACTTTTATAATAGTAGCTCTAGCACTTGGCATGGTGTTTGGCAAATAAGAAGCACTTTACAAGTGCTCGCTCATTCATTTATCTACTTTCCAATTTTTTTTAAACAAAGGACAAATAGTTTTGATGATTACTGTTTTATATTTTGAAGTCTATGTGCTATTTTTTCTTTATCCCTATTTTTTTTCATTCTTTCCCTTATGATTCATTTGTTTTTCCAAATGAAATCTTATTATTTTATCCAGCATGATAAAGTACCTTTAGGTAACTTGATTGATATAGCACCAAATTTGCAATTGTTTTAGATACTACTGTAATTTCCAGTACATGTGTGTGACTCAGCCACGTCCAATAAATATCCCTCCAATTATTTAAGCTGTGTCCTTATTTCTTTAAAAAGTGTTTTGTAATTATATTTATATATCTCAAGTGTATCTTAACCTCTCTGTAGCTTCTCACACAGTTTAACATGATCTGTCCATTCTAGTTTTGGTGCTATCTTCTGGTTTTTCTCTTACCTGTCAGACCACTCCTTCTCAACTCTCTTCTGCTGGATCTTCATTTAGGTCATACCCACTAACTAGCTAGGGGTCTCCAATGATCTGTCTAGAGCCCTCTTCTCTTCTCCCTTTACACTGCTTCACTTGGTGATCTCCTCAGTGCCTGTGGTTTCAATTATCATCTCTATGAGGATGCATATAAAATCTATATCTCTCTTGAGTTCTAGTCCTCATCTTTTCCCTAAAACACTTCCCTCCTTCCAACTTTCCTATTACTGTCAAGGGCACCACCATACTCCCAGTAACCCATATTTACAAACTCAGTAATTACAACTCCCTGATTCTTCTTTTGGACTCACGCCACATACCAATTGGTTGTCAGATCTTATTGATTCTACCTTCACAGAATCTTTTGTATATGTCCCCTTTTCTCTTACTCATGTAGCTATTACCCTAGTACAGGTCCTCACCATGTGTACTACTGCAAAAGTCTTCTCTTCCATGTACTTCTGTGTACATGTTAGTCAGTCAGTCTTCTTGTTGTTTTTCAATCATGCTCAACTCTTCATTGATGTTATTTGAAGTTTTCTTGGCAAAGATACTGGGGTATTTTGCTGCTTCCTTCTCCAGCTCACTTTGTAGATAAGGAAACGGAGGCAAATTGGGTTAAGGGACAAGCTGAGGGTCACACAGCTAGTCAGTGTCTGAGGCTAGATTTGAACTCAGGAAGAAGAGTTTTTTTCACTCTAGTTCTAGCACCCTATCCACTGTGCCACCTAGCTGCCCCAAATCAGTCAGTTACCTAGAATTTATTAAGGGCCTAGCATGTGCTAGGGATTGTATTAAGTGTGGAGTATACAAAGAAAGACAACACCAGACCAAAATAAAAAACAAAGCAACAACAATTAAAAAAAAAAGTCCTTTGCTCTAAAGGATCTCAATCTAATGGGGGAGACAAGATGCAAATAACTATGTACAAATAAGATATGTACAAGATAAACTGAAGATAGAGAGGGAAAGCACTAAGATTAAGGTGAGTTGGGAAAGGCTTATTGCAGGTGGCACCATGTACTTATTAGAAAAGCTTCATGTATTTTCCTATCATAAATGTTAGCTTTTAGTTTTAGTTAGATACTTTTTATGGTATGAAAAATGTTCCTTTGCCTTCTTTTTTTTTAATATAAATGAAGGTTATATTTTGTCAAAGACTTTTTGAATCTATTAAAATAATTATGTGACTTGGGACATTTTTGTTTATATAATTGACTGTTTTCCTAACATTGAATTATTTTTGCAAGCTTGATACAAATCCAACTTGGTAATAGTTGATAACTGTTTGGATCTGTTGCTATAATTCTTCTGCTAGGATTTCATTTGAAATATTTTTATCAGTATTCATTAGTAACAATGGTCTGTAATGATCTCTCTTAGATTTAGCCTTATCTGCTTTAGGCATTAGGACTATATTTGTCCTATAAAAAGACTCTGATAGAATGTTTTATTTCTGAACTTTAAAGAATAATTTGTATAATATAGGTATTAGTTGCTCTCTAAAACGCTGACAATATTCACCAGCAAACCCATCCAGACCAGTGCTTTTGTAATTTGGGAGTTCTTTTAGGACTAGTTTTGATTTCATTTTTCAAATTGGGTTTAATATTTCTAAATCAAGATCTCTTCATCTGTGTATTTTATATTTTGGTAGGTAATCCTCAATTTAAAAAAATTTAGGTTTTGCTAGCACACCTTATGTATAGTCTAGTACTAAATATTCCTTGGCAAACTACCACCTTATATTACTCCCTCCCTCTACTTTCTTTGCTTAAACATGTGATGCTGAACTTAGCTAGAAAAAGTAATGAAACTGTGTTAATTTGGTCTACTCTAAATTCATGTGATGTTATTTCAGCAATGTAACCTTTTACTACTTGGTAACAGATTCTCTATACCAGTCACCATGGCAGCTTTTCTAAACCTTTTCATCTTTTCTCAAATCTCTCAATCTCCTCCTCCCCCCACCTTTGATAAGGACCTCACCTCTTTCTTTACTAAATAAATTGAAGCTATTCACAAAATTTTGCCTTTTGTTCTTCTCTTCATTTCATATCTCTTTGACAGCATCTCTCACTGTATTTTATTCCTCTAGTCTCTGAAGAAGAGGTGACCCTTCTCATTGCTTAAGCAAACCCCTCTGGGAGGACTCCATCCTTTCCTGACATCCCCAACAAACTGCTCTCACTATCATCTCCATTCTATCTACTGGCTCCTTTCCTGCTGCTTACAAATATGCCTGTATTGCCTCAGTGCTTGAAAAACCCTTGCTTGATCTTACTATCTCCACTCCATATTTAGACACTTGTTTTTAGCTAAACCCCCAAAGTTATCTACAATCTCTGCTTCTACTTCCTTTCCTCTCAATCTTCTAAATCCTTTGCAGTCTGGCTTCTAAGCTCACCATTCAGTTAATGCTGGTCTCTCTCTCTCTCTCATTACCAATGATCTTATAATTGACAAATACTGGCCTTCTCTCACTCCTAACCCTTTACTTTGGAGTCTTTGTCACTAGTATCATCTCCTCCTAGATGCACTTTCTCCTTTCTAGGTTTTCTCTTGGTTCCCCTCAAATCTTTACAATTCTTTCACAATCTCCTTTGTTGGGTCTTCAGGTGTATCCTTTAAGACTGTTCCTGAGGGTTCTCTTCTTTCTCAATTGGTAATCTCATCAGATTCCATGGGTTCAATTATCACATCTATGAAGATGCCTCCCAAAACATTTCTCATCATCAACTTCCTTTTGGATATCTTGAACTGGGAGGTCTTTATAGGATTCTCAAAATGAACAATTCCAAATAAAAAATTATTTCCTCCAAAACTCTCCATTCTTCTGGTCACCCAGTCTCAAAATCTAGATGTCATCCTCCTCAGGTCCTCACTTGCACTCATATAAATATATAAATCCCCTTCTGTCTATTCAAGCAGTCACCCCCACCCCCAGTACAGACCCTCATTTCCTTTCCCCTAGATCACAGCAACAGCCTTCTAATTGGTCTCCTTGCACTCCAATCCACCCTCTACAAAGTTGCCCAACATATTTTCTGACTGTGAAACATGTCTCCCCTCCCGATCCCCCCCCCCACACACTCACACAACTCACCACCCCCAGAAACTCAGTAAACTTCAGGGACTTCCTATTACCTCTAGGATAAAATATGGAGTATTTTGTTTAGAATTTAAAGTTCTGTACAATCTGGCCCTTTCCCACTTTTCTAGTCGTACATTTTACAACTTTTTTCAGTATTATTTTCTAATGTGCTGTTCCCCCTCCCTACCCTGATGAAAATCAGCACAAAGTCCCTGTAGAGAAGATATACAACCTTATATTCTTTCCTTGATAACTGTATTTACTTACTGTACTTGTTTTTCTATTGTTTGAGGTTTTTCAAGTTAAATAATTTGTTGCTCACTTCTCATTTTCTTTGTTGGAATGCTTTAAATGTTTCTACGTTAAAAGTCCATCTTTTTCACTGGTGATTTGGTTCAGATTTTCAGGATAAATTGAGTTGCAGCTTGAATTCCTTTTTGTTGTTGTTGTTGTTCTTTATTCATTCTCATGAATTGTGTCTGTAGAATAATCTTATTTTATTGGAACTGCATTTCTTTCATATTTAAAGTCTTTCATCTGACTGCAAACTTTTTTGTTTCTTCATTGCAACTGTAAATTTAACTACTACATTCCTTAAGAGTATGAAGCATTTTTCCTTGTGGAAGTCTGTGGATTCTAATAATCAATGTTTTGTTGTCCATACTTAAAAGTTTTAGACAACTTTGTTGTGTATTATTTTATGAAACATGCATTCAGGTTTTTTATTTTCTCTGTTCTTCTGGAAGATCTATGATGCTTAAAAGTTAGCTTCATTTATCTTGACTCCAAGATTAATCACTTTGGCTTCTAAAGAACCTAGCAATCCTTTTAACATTGTTACCTTTTGTTTCTTTCTGCCAAATTAACTTCTACTTTAGTATTTGGTCTTCCAAATGTCTGAGTCACTTTCAGCCTCTACTTTGCAGAAATTCTTCATCGTGTATTCAATTCTTCCTATTTTGTGATTTGTTTCCTCTTTAAATTCTGCATTGAGTTTTGAATAGTGACTTAAAATTCATTCCTAATTAAAAAAAAAGTTTTATTTCTGTCTTTGGTTTGAACTTGTCATTTAATTGACATAGGAAACTTCGTACCAATGGAAATCAGCACATACTCTAACACTCAGGTCTCAGAGAGTTGCCTGGGGCCACTGAACAGCTAAGGTGCTCTTCCATGGCCAAGCAGCCAGTATCCATCAGAGGTAAAACTTGAATCCAGGTCTTCCTGATGTCAAGGCCAACTTCCTATCCCTCTGCTAGGTGGCCTCTCTTTATTTCTCTTTTGGAACTTCTGGATTTTTCTTTTTAACGTTGTTCCATTATTTCTGGGCAGTTGTCAGGATTTTCTTTTCTCATCAGGTAATTTTACTTTATTTGCCTTTTTATTTTGATACTTATTCATTATACTGTTTTTTCTTTTAGGTTTTATTCATTCTTCATTCTGCCTCTACGATCCTTTCTGCCAGTTTATCTGCTTGTCAGCTAGGATTTTATTAATTTTTTTTTCACTTGAACTTTTGGTCTTTCAGGCTTTGTCTTGTATTTCCAACTGCCTGTGTCTGGTTTCCCTCCTCACTCCTTGGCTCCTTCCTTTGCACTCAGTTTGAGCCATTGGTTGTCTTCAGTTTCTCCATATTTAGGGATGCTAGGGTCACTCAGACTTACGTCCTAACCCAGGGCAAACTTAGGGGTAGGAGAGAATTTGCGGGAGGGAGAAGGGACCACAAAAAGATCTGTTCCTGCTTTGTTTCCAGTCTCCTATTTCTTTCTTTCCCTTCAGGCTTTGCCTGACTGTTATAATTTGATCATATGTTGTTTTCTTTCTTTTTCTTAATAAGCTTATCTTTAGAAGTCTAAGCTCTGGAATAATCTGCTTAGCTCATTAAGTAAATATTTAATTTCTAAAGAGTACTTCATTTAATATGTCACTATTGCTATATTTGATCCCATCTAAATTGAAGATTTTATAATTACTAGCTTAAATCTACATTTTTCTAAGATTAGAATAAAGGCAATGCAATTGAATATGATAATTAGAACATGATACTAATGAAGCCGGGGTCATGAATCTTATGTGCCAGTAGCTTTCCAAGGAGAAAATATTTTATTCCGTGGACATAGATTACTTTTAATTTTGGTTGGCTATATCTCACAGATAGAAGTTGCTTGTCACACAAATCTATTGCCACTAATTGGAAAACTTAATTCTACTATATTATCTCACAGTGAGATAGAAACATAATCTTGATATATGAATAACTGTGCTTTTTAAAAGAAATAAGGATCAGAAGAATCATCTTTTCCATTATAAAATGTTGTAATTTTTCTTTCTTCCACTAGAGGAAGCAATGGTATAATTCTTACCATTTGGTGGATAAAAGACAGCATAATCTTCCATTCCTAGTTTTCCTATAAGAAGACCACAAAGATATCAATACAAATAAATGAAAAAAAATTACCTATTTGATTCATATAGTCTGTTAATGTAGTAATAGCAAATGGATATTTATACTATTACAATAAAACTGCATTATTTAGCACTCTGGAATTATTTTGTATAAAGATTTAGCAAACTTTTCTTTTTAATGGAGTTCAAATAATCATTTTAGAAAAAAACTTAAAAATAATTAAAACAAGTGATTTTTTTACTACCAACTATTTAAGAAATATAATTTATATATAATCAGCATGCTTATTTACAAATCATTTTCATCAATTTATTAAAGTCCCTCAAAGCAACAACTCTTATCAAGCAACATTTTTCGTTTAATTTGAGTTTTGGTGTAATGTACTTTAATGTGGTAAAGCGACATTTCCTTAAAATATGCTAGAATTCAGATTTCTACCAACACCAAGTAGTACTCCTCCTAAATTATTTCAGATTATTGAGGCCTTACTGTATATATTTAGATCCTTTAAAAATTAAGATTGAAAGTTATTAAAATATTACCCTTCTTGACAATGATAACGGAGCCCCAACACTCATAAAGCAATTGGTAGTAGTTAGAAATACGTCAACAAGGATTGGCTAAGTATTTCCTATGTGCTTAATACCTAATGAAAACTATCGAGATATGGTAGAATTACAAGATATGATCCTTGTCTTAAAGATACCTCAAGGGGGAGATGAGTAACACAGAAGAAACAATAGTGAACAATATAATACATTATACAATTAATACCTCAATGAATTCATGATGTCATTGATGCAGGTACTCCCTTCATTGGTACAAAATGTAATCCATCCAAGACTTCCTTTCTTATCCATGCCCTCCCATAATTTCTCCCTAAGGGAGAAGGTCCCGAAGGTTATTCTCTAGGGTTTTTCATATTTCATGGATATTAGTACAGTCCTTAGGGTATCCACCTGGTATCCTTCACAGAAGATCTTTTCTGGTTATAACTTTCCAGGATGTTATCTTTTATGCCATTTCCTATGGTTAAGTCATTGTTGGTAATATGCTAACGTCTACTTACATGAACCATGCATTTCTCTGATGCCTTCTGAGTCACTTGCAATTAAGATTTCTTGAGGTCATAGTGTGCCACAATAACATTAACAGAAAAACAACGATATTAAAAATCTGGTGTGTGTGTGTGTGTGTGTGTGTGTGTGTGTGTGTGTGTGGGTGTGTGTGGGTGTGTGTGGTGTGTATGTGTAAGAAACACAGAGACAAAGAGAGACACACACAGAGATATACAGAGAAGACATAGAGAGGTAGGAGGGAGAGTATCATGGTTGAAAGTGCTCTGCAGTTTATTCTGACTCATTCCACTAGTTAGCTGCATACCAAAGAACAATTAAAAATTGTATCAAATGGTTTATTATATAATTTCAAGTTACTTTGCCTCCGCAGAACTATGACTGTAAGGGTAGGTAAGAGCTAATGGAATGAGGAGGGTCACAAATGTGGACATTCTGGGTGAAAGAGAGGCACGGAAGGGAGAATAAAAATAATTTGTCTGAAGAACATTAAGTAGACACTAGTTTGATATGCAAGGGGAATTTGGCTTATGAAAGACCTTGAATATCAGAATGAGCTTGGACTTAAGCCATAGGTTATAGGAATTATCTATCAATTTTTGAGGAAAGGAGTGACATGATGAAACTGGCTTTAGGAAGATTAATCAGGAAGGAAAAAAGGAAGGAAATAAGCATTTATTAAGCACCTACTATATGCTAGGTACTACACTAAGTACTTTTTATAAATATTATCTCATTTGATCAGTATGACAAGCCTGGGAAGTAGGTGCTATAATTATTTCTGTTTTACAGTTGAGGAAACTGAGGCAGGCAGAAGTTAAATGCTTTGATCAATACAGCTAGTAAGAGTCTGAAGCCAGATTTGAGCTCAAATCACTCCAGAACGACTGCTCTATCCACTACACTAACTAGCTACAGCTAACTAAACATCCACTCAGAACCAGGATGCTGCATAAAAATATAGCTGAGACATCAGGCTAGAGACTGTTACAGTAATCCATATGTGAGGGGATGTGAGTCTGAATCAAGTCATCAGCAAGAATTTAGTAAATACCTACTATGTGCCAGGCACACTGGAGATATAAATACTGAAGCAGACAGCTTCTTCCCTTGAGTGTATATCCTAATATACAACATGCATATGTGATGCTTTTTGTATATCTATACAACGCAAACACAAGATAACCCTGGTGAGGAAGGCATTGGCAGCAAAAGGGGACCAGAGAAAACCCCATTCAGGGGGTGGATCCTGAACTGAGTCTTGAGGGAAAGCAGGGATTCCAAAAGGCAGAGGTGAGGAGGGAGAGCATTTTGGACATACAAGTGAGTAAGTACAAAGGCAGAGAGATAGGAGATGGAGTGCTGAGTGTAAGCAATGACAAGAAGGATAGCATGGCCATACCCTACAGGGTGGAAGGAAGCAATAGGCTAGTGATGAGGCTAGAAGGGTAGGATGGAATCAGATGGTGAAGAGTTTTAGATGGCAAGTGGAGGAATCAATATTTTAACCTGGAAGTATTAAGGAACCCCTGGAATATATTAAGTGATATGGAGCTGTGCCTTTGGGAAAACTTTCTGCCTTGTAGAAGAAATATTAGAGTAGGGAGAGACTCAAAGCAAGGAGACCAATCAGAGAAGGCTATTGTAATAGTGAAGGTGAAAGGTAGTAATAGTGATGCCTGTGCAAATAAAGAGGAGAAAACTTATACAAGAGATGGTGTCAAGGTAAAATGACAAGTTTTGGCAACTGATTAGACATATGAAGGGAGTGATATTAAGGAGTTAAGGGTGAGACCAAAGGCTGGAAGGATGGTGGTCCCCTTGACAGAAATAGGAAAGTTTGTAAGATAGGTGGAAATATGATTAATTTTTATTATGGACATGTTTAGTTTTAAATGCCTGCATGACATACAGTTTGAAATGCATGTGGGACTGAGGCTCAGGAGAGAGAGCACAGTTTGATATATAGATCTGGGAGTCATCTTAATAGAAATGATCATTCAAACCACAGAAACTAATGAGGTCACCAACTGAGAGAGAATAGGGAGAGAAGGCTGCCTAGGACAAACCCTTGGGGTACATTGGTCAATACATTTTTGGATCAATATATTTATTCCAAGGTGATTTACAATGGAAATTGTAAGTAAAGGTCAAACCAGTAATTTTGGAAGAATAATCAACAACATGAGTAGAGGGAAAAAAGGAATAAAAACAAAACAAAGTTGTATACTTAGAGAACTGGCAAATAGGACTTGCAAAAACAGGTAAGATGCTATTTGTGGGGAGGGGGGTATTATGCACACAAATTTTGAGATATGAGTATTCAATGATGGCAATATTATATATACATTTTAGAAGTGACATCCTGTGAAGAGCTGGGCACATGGGTCAGAGGTCAAAATTAGAGACACAGATTGAATAGTCATTAAAATATAGGGTATAATTTAAATCATAATGGGGTAGAGCTACCTGATAATAAAAGAGAAAAATAAAAAGACAAGGTACTGAGCTTAATAGGTATGATTGCAGTTAGGGAGAAAGAGGAGTCATAAAAGGTGATTGAGCAGAGAGTTAAAGAGAATAAGGAGAATGTAATGCTGAGAGTAGAGAGGTTTAAGGAAGTAAGAGGAAAACTATCAAATGCAGCAGGCAAAGCTGAGAAGTCATACAACTCCCCTTACTGGAAGGCTAAATAGTGAAAAAGGGTTATATACAGAGCTGAATAGGTCATAATGGGAACTC
Organism: Gymnobelideus leadbeateri; assembly: GCA_011680675.1. Classification (NCBI taxonomy): domain Eukaryota; kingdom Metazoa; phylum Chordata; class Mammalia; order Diprotodontia; family Petauridae; genus Gymnobelideus; species Gymnobelideus leadbeateri. Next base: position 14,409 of record WOXC01005093.1, read on the forward strand.
CTTTCAGGTATAGGTTAGACTAGATAGACACAGAGTTCCTTTTCTCCTGTCAAATTCTATGAATCCATGAGTAGAAAATGTAGCCTGTTAAAATGGACCCAGGTTTAGACCATAGTTTCCCTCTTCCATTTAGGACTTAAATTCTTCAAACCAATTTTTGACAAGAGAGAAGTAGTAATGGGAGGGCATTAAATAGGAAAGACAAGAGAAGTAATTTTTAAATTTTGTTTAACAAAACTGTGATTTTTAAGTGTATTTCAAGGGCAGAGAGTTAAGTTAGAGTAAGAAAATGAATCTATACAATTCTGTTATATGAAAAGCTAAATAAGAACTTTAACTACAGTAAAAATTTCTGATAAAACTAGAATTCTGCAAAAAAACAGAAATAATTTTTAATAAGTCTGCACAACATGTACCAAAAGTTGTAGTGCTATTTTAAACAATTAAAGCTTAAGTCTTAAAAAATGTTCTCTTTACATCAGTTACATTTTTACCTCTTATGTATGACTTTGGTGGTGAAGCACTATTGTAGGCAAAGTGTCCTAAGACAGATGTATCCCGGGAGAAACATAGTAATACCTGTAGAGAATATTAGGGAAAGAAAAATTGAAACAATCTTACAAAACTAGTTAATTCAGTATGCTATTGCCAGAAATCATATTTGTGAAATAAAATCCATGCCCTATATTGGAATACTTGTAGTAATTTCCAATACTTGGGTATGGAAGTGGTCAGTAGCCAAAACCAGTTAATATTGTTTTTAAGATTCAGAGAATTGTTTTATTTTTAACCTTGCAATTTTTTATTTGTATATTTGTTTTTATATCATTTTAATTTCTTAAAGTGTCCCTTTAATTTTCCCTACTCAGATATTCCTTGTAACAAAAAATTAACAAGCGAAGAAAATAAAAGCAGTTCAGCCAAAGCAACCAACACATCGACCAAGTGTGAAATTATATGTAATGTTATACCCACAATCTCCCACTTCTGCAAAAAAGTGAAGGAAGTTTATTTTCTTATTTCTTCTTAGGAGCCAACTTTGGTCATTATAATTAATTACACAGTATTCAATTTTGGATCTTTCTTGTGGTTTTCCTTCCCCCTAATATTGTTGTAGTTATTGTATATACTGTTTTCTTGATTCTGCTTTCTTCAGTCTGCATCAATTCATCTACATTTTCCATGGTTGGCTGAATTATTCACAGAATTTTAAAACTGGAGATCTTATAGACTTTTCACTGCATACTATCAATCTTTCAATCTCTATTTCATCATCTGTAAAATGAAGAGGTTAGACTATAGAATCTCTAAAGCTCCTTTCAGCTCTAACATTTTAGGATTCTATTCTATCCAGCACTTTAATAATGGCAAAAACTATAGGTTAGTAACAAATCATCACCGGAATAAGTAATTTCCTTGATGCTATTTTCCTTATAGATAAAACTTGGGAAAATAGTAGTTGCAAAAAAAAAAGTGAGACTGCATAGCAATCTTCAGAAATAACTGAAAAAATATTACAAATAAATGCACTATTAAAAAAAATAAACTCAAGGTCCAGAACACAAACACAGAATGGAGAAAAGAAACAAAAACATATCATAAACTTAAATATTGAAACTTAAATACCAAGAAAGAAAGAAAAAGTATGTCATATGCATAGCAAAACATAAGAGGATCCAAAATATGTAACAATAAATTTTCATTTCAAGGAAGTTTGTATGATAAATAATACACATTGTGTTAAAATTGTCCATCTTTTCTTTGCTTCCTTGTAAGTTTTCTTTTATTTTCTGCTGTACACTTTCTCACTTTATTATTTTTCCCTCACCCTATCCCCCAAAAGGCTACAATAAAGTGTAAATGTTTCTCTATAGCTATATATACATACATATATATATAGACATATACTTTCCCAAATATATTCTCCTTTGTTTTTATGCTTTCGCATATTTTCTGTTTCCTATCCCTCCTGCCTCCTCTACTTTACTTCTACCCACTACCTTGCCCTCCTATGAATTGCCTACCCTCCTCCAAGGATCCTTCCCTATCCTCCCATTCCCATAAATCTAAAGACACTTCTATACTGACCTTTTCTCTATTCCCTCACCCTTCCCTTTAAAGATCCCTACCATGCCCTCTCCTTCCCTATGCCTCTACCATTTTATTTCTTCTGAATTTAGAAGATTTTTATACTCTTTTAAATAAATACACACACACACACACACACACACACACACACACACACACACCCTCTTAAACCCATTCCTGATGAAAGTGGTTACTAGAACTACCAGCCCTCCTACCCCATCTAATTCCTCTGTATCGATTCTTCCTCTTGCACCTCATTTGTATAAAATAATTACTCTTTTTATCTGTTCCTAAATGGTTTTACTTTTTAAATTCATATCATACTCAGGTTTACCCCAATCTTTCTTATGAGCTACCCAAATTATTAATAAAAATCTTAGACATACAATTTACATATAGAAAATAAATGCACTATTATCCCTATCTAAATGCACTGCATCTCTATCTTTCCAATTGATACCACTGAATTACTAAAATAAAGAAGCTCAAATATACTTAGCAATCAACAATAATAAGCAGAATGAAAACAAGGGATCAGAACTTAAAATTACTCTAACTTTCACTCAAACCAATCTGCACAGTCTTTCTCTAAATAAGTGACTGAGTCAGAGCAATTCAGAAGTACTGGTTACTCCAAATTAAATTCTGTACAAATGGGCAATTCTGACTAGTTTGATAGAAAATTACTATAGGTACAGTTTTTAGAACTTCTGTCTCTGCATGTATCTAAAGTCACGTGAAAATAAAATAAAAAATTATTAGAAAGGAGGGGAAAAATATAATGGGTTTCTTTTATATACAAAGCTTTAAATTTTCTGAGATCTCTCTCTGTTCTTATTCCTTTTAGACTTCTTACCAGGCTACCAACACCATAAAATTCAGTGGGAAGAATTAAGTGATAAAGCATTTGGCAAACCTCAAAGTGCCATAAAAACTTTAGCTACGATTTGGGATAGGATTAGGTTTGCATACATTATTTAGTAAATATTCTTAGTGTAACAGAAAAGTACTAAACCAGGAGGTAGAGTCCAACTAGGAAACTTCAAGTAAGTCATTTAACTTTTCTAAACTCTGATTCCTTCATTTGTAAAAATAGGGTCAATAATGATACCTTCCTGTCTTATTGGGCTGTCATGATAAGGCACATGAGTATTATTAGTACTAACAACAAATTTTATGCATTTAAGTACAGTTACTTTTGTACCGTTCATATCAACTACACAAATTAAAAGCTCTCTGAGATCAAAGATTTTGTTTTATTCATCTTGTTAACTCTTTATTTCCCTAGCACAGTGCTCTGCACAAAGGAGGCACACAGTAAAATGAATGAAACCAGAGAATGAATCAGGGAATGAAGTACTATTAAAAAATGTATAGATATTTTTAGTGGCAAAAGCACTAGGGTTGAAGTCGGAAGACTGGGCTCTGAAATTTATCAGCTATATAATCATGATCAATTAAGTTCTAGTCTAGGCCTTAGAGCCTTCACTACATAATGAAGATAATGTTTATACTGCCTACCTTACACAGTTGAGAGAAAAGTCCTTTGTAAACCATAAAGCACTATATAGATGCAAGATATCACTACTACCCAAGAGAAACTCCCAATGCGACATTCTTGTACCTCTTCCCGACCAAGAATCTATAATCCTATAGTATTTATTGTATCAAGTCCAAACTTTTCATCCTAGTGTATTCAAGGTTTTCCTTATGCCTCCACTGATTAGCATAACCATATTTTCTATGCCTCTGCCAAATGGTAAAGCCTCAATGAAATTAATATTTTTTCTTACACTCATTTCCTACATTCAGTCTTATTTGTGTCTTTCCTTGTGCTATCTCTCAATAGTTACTAGCCTCTAAGTTCACCTATTCAGAGTCTATCCATCCTTCAGGATTTATATAAATGAATAATTTTAAGTAATTAAATAATTTAAAATGTTTAATTATTTTATATAATTTTGTTTATTTCAGCTGACAGTGATTTCTTTCTTTCCATGTTTCCCTTCAGTTAACATTTAGACGGTTTGAAGCCAAAAGATGTTTTCTTAGATTAATGTTTTTAAATGTATAAAATAAAATACATATGATAATAAAGGAAATCAATTATAAAGAAATAGTCATCTTTTTTAAGAACCTTCTGCTTTAGAATATAAGCATTTGGGGGGAAGGGCAGCTAATGTTAGTTCTAAGAGTCAAAAGGTTTTTTTAGTACCAAGTTTGGAAAAGTAGGAGGATAATCATGTATAATAGTATTGTTTTTGGTAAAAATAAAGGTAGGCCCATAGAATAATTAGGTTGTTATTCTTATATGGTTTAAAAACGCTCTGGGGGTGGCTAGGTGGCGCAGTGAGTAAGGGCGCCGGCCTCGGAGTTGGGATGACCCGAGATCGAATCCGGCCTCAGAAAATGAGCACCCACACACAAATAATGACTAGCCGTGTAACTTTGAACAAGTTACTTAACCCCAATTGCTTTTAAAAAAAAAATAACTGGCTCTGAAGGGACTTCCAATGGCAAAGTTCCAAAAATATTTAGAGCAACTGAAGTATCTTTGAAGCACACGTGTAGGGAAATATTCAAACTAATAAATTTCTTAAGTATGTACTATGTACAGAGTACTATGCTAGGGAGTCTCTGCTTTTACATTTAACTGGGGCAAGGAGGGGGAAAAGCAAGGGGGCTTTGATGAATATCACTCACATCTAATGGAGTTAGTATGGAGAAAGAGAAAGGGGCCCAAAATAGGGTTTTATGGGTAAGAAATAGATGATAATCCAGCGAAGGAAAAAGGATTAGTCAGATGTGTAGAAGGAAAACTATAAAGGAGTATTGTCATTGAAGCCAAAGAAAAAGGACTGATTAAAGAAAACTGAGCTGAAAAATGGCCTTTGGATCAGATATTAGTGATCTTACAGAAAGTATTTTGGGTATAGTGGTGAAGTAGATTTTAGAAGAATGCAAGGAGTTGAGAAATAACATTTGAAGAAATGAAAGCAATGTGTGTCAAACAGTCTTTTTGAGGAGTTTGGCTACTAATTTTGCCATTTCAAAATAGGCATAGAGATGCTAACTTGAAGGGACTGGTAGGATCAACAATGTATTTGAAGGATGAAGAAGGCTTGGCATGTTGCAAGACAGCAGTAAAAGAGCTAGTAGAGAAAGAGAGACTGAAGATAAGAGAGAAGGGGAATGATTGATAGGACCTTAGGCATCTAACATCCCAATCCCAGTCCCTAATGGGATAGGTAGCTATTTATACACATTCTACAGTTTCTGTTTATATGCTACCTTTTTGCACATGAAACGCTTCCTGGTGTAAGAAACCAAGGATTCATCCTTTTACCTTTAGATATAGCATTAGAGGACATTCATTCCTCCAGGAACATTAATTATGTTCGGACACTCCTACATAATACTAGGCAATTGGCCTCCTATTAAATCCAGGTTAGACTCTTATTAATCTATCTTCCTGATACTGTGTTGATTTTTAATAGGGTAGGAGCACTATTTAATCATAAATTAATATACACAACCAAAGGATTTTCTACTGTAACCTGTCATTTTCTTAAATAAGCTCAAATAAGAGACCATTGCTTAAATCTAATCTATAATTCTTTGAATAAGATAATTTCAAAATTGGAAGGTGCTCCCACACTCTACTAGCTAGCTCCATTTTATATCTGAGAGAATGAAGACCCAGAAAAACTAAGTCACTTAGCCCAGACCATGAAGCTAATCAATAGTAATGAGGACTAGAGCCCTGCTCTCCTGCTTCCCAGGTCAGTGTTCTTTCTGCAGTAGCACTCAAACAGTAATTTGGATTTGTGTATTCTGGTATGTTTTTTTAAAAGTCAGTATTCTTATATTATTATTGCATTTCACACACTCTACAACATATTTTAGCATTTGATTGTGGTCTGCCTTATATTTTTTTTCTGAAATAATTTCATGTTCATTCTCTTCAATAATACTATGACAACGTTGAGGATAAGAACACACAACCAAATCTCATTTATTCAGCAGTCTGAATTCTGACAACCTTAACAGTCTCCAACACAAACCTAGAAGGGGAAAAAAAAGCCTCTCAGTTTGGAAGAAAATAATTGCTATAGCCTTCGGGCCCAATGACTCAGAATTACCTATTAAGTAAGGCAATTCTTTAAGAGTGGCTGAGGAGACCCTGAGGAAAAGTGAGAAGTGAAAAATGACAATGGAGGAAGTAGAACAAAGACTATATAAAAAGCAGTTTGGCATTGTTTATTATAGGAACATAGAGACCTATAATCATTAATTGTCCTTAAACCCATCACTACATTAGAATTACAGAATGGTAGTCTGAAAGAACCCTAGAGATTATCTGGTCCACTGACCTCATTTTATAAATGAGGAAATGGTTATGGAAAAGATCAAGTGTCTTGACTGAGATCATACAACTAGTTAGTGGTGTAATTATACGAAAACCCAGGTATTACACCTTATGGCCTAGCTGTCTTTCTAGCACACCCTGCAGTCTAGCACTGTGACAGTACCATTCTATTTCCTGCTTCCATGTCTTTGCATGGGGAGTCCCCACATGCTTGGGACGTACTTTCTCTTTACCTCCACATCTTGGAAAATCGAGAATACTTAAAAACTCAGGTGTAGGGCCAGTGTAAGGCCTTTTCTAATCTCCCCAGTTATCAGGGCCTTATTTATTTGGCATATTATTTTGTATATATTAACATATATGTGCCTCTTGTTTCATGAAATAGAACATAAACTTTTTCAGGGGGGAGACTTTCATTTTTGCCTTTGTATCTCCAGAACGTGGCACAGTTTCTGATACCTAATAAGTGCATAATAAATGCTGATTGTGGGATGCTCACAATGATGACCCTGAGTCAGCAAGGTTAATTATGCTAAATGATATTTAATGTCAATGAAATGTATGATACATTTTAGAAAGACTGCCAAAATTTTCAAAATATTTGTGTATGTCATTAAAAGGGTAAGCTTCAGTTATCTAAATAATTCACTTATGTTTAACAATTCATTCTGCATGAAGCTGAATAAATGAGGCATTTATATTTGGGGATCATAAATTTGGAGCAGGAATGGACCTTAGAAATCATCTAGTCTCACTTTCTCATTTTGCAGATTAGGAAACTGAGGCTGCATTGGTATCTACTCACCCTCAACATAACACCTTATAAAATCCTAGACGTATGGCAGGCTCTTAAAGAATGCTGAATATAAATTAATGTTTTAGAGAGAAAATGTAAGGGAGGAAAGTGAAAAGATAAAAGCAAAAAAAAGAAATAGGAAACAAATTAAAATGGATTAACTAAAAAATGGAAACAAATAGTAGGCAAGAGACATGGAAATGTTCCCCCATGAAGAGAAAAGTGTCAAGCACTGTAAATGTGGAATAACAGAAAGAAAAAAAATCCAAATATATTAAACAATACAAAACCTTGCAATTTGTGGTAAATTAATTTTAATTGCAAGAGGCTTAAAAAAATTCTTTAGGTAGCCTGGATTTTCCTGTTTCCTGGTGAGCTAGAATTTCTAATGCAAATATATTGAAGGGAGGCAGGTTTCTGCAAATAAAGGTCTATTAATACTACCGTAATATACTGTATTGTCATAGGATGTGACAAAGTACTTTAGAACAATTTCTATGACAAACATCAACTTTTAAATTAGCAAGACCATGGGAAGAGGCAATAAGCAGGAACCAGAAGAAGGATTTTGTTTCTGTTTTTGTTTCTGATCTTGAAAGAGGAATTATTGACACTATTAGCCATGCCAGATGTTCAAATTAACCCAAATCAATGAACTTGGTGAAATTTTAGAAATCTAAATCATTGCTGAGTATTTAGAAAATTTTTTTCAGAGACCTCATTCATAGTATGAAACTATACCTTTGTTTAAACAACCTCCAATTCATAGTATAATGTGTTTTTCAAATTAAAAGTTATTTCCTTTAATCATATGCTAAACTATATATAAAGAAGTATATATCCAATTCTTACTAATGAAAAGAGCAAAATATTGGGCATAATAAGTATTTAAAGAGTAAAATTTGGAAGATAATTTGTAAAAAAAAATTATGAAAAGTAATTCTGGGCTTCAGAGGCCATGGAATAAGCTAGGCTGTCAGGGAATCATACCCCACACAGTTTGCTGCCCCCACCCAAGTTCCCTGAGAACAAAATCTGCTTTTTTCTATTTACATCCCTAGCTCTTAGAACAGTGCTTGGCATACGGTAAGCATTTAATAAATGTTTTTTTTTTCATTCGTTCATTCATTCAATTTATCTCTTTCAGCAAATTTATATACCTTTCTCATTTTTTGCTAGTATTAATAGTGACTTTCTCTATTCCCTCCCATCACTGCTAAACTCTTGAATAATCTGTCATGTTCTTGCATACTCATTAGTCTCTTCTAAAACTTTTACAGAATCTATGCCACTTTCCAGACACTGTTCTCAGATCGCCAGTGACAATGACAAGTTTTTTCAATGCTACTGATTATCCTTCCTGCTGGATACTTGGTTTCAGACACATCATACTCTTGTTCTAGCTCTCCAAATACTCCTTCATCTCCTTTGTTGGCTCTTCACCCTTTCTCTTACCAAAAGATCTGTCCTCAGGCTTCTCACCTGCTTACATTTTCTTTGCTTTGGCATTCATATTGATTTCCACGAACTATAACATCTATGTAAATGATTCCTAAATCTTTGAGTTTCAGACTTCTTATCTCCTACTTCTTAGCCTTATCCTTCTACCTCACTACTACCTCAAACTCAGCACCTCCCAAATTGGCCTCATTATCTTTCCCTTCTAAATCGCATTTCCCTTTTCACTTTACTATTTCTGTCCATAGAACTATCATTTAGAAGATTTTCATTTTTGTAACCTTTCAGCCATCCTTCTCTTAACCAAGTTCTACTCATTTCATCTTCCTGCATCTCCATCCTTGACTTCTTCTTAATTCACATGGCAACCACCATAGATTAAGACTATTATCATTATCATATAGCAAAAACATTATCATTGAAAAAAGCAAAAGAGTTGATGAGTCTTCTTGTCTCCTCATCAACACAATCCATCCCTCACATCACAGAGTAGATTTTTTTCCACTCAGAAATCAAATCATTGAGAGACAAAGTAGCCAAGTATGCTGAGGTCTGGATCTAATATCAGTAAGGCAAATCCAAATTCTGTTTCAAACATTTAAAAATTGTGGAGAAGTCATGCAAACTTTCTTAGTCTTGGTCTCGATTTCCTCCTCTGTAAAAAAGGGATAATAGTAACACATACCTCAAAGGACCAAATAAAACAATGTCTGTAAAATGATTTGTAAACTCTAGAGCTTCAACAATTACAATTCTCATCTTCATGTCACTCATCAGCTCAGGGGTCTTCAGTGAAGTCTTAATTACCTACTGAAAGACGTTCAAAGGCCTTGCCTTGCAATCTGATGCCATGCTGCTTTTTAACTTCCTGCCAGGTCACCCTCTTCCGGGGGGGTGGGGAGCGTGGCAGGGAGCTATGTGTATCACTGTTCTGAACACACACTGTGCTCTTATGCCCCTGGGCCTTTGTTCATCCCACTCCCTACGCTTGGAATACCTTCCTTTTTCCTTTTCTTCAGCTGGTTGAATTTCTTTCCAACCTGCCACCATATCCAAGAAGTTTTTTTCTTGATTCTCCTGAAGACTTCATATAACACTTCATTTTGAAATTCTCTAACCAACTTATTAAACTTCACTTATAACACATGCCAATTGACTCTCACCTAAATTTTGTACCTTCTCAACTGGCCAGCACAGTGCTCTACACACAGTAAGTATTTAACAAATGCACTGAATCACAGTATTTCTAAGAGTGCTAGTAAGCTGGAGGAAAATGAAGATCTGTTACCTTGAGGGGCAACTCAGTGGTAAACCTAATCTGCCAGTACTTCTGTTGTCTCAAAGCCAAAGGAGCAATGGAAAGTCTAGAATGGTAATGATAAAGTGCTAGTCTGTGACTGGCATATCAGGTACATTTGGGTATGCTATATTCTGGCTTGAATGACAAGATTATTCCTCATTGTTGTATTGAATGAAAGCCCAATGACTTTACATGTAAAGGTATAATTATATCTCAACTATAAATTTATAGAAAAAATGTTTGCCAATAATATGCCTATTTTTGTTGGAGAAATTTCCTTTATGTCTAAAAAATAAGTGAAGATTATCCTTCAGTTGAGTATTAGTTTATAGGCAGCAGTGATTTCCTTAATTTTTAACTGGAACACTTCAGAATCATAAGACATTTAGTATGGAAATAGAAAATACTGTATATATAGCATAAATACACTTAAAGCTTCTTCATTTTGCTAAACAGTTTAAGAACTATATTTTCTTCAGTGAAATATAAAATACTAAGAGAAAGTAAAACTATTTAAGCAATAAAAATCACATAAATGAGAAATAAAAAGACCTAATTAACCTCTTTATTAATATAAAACTACTCTTATATCTTTTATGTTCTAGCATTATTACCCAAACATATTTGGAAAATCTCAAAGGATTGTCAGGAATGTTTCCCTGTTCTCTCCTCCTCCCCCAATACTGAGCACTATTTGTTGTTGCAAATTTCATAAAGTCGAGTGCTTTGGGTTAAACTGAATATTTAACACTACTGATGGCAGTGTCAGTACTCCCACCTGCAACTCAGGGGAATAATGGAAACAAAATCCAGAAACAAGAGACTTCTGCTGGTTTCTACTTCTTGACTGATTTAGAAATTCGATCATCTCTTATCAATGCACCTGTAAGAAAGAAAAAGAGGTGCCAGACCTAGGATGCATTTGGACCTCCATCAGACTATGCCCATGGGCACTGAAATGCTTATGCTTACCTCATCTCATGTGCTGAAAAGCAGTAGGAACAATGTGAAAAGACTTCTTCTGGGCACACACTAACTCCCACTGACACAAAACCCATTGATTGCATTTCACCTCCTCTGTGTTCATTCAGATTTTCTCAGGACATCAATTCCCCCCAGAAGTGGTTTACAAACTTTAGGCACCTTGTTAACTCTTACAGACTATCAGAGCCATTTAGTTCCTGGGCAAGTATTTACTAGAAACCTGAAAATGCTAATATTTAATTTGCTTTTGGGATGAAGGACACCAAGAGGATATATCTGAACAAGTTTTTAAACTTAGCTTCAATTTAAAAACATTGATGAAATTGATTAGTTTTTATGCCAGGTATTTTACTCATAAACAATAATGAAGTAATATGACTAACTAAAACTCAAAAGCTGTCACACAGTGAACACTCAAACATTAAACAAGAAATGAAAAAAATTAATTTGATAAAACACAATACTTGATTATATTGAATATTTATCTTCTAACTTCAATACTTCAAAAGACCTGTGCTTTCACTGATGTTGGTATTCCTTCCACTAACAGAGCTCTTCATGCCACTATATATGGTTTCATTAGCCTCTGTGGTCAAAAGTTTGAACACATACGGCCATATATTTTTGTCATGAATCGCCTGGGATTTAGAAGGACAGCTTCTCACATATCAGTCAATTATTGGACCTATATTTATTTAAAATCCCAAATATCATATGACAGTTTATCTTAAGAGCTTAGTTTACTTATAAGAAACAGAACATTATAAAATTGTTAAATTTGTCAAAATGTTGACAAAGAAGTAATGTTAAAAGACATATGACAGAATTACAAATATATATGCATACATACATATCTAAATATCTAAAATATCTAAAACTACATATTGTTATAAATGTAAAAAATAATAAACTTAATCTTAGTTAATCTTAGACTTAGTCTCAGTCTTAGTAATGGGCTGTCTTCTCCTACCCATGGATGGGACATGAAACATTCTAAGTCAACATTTAATTTCATATACAGTTTGAAACGTGGAAGTTCAGTGGGGTGATATGGGCCGACAGCATGGTAAGGAAAAGTAAATATACTTCTATCATTATTGATAATTCAATATTCAGGATAATGTTGACAGGTATCACTTCTCAAAGGAAAACCTGTAAATGATAAATACAGGATGTCTTCTGTTACATGAAATTTCAAATTAAAAAGAGTAGAAATCACATAATGGTAACACTAGGGGTAGGGAAGTGGAGGAAGAGAGTCTTTGACCTAAAGGAGCTCAGTGTCTAATGGGAGAAACAATATAAAAACAATTATGTACAAACAAAATATATACAGGATAAAGTGGAGATAGTTTCAGAGGGAAAACATTAGCATTAAGGGAACCAGGAAAGGTTTCTTTCAGAAAGAGGGATTTTAGCCAAGGCTCGAAAGAAACCAAAGAAGGAGGAGGCAGGGATAAGTAGGGAGAGTATTCCAGGAATGGAAGGATAGGAGGAGAACCCATGAAAATGTACTACATCAGGGAGACTGAGTGTCCTGTAGGAGGAACAACAAGGAGGTTGGTGTATGGCTCACAGAATACGTGGAGGGGAGTAAGGTATAAGAAGTCTGAAAAGGTTGGAAGGGGACACAGTTGTGAAGGACTTTAAGAGCCAAACAGAAGCTTTTATATTGGTTCTAGAGGCAATATGGAGCCAATGGAATTTACTGAATAGGAGAGTGACATAGTCAGGTCATTACTTTAGAAAGATCAATTTGACAGTTGAGTTGGGGGTGGATTAGAGTAGGGAAAAGACTAGAGGCAGGGATACCAACCAGAAGTCTACATGTGAGATGAGGTCTGCACTGGAGTAGTGTCAGAGGAAAGAAGGGGAGCTACTGAGATGTAGCAAAGGTAGAATTGACAAGATTTGGCAACTGATTGGATATGAGGAGTGAAAGAGAATGATGAGTCAAGAATAACATCCAATGGGTGGCTAGTGAGTAGAGCGTCGACTCTGGAGTCAGAAGGACCTGGGTTCGGATCCGGCCTCAGACACTTAACGCACACACAAACAAAAAAAACCTAGCCATGCACACAAACAAAAAAACCTAGCTGTGTGACCTTGGGCAAGTTACTTAACCCCAATTGCCCTCCAAAAAAAAAGAAAAAAAGAATAACATCCAAGTTACACTAGAAACACTTAAACATTGGTACAGATAGACTACTAGCTTTTTGTTTAATTGGAATCCTCATCTACCATGAATCGAAAAGGCTTATTTATGTGCTTTTTTTCTACTTTCATAGTTACTACTCAACTGTATGACTCTTTGAAGGAAGAATCATATCTTATTTATCTTAGTATGCTGTATAGTTTAACATAGTGCTTTATAAACAAGAGTTGCTTAATAAATATTGGCTTAACTGAAATAGTATGAACTTGATAATACTGGTACTTCTAGACCTAAAGGGAAAGAGTTTGTTGATTTCAAACTTTTCCAGCTATACAACGAAGAAGCTGAGCTGGGGACAGCAAAATATGCCATTACTCCTCACTGGACAACATTTTGATTTTTTTCAAGTAACTCATTTATCAATTAACAAATATTTGATAAATGTTTACAAGTGCCTAGGTACTATGCTGGACTCTGGAGATACAATGATACAAATCAAACAGTCCCTGCCCTTGAGGAGCTTATATTCTATTGACATCTGTTTGAAAATTCCATTATTAATGTTGGCACAAGAACATCCTTCAGGTTGATTAATTTTCTTTAACTAGTATATTTTTGAGGCTATATTACAGATTAATTTTATATAATACTGTGTCATATTAGCTTATTTTTATTAATATTCAACTTATAAAATACCCTATCATACTCAGGGATAACCTTTCATAAAGGGACAAATGGGACCCACTCAATTTATAGTCAAATCAGTATAGTAAATCAACATTCATCAATTATTCTATTTTCAAGATCAGAACTTGTAAGCAATGAGAGCTAAACCCTGCAAAGACTGAATTATACAATAAAAAAATAAACCTAATCATCCTGGAGAGCAATTTGGAACTATGCCCAAAGGGCTATAAAAATATGCATACCCTTTGACCTAGCAATACCACTTCTAGAGCTGTATCCCAAAGAGATCATAAATATGGGAAAAGGACCCACCTGTGCAAAAAATATTTAAAAGAACTGGAAATTGAGAGGATGCCCATCAATTGGGGCATAGCTTAACAAGTTGTGGTATAGCTTAACAAGTTGTGGTATATGAATGTAATGGGAATACAATTGTGCTATAAGAAATAATGAACAGGAGGACTTCAGAAAAACCTGGAAAGATTTATTATGAACTGATGCTGAGCGAAGTGAGCAGAACCAGGAGGATATTATACATAGTAACAGCCATAGTCTGTGATGATTGATTTTGACGGATAAATTTAGCCCTTCTCAGCAATGTAAGAACCTAAAGTATTTCAAAAGGATTCATGATGGAAAGTGCCATCCACATCCAGAGAAAGAACTATGGAGTCTGAATGCAGAGTGAAGCAGACTATTTTCTTTTTTTTTGTTTTTTTTTTCTTTCTCATGGTTTCTCTGATTCGTTATAATTCTTCTATATAACATGACTAATGTGAAAATATGTTTAATTAGAATGTATATGTAAAACCTATATCAGATTGCAGGCTGTCTTGGGGAAGGGAGAAAATTTAAAACTTATGGAAGTAAATGTTAAAAACCAAAAATAAATAAATTTTAAAAATAAGCCTAAAGCACTTCCCTTAGATATAAAAATTTTTTTGCAACTACCTCAACATTAATTAAAAGGTAAATGCTACCAGAAATGATCACATAGAGTGTTAATCTTATCCTAAAGGCTATAGGAAAAGATGTTCACCTAACTCTATCTTTTCCTTGTTAACTGAAGGGAAAAAAACCCATTTTGCTGTGGAGATAGGGTATATGGATGTTTTGCAAGGGATACACCATCATCTTATAAATATATAGAAAACTGTTATGAAATCCACTTTGGCCTTATTGATTTTTTTGCAATTTGCATGCATGAATAGGCTGGTTCTTGATTCATTAAGTCAGCAAACATTTATTATGTGCCTACTACCAGTTGCACTGTGCATTAATCCTATGGTTTAATAGGAAATAAAAGATTACATAGACAAATAAAAGACTATGCATGCAAATTATAATATGATAGGATAGAAGCTGTGATGATAGATGATCACTTCTACCTAGGGGAAAAGTAGTAGTTTCACAGAGGACACAGACTCTGAACTGGGCCTATCATCAGGTAGAATCATATAAGCAAATATGTGGAGATGTTAGAGTATCCACAGAAAACCCCAACACAAAAGTAGCTAAGGTACTATTGTATGATATCACATCATGTGAATCACTGACAAACACTAGCTACATCAGGAAAATATACAAAGGACAAATTCAGGAAAATTTCCTCTATATAATATCTTAAGCAGAAATTTATTCTTGTTCTAAGAGGACAAAATCAGAAGAAATAAAATACACAAGAAAGCAATAGACAAACAAAAGCAGCTAAGAAGTAGGATCCTATGATAAGTGACCACTAATGCTAAGACATTTTTTTGATCACAGGAATGAAGTTCAAAGAAGCACAGACATAAATACAGGTGAAATTAAATTGTCCTTAGAAGGAGAAAAATAGTTTCTCCCATCTGAAAATTATAAAGATTTCAAAAACATAAGTCTGTTAGCCAGTCATTATTGCAAAAGAAGAAATATTAACTTTGAGACTTTTTTTCTTAACAGCTATTAATCTGTGCTCAATATAGCCATGGAAACTCATCTATTTTGCCTTTATCTCATGAAGTAAATGGCATCTTTACCTCTGATGTCTGATGACATAAAGAAAAGGACAATTATTTTCAGACCTGAGAGGTTACAACCAGATTGATTTTTTATAAAGAAAAAGCACTGATTTTATATTAAAATCTTATGAGAAAATAAGCAGAAACAAAAATCGTTTCTTACCACAGTTTAAAAGGTACTCAATCATATACAGTCACATCCTAATTAAATAAAAATTATTTCCAAGATTTTTTTTGCTTTATACCTGCAAATAATATTTACTTTTCAAATTTCAACCCCTGTAGTGTACTAGTAATTACATCTTTCTGAAAGATTCTGATTTAGCATCATCTTCTTTTATCTTAAAAAGATAAACAAACCCACCCTTACAGCTGTAACTAATTTACATTTAATCAAGCAAAAATTGTTATGTGTATTCTACATTACTTCCATGACATTTATGCTGACATCCCAATCAAATTCAAATTATTAAATTTGCATGTCTAATCTACTTCTACTTTAAAAGGAAAAAAAATCATAATCTAGGTAATTCCACATAAAATTAGTTTCTAATTTGTGATATAATGATATTTCAGCAAAGATGAAAATGACCTAGAGATAACCAGTCGCAATATGATTGCCTGCATAATCACATGGCAATGGTGTTTTGCAAGTTTAACTATTTGTCCTATTACTTAGTAAGGTGTTCTCATGAAGCAACGATTTCTTTGAAGAGGTTCTTCTAGTCATGAAGTAAATGTTCCCTCTGAACTCTGACATTCATTTTAATCACTTGTACATATAATAATGATTAATATGCTGCCAGTTTCTATCTCCAAGTTCTATTTTGTAATACAAAAAAAAAAAATAAAAAATTCACTTGTTTGGACTTTTTTTTCTTTCAACTAGTCCCTTACTATGGGCAAAAAGTTATTCCAAATTGAGAACATTTTATTTAATCATTAAAAAGCAAGGTTTGGATTTTAGCACAGCAAAATGTTAATGATAAATATCTCTTAAAGTGACACAATTTAACTAATTGTACCCTGAAAAAGAAAACATTGACTCTTTCTAACTTACCTGATACAAATAATCTTCAAATACAAAATAATAATCATCATTGCTGGCTGTCAGCTTCACGTCCTATAATTAAAGACAGAATGTACTGAAAAGGCCACAGACCATTTTTTTATCAGAAAATCACACCGTTAAAGCATCACTATATTTGTGTGTGTGTGTGTGCGTGCGCGCGCATACACACACACATATTCAAATAGTATCTGTGATTTCACTCATTTAAGAAACTGCTAATGAGCTAATACCCTCTGGTCATGCAAGCAATCATCTACTCTACAATTTGTTGAAAAGTCACACAATAATGGGGTATAGAAGATAAAATTTGAATCCAAGTCTTCCAGATTGAGGTAGACTCTCCATCTGTTGTGCAAAGGTTGCCTCTCACAACAGTATATAAATATATTTAAATACTAAAAAAATTTCACTTACCTTCAGCATTTTTTACAGATAAACAAAATTACTCAGAATCACAAAATCTCAAGGTCTTCTGGAGTCATCAATTTATACTTTTTTTTTTTTTTAAGTCACAGAAAGCCTTTATTACCATAAGGAGAAATAATAAAATATTGGAGATCACAAGAGCTTTGGCAGTGTATCTGGAGAGAAAATGGTGGAGGAAAAGAAGGGATGATGGGAAACCAATCACTTCCACTCTTTAAACAGGCCTCATTGGTTCAAGTAGCTGTTTCCTGGGATTAAACTAGAGCAAATGGCTTTGTGTTGCTCAGGGGTTGGCCTTGCTTTGCAGGCTTCCTCAGAGAAGAGGACAAATGACGTGCAGAGGGCACCAGGGGTAGTAGCTATATGCCATAAAATGGAGATAAAATTAGGCCCATCATATCAGTAAATGTATTTCACTCTGACAGTAAAACAATAGGGAAAAAGAAGTACTGTGTTCTGTTGAATAGCTTTTCCTTTAGGTAGGTGATTTTACAAGTTAAACACTGACAGTGCCTTTCCCCTTGCTAAATACAAGCTGCACACAATTTCCAAGCCAATTTTTAAGGGAGTTACTATGGTTATCTTATGTTATCTGTTATTATTATTTGGATTTTGAACGAAATTAATAGAGTAGGAACCAGATGAGGAATCTTGCTTGATCTGGAAATTTTCTGTGGATAGTCCAAAAGGCCGGAGAACCAAGTTCCCAAGATCTTTTAATTTACCTAACATCTCTGCCTTTAGTTTTTCATTCCGTTCTTCAATTTGCTTAGGTAATCTCATACAAGCTTCTCCTGCTTGGTATATTGATGGGTCTTTTTCTAGAACACATTTGTAATCTTCTAGGGCTTCATCTAGCTTGTCGGTTTTCTCATACAGTTCTGCTCTCCTCAATATTGCCCTGATATAACTGGGATTTAATTCAATTGCTTTGCTACAGTCATTGATAGCAGCATCTTTTTTGTCCTGTTTCATCCTTGCAGCAGCTCGGTTGGAAAACAGAACTGATCTATCTTTTTGATAGCAGGCAGGGCAAGTCTGAATAGCTCGGCTGTAAGAACTTTCTGCTTCTACATATTCTCCTTTCTTGAACTGTTCATTCCCTTCTTCCTTTAGTCTGGTGCTCTCCTCTCTTCTTTTCTGTTTCTCATCATCTGGCATATCTTTTTCCAATCTCAGTAAGTATTCTTCCTCTAGTTCTGAGGGATTCACATCATCATCCAGTTTGTCTTTTGGCTCGTCCACTCTTGGATCCTTCTTGTCTTCAAATGAGTCATTACAGTCATGAAAGCATTCATCTTCTCCCTGGTCCTGAGCTTCCTTTAGTAGTTTGCTGTTAATATACTCCTCTTTTAAACTAGACACCGCGGGGCTAGCACACTCTGATTCCTGAGGATCAGTAACCTTTAAACCATTGAACAAGTCCTCTGGAGGCTTAGAATCTTCTGCTTTCTCCCCCATGTTGACTTCCAATGGAAGGGGGGGGGTAAGGATAGGAACAGAGGCCTGTCAGGCCCGGCCCCAAGGCTTTCTCTCCGCAGAACCAGCAGTCCCCGACGCGGCTTCCATCAATTTATACTTTGATCTCTATAATATCCCCAATGAGCCAATTTTTGGAGACCTTAAATAAAGGAGAACCTAAAGCAGCCCATTCCCCTAATGAAAGGGTTTGATTGTCAAAGTTTTTCTTAATGTTAAGGCAAAAGCTATCTTGTTAATTTCTATCTAGTTCTACCTTCTTGAACTAGACAGAACAATTCTTCTTTTAAATGACGGTAATTCAGTCAATGATTCACTATTGCTACATGACATTTATTAGACTTATTTTGACCTTTTACATGTTAAACATGTTCATATACTAACATGTATGCTCTTAATAAAGGGCTGTCTTTCATTTTCACAAGTTTAGACATCCTTTTTTTTAATGCCTTTAAAATTATTTCAATTCTAGTCTTGAGAGGTCAGAGTGTTAGCAGAGAAATTTGGATGTAACCATAATTAAACTGTTGAAAGAAATGTAATGAAATCGATGATTCTGTATTATTCCTTCACACCATTCTCTGTCTCTTTCTCTACTATGTTTGGTACTTAAAATCTTTCACCTTCTGGCTCTAATTTAACTTCTAGACTGCTTTCACATTATTTTCCCCACATATGATATTCTATCTCCTGCCCTAGAGTCTTTGTATATATATTTGCTCTGACTCTTCACCTTAGCCTCTCAGGCTGTTGAACTTTCTTCAAAACTTGGCTCATATCTCCCCCTCTATGAGGCCTTTCCTGATGTCCCCAGTTGTTAGCAATTTTGAATTTACTTTGCATATTTTTATTTTGACTTATTAATGTATTCTTTTCCCCTATAGAATATAAGCTCTGAAGACAGGGACTCCAAGTCTAGATTACTTGTTACTTGTACAAATAGGAGGACTAGAATAAATACTTTTGAATTTTACCTTACTTTAAAACACTTTTTTTCATGCTTCATGAAACTTAAAACTAAAACAATAAAAATATATCAATGACTGCTGCTAAAGTGGATAATTAAAATGTCACTTTACTTATAATAGTGTTTATATCTTTTCTTACATGCCTATATACTTTATATGGATTTTAACTCTTTAATAATTTAATAGATCTGTGATCTCACCAACATGTGTACATATTCTTCCAACTATGCAGATTGCGACCCATCTTTCTACCTCCTTATCCCATGCAAATTTTGCCCATATCTTCCCATAAATCCACTACAGTACTTTCATCTGATATATCCAAGGCCCTATTCTAAATAATTTGAAACTAAGTAATAGGGCAGCACTCAGGCTAACCATCTACTGTACTCATTATTCTTTCCTTAAAATAGCATCTCATAAATGGTATCCTTTAGTCTATTTCTCAGTTGGAAGTTATCAGTGAAACATGCTACAGACCAGTAACACCCAACAGTGTCCTTCTACTCATTACTTTGTCACAATTTCGATTCTTTGTAGACTGTGGGATTTTTTTTAAATTTGAAGCCATTAGCATCCTATAAGAATATTGACTGAGAAAAAGTAGATAGGTCTGTACTTTAAGAAATAGCGAGGATTATTTGAAATACTATGTAATTTCTTTCAGTTTGCTCTCTTAATTCCATTCAAGAATGTGCATAGTTCATCAACATCTGTCCAATACATATGCAGTAGTTTAATCAGCTGTCCATCCAACTAGCATATGATAATTTAGATTATAAGCATTCTTTATAGAATGAAAAGTTTAGAGTGGTTGTAGATCTTACTTAAGAAGTTAAGTATTCTAGGGCCTGATGCAAACAACATGATGCCACCTAAAATTAAGAGGAAATGGAAGACTTCATCATCTATACTGTGAATAGTGAAAACAAATATTGGTAAATCTACTTGAAGGCCTAGTTGATTTAGTTTCTATTCCACAGTATGAGATATAATTCCCCATTTAGAGTTCCCTATTCCTTTCAGAAGTTTTACTTATGTTTCAGAAAAATTTACATAAGATAGATGCTATCATAACTTGCTGATATAGAATATTTCATTAATAAGATACATTCATAATATCTCAGTTAATAACTGAAAAGGATATCTGTTGCTTAAGACTGTGTAAACAGATTAGTTCCTTAATTTCTGACTATCAGTTCCCTATTTTTAACAGAGGCCAATCAGAAATTGATAATACCCATGATTATATAATTTTTGTTCCTCTTTTATGTTCTTCCTTACTGACTACAAACTTTGTTAGTCAACATTCAGCATCCCTGGTTTCTGAGGAACCTTGGATCTCATTTACTGGCAATTGTTAGCCTTGCTAATAAATTGGTATGTGTGAATTTTATTGCCTTAGACTTTGATTCCAAACATGACAACAAGGAATTTCTCTTCCATCTGGTTATGGAACATCTTCCATATGTATGTCTCTGTCTAATTTCATGTTTCATATTTGAATATCAAATATCAGAAGATACATGATTACATTGCCCTAGAATCAGAGGGACAACAAAGTTATCCCTATGGTTTAACCTATCAAGGAATCCAGTATGATTATAATCATATTAACATATTCATTAAAAACAACTTAATGGAAGACCATGTTTATTGCTGAATTGTTCTCTAATGAAATAATTTTTATGCTTAAGAAATGAAGTGAGATCTTGTATATTCTGAAATTTTGTCACTCGTGTAACTCTGAAGAGATGGTCATTGTAAAAACTGGATAATTTCCTTCTCATATTTCATCAAGGGTGCCCTTCAATGTGATGTACATGTGAAGATCATTCTCACAAATACCTTATAGAGATGAGAAAGTGGGCATATGGGTTGGTAGTTATTGATATTCTCTTAATCACCTTTCTTTCAGTAATAATATAGTCTATGACTTTTTTTTCTAATCATTGGGTACCCCTAATCATTTGGAACTAGTCCCTCAACAACCTTAAAACTGTTGCCATCAGCATGTATTTCTTCTATGTATATGTTGGTTCAGTCAGTTTTTCTGTTTTTATCTTATCTAGAGTCATTTCTAATTCATCACTTATCAAGTCAGACTGAGATGGAGAGTACAAATGTGGTAGTTCCTACATCACTGATGAATACTCTTTACATGATATGGTTTAATTGTATCTTATACCAATTTTCTGATAAAATTTTTATCTACAATGATTCTTGCTGTCTCCTAAGTGATTGTGCACATGACCTACTACATCCCAAATGATTTCATGAATACATTTCTATTCTAAACTGATGTTGTCCTTAGCTGCCAAAACTCTATCTGGCAAAAAGATCAAGCGCTTGCAGGCTGAGATAATTTTCCTGAATCTAAGATTTACTTACTCACTGACTATGGACTATTCATTTAATCTCTGAATTTTTGTAGAGAGAGGCAATATAATATAGTAGTTGCTCTGAATTTATTTACATTCTCTTTATAGTTATTCTGTATCTACTTATATACAAATTTATTACCTCTATTAGAATGTAAGCTATTTTGGGGCAGGCATTTTATTCATTGTATTTGTATTACCAGCATCTCACAATGACTGACTTATTGAGAGCTGTACTTAGATGTGGAACGACATGGATTCAAATCCAGTCTTTGACACATGTTGGCCATATGACATTGGGCATATCACTTAACTTTTCAATGATGATTCTATTAAGTCTCTAAATTTGGTAGAGCATTCGCTGATCTGCAAGGTTAGAGGAAGTCACCTCTTTGACAGTTCCCTATACAAACTAAATCACAGATCCAGACAAATTAGTCAGGTGCTCATTCTCCTCAGCACCTGGCACATAGTGGGGTACTTAAACATTATACACACACTTACTTAAGTACTTATATCATAAAGTCATTGTGTGGCTCAAATGAGATAATGAAAAAGTGCTTTGCAAACCATAAAATACTATGTAAATATCAATTATTAATATTATATCATTCTCATTTTATAAGGTTTGATAGAGGTATTATTAGACCATTAAACAGACAAATAAAATAACTTTTTGTAGTTGAAGAAAAATACTTGGATATAAGCTCATATAAGTAGGCTATAGAAAACATCCTTGGTACAACTCCAGATAAAGACAAAAGGGGTGATATATATCTCATCTTGTTCCTACCTGGCTTTGATCAGTTCTGCTAGGTTTCTGTATTATGAAAGCTTTTTGTACCATGTTGCCTGGAGATTATAAGTATTTTATATGGCAACATATTAAAAATGTTAATTAAAAAAATAAATGCTATATTTGGACAATTGTAGGCAATATTCTGTTTGTAAAGATAGACTGGTTCTAGTTTATTGATTGAGTTTGCCAGCATTTTATGAGGTCTATATTTTAGTATGGAAATTTGTCATCTCTCAGCCCATGAAACAGAGAGAACCTCTGATACATAATTCTAGTCACCAGGCAGGTTTTGGCATTCAGTAGCTGCTAAATGTTTACAGCTTGAAGAAACATGTTACACAGTTTTAAACATTTCTTTGGATAATCTACATTGATCCCTACTAACTCCAGGCTCCTTAAAGACAACTCTTCTGTAGTTTTTGGTAACAATGATCTTGTCCTAAACTGCTATCTCACAAGTCCACATGAATCAACTATTTGGTGCTTACTTGTCAGCATATTATTGGATAAGTTCATGTGGATGTTACTCATGGAATATGATTCCATTCTTGGATCTTTGACACTTTACAGGATCCATTAGGAAGTCGCCCACTTTTGGTTACTTTTGAAATATCCAAAGATAGGCACTTTTAAAAAGCCTCTTCTATTGCTTGATGAAGTGCTTACTTGTTTCAACCTATTTCTGTATGTTTTTTACTGTATGTTCTAAGAACGTCTATCAATTTCCTTCATTCCTTTTGTTAAGCAAGCATTATTCTCTCTATAGAGCAAATCAGATATTTGTAAAGCACAAGTCAGGCACAATACCTGATACATTGTTGTGCAATAATTATCAACTCAATTATGTTGTTCTGTAATGCTTGTGACTTGCTGGCATAAGGTTTTTGCTTCTCAGTGAATATATAGGGGGTTTTTTGGAAGATTTTTTTAAGGTCATACCAGGTATGAATTTTTTGAATAAAGAAAATAAAAATATAATTGGCTCTTTGTCATTGTTGTGCTTGATTTTGTGGTAATAGATATGTGAGGCTTTTTTTAAAAAAAGATGGGATTAAGTTTACATCCTGAAGGAAGCTGGTAAAGTATCACTATCTCCCAGTCAGGTAGGACTCCAATCTAGGTGCTGTCCTCTCTCACTCCCATAATGATGATGATGATGATGATGATGATGATATGAGTTATCATTTATAAAGCCCTTTAAGGGTTTGCAAAGCACTTTATAAATAGTTCATTTTATCCTGGAATATGGGTACTTTGATATTCCTATTTTACAGACATGGAATCTGTAAGAAATAGTGTTGGTCCATCACTAGTATTTTTCTTTTTTTCCCTACCAATAGCATGTTCAGTTAGGTTAAAAGGGAGTTGTAATTGCATGCTGCCTCTTCTCATCATTATTTTTTCTTCTAATTAGGTGGTGATTTTGATTTTTGCTCAAAGAAGTCAGTGTCTGACAGGACACAGCTTATCTGGACAGGATTCCTCTCAAGATAATTAATTATTTCCTATCTCTTAAGAAAAAGTCAATTCCATTTAGACTAATGTTTGCTACGGCCAGCATCTGTCAAGGCTGTGCTTCAAGTCTAGAGAGTTGTCTTTTTCCTTACGCACTCTATGAGCATAACAAAGCGAGATGACCAAGGGTTTCAGGAGAAGCAGTGACACCCAGTGGACACCTGGTTTCAACTTTCTTCTTCAGACACCTGCTGTGACCATGGGCAGCTCATGCAGCCTCTAAGTCTTGGGTTTTTCCAGTATTTTATGAAGAACTGTTGCTGCTCTTGCTGCAGCTGCTACTACTACTACCACACCCTCTCCTCCTTCTGTTCCTCTTCCTTCTCCTCCTACTTACATTGCCTACCTCTCAAGGCTGTTATCAATAAGTTGCTGTGCAACCCTAAAAGTGCTGTACAAATGTGATCTGCTACCATTATTTTAACCATCCAGTCTCACATATTTTTAGTTGATCCAGAATGAACCAGAGACCACACTACCCCAAAAGTCTACAATTCATCTTCCTTTCAATATATGAGTACATGTTAATATGCCACAGGTTGAATTACATCTCTCAATCTAATCTTCCCATTAGATAGTAAACTCTTTGTAGATAATCAGTATTTCTTAGTCATGATATTCAAGTAATAGTTGAAGAAAAAATGTAAATTAAAAACTGCTTTATTGAAAAAGAATAAAAAGTAGTCCCAATAAAATCAGGTGGCAAACAAAGTGAATGCAATATTCTGTTATTGGTCCTGTGCTGTTTAACAATTTCAACAATAACTTTAATGAAAGCATAGATGGATTTTTTGTGAGCTGAAAGCATAGAATGATCTAGCAGTTACATGGCACCCCAAAAATTCAAAGCAATTTCAATTTGCACTAAAAGAGTCAATGTTTATGACTTGGGAGTTAACAGTCATGAGGTCTTCTCTGGTTAGACCATATCTGGAGTACTGTGTTTAGTCCTGGGCACTGAATTTTAGGAAGGGTGATGATAAGCAAGAGAGCAAGAGAGTTTCTAATTAATAGAGTTTCTAATTAATTAAGAGTCTACTACATACTAAGAATTATGCCATGTGCTAGGAATACAAGCACAAAGAATGAAACAACCCCCACTCTCAAGTAGTTTAGATTGTAAAGGGAAAGATACACATATATTTATACAGCATACATAGAAAGTGAATACATAAATATTTACAAAGTAGTGAAATACAAAGGCCATTAAGGCAGATAAGGAAAAGCTTCATGCAGTGGATGGTGAACAGGATGAAGGATGCTGAGGTTATTATGTGGCATGTTCATTTATTCTACAGAAGAGAACAATTGGGGAGACATGATAAGTGTTCCCAAGTATTCAAAGGTCTGTCATGTGAAGATAAGATTACACTAATCCTGCCTGACCTCACAGGAGAAAACTAGGAGCCATAGGTGAAAGTTACAAAAAGATGATTTATAATTGATGTAAAGAAAAACTGCCAAATGAGGTTGTACAAAAGTGGAACAGGCTGGAAGGTAAAGAATTCTCTAATCCTGGACCTCTTCAAGCAAGGTTATCTGATCTTTTGTCAAGTATATCATAGAGAATATTCTTATTCATATATGGGATGGACTTCACAGTTCCTGGGCTTCCAACACTGATTCTCTGCAATTCTTTTTCCTTTTTTGTTTTGTTTTGTTTGTTTGTTTGCATTTATAGATAATTCTTAAATGAACTTGCAAAGTCAAATGCTTATTATCATTCTCTTAACCTAAGGCTATAGAGAGACCAGCAGGAAGAAGTGATAGTTTCAAATGGAATGGATGTGCTGGTAAACAAGGGAATATATGTATATTTTTCCAGGCAGGCCAAACAGAACTTTAATGATTTTTCAAAAGACTTTGCAAAACTGATCTAACTCAATAGCATACTAATATAAGTCATATATTCTGTGAATCCTCAATAATAAATGTTTAATGATACTAATGAAATAAGAAACAGAATGATTTCCTACTATATTTACTTACCTTATAAATGAGGCTATCCACTAAAAGGTCATGCTGAATCACATTAGATTTGAGCTGCTCATAATACAATAGGTCCTAAAATAAAAGAAACAACTTTGAAACTCAAATAATCCTGTTATAAGCAGAATCAAGCCCTCCTGTAAAACATAAAAATACAAATCACTATTTATTCAAGAATCTACGGTAGAAAAATTATCTATGCTGCTAACTTTGAAGTATTACTGTATACTTAATTACTTGTGTACAAGTTATATTCTCCCAGTTGAATAGAAATTCTTTGAGGGCAGGAACTATTTTTATTTTTTACTTTAAATGCCTAAACACAGAGCCTTGCAAGGAGATATTGAAACGCTTGTCAATATGTGTGTATATGTGTGTGCATGCATTCTTTTTGTGTGTGTATGCATTCTTGATTATAAAAGACATGTTTGTAAAACTTTTTTTTTCAAATCTTTTTTTTTATTATTAGACAAATGCTTTATTAACTTCTGTTTTACATCATTCATTTTCGCCAGATTTTGAATTACAATCATTTTCCCCCCGTTATTCCCCTACCCAACCTCCCAGAATAGCAGTCCCACAAGATATCGCTTCCTCCAATCTGCTCTCTCCCATACCTTCTCCCATACTCCCTTCGACTTTTCCATTAGAGGAAGGTGAATCTTTGTGTCCCAATGCCTGCACATCTTATCTCCCAATTATAAGCAAAAGAGTATTAATAATAGTATTTATATATATTTGAAACATTTAATGTTAAGACCTCGAATTTCAGATCCATTTCCTTCCTCCCTTGTCACCCATTCCCTCTGGGGAGATAAGTAATTCAGTATATGTTATACATGTCTAGCTATGCAAAACATTATCATAGTAGATATATTGTACAAGGCTGCTTATAATTCCCTCCCACTCATCCCACCCCCCACCTGGTCCATTCCCTACTTGATCCTGTGCCTCTTCTATAGTGGGTACTTCCAACCTCCTCTCCCCCCAAGGATGCCCTCCCATCCATCATCCCTCCTCTCATCCCCCTTCTTCCTATTCTGCTGCAGGTTGAGATATCCCATTTAGCATGTATGTCATTCTCTCCCTGAACCAAATTCAATGAGAACATGGTTTTGCCTTTTTGCCTTCCTATTCTTCCCCCCCTTACAACCACTTCCCCTTGCTTCTTCTACATGAGATAGTTTACCCTACCCTGTCTCACCCCATCTCCTCTTGCCACTTTCCTCTCTCACCTCATAATTTCATCCCTTGAGTATTCTCCCTTCCCAACAAATTCAACCTATGCCCTCTATCCATATATAACTGTAACCATATACACACACATTCACATATGTATTCATATGACCACACACCCTTCTTCCATTATTTTCATAGTGAGAAAGATATCATCAGTCACCGTTATTGCTTTTCCATATAGGAATGTAAATAGTTCAACTTTGATAAGTTCCTTTTGATTTCTTTTCCCTGATTACCTTCTCAGGCATCTCTTCCTTCTTGTGTCTGGATGTCAAATTTTCTATTCAATTCTGGTTTTTTCCTCAAGAATGCTTGAAAGTCCTCTATTCCACTGAATGACCATATTTTCCCCTGAAACAAAATACTCAGTTTTGCTGGGTAGGTGACCCTTGGGTTCATTCCCAGTTCTTTTGCCCTCTGGAATATCATATTCCATTCCCTTTGATCCCTCAGTGTAGAAGCTGCCAGGTCCTGGGCTATTCTGATTGTGTTTCCACAATATTGAAATTGTTTCTTCCTGGCTGCTTGTAGTATTTTCTCCTTGATCTGGGGATTCTGGAACCTGGCTATAATATTCCTGGGAGTTTTCTTTTTGGGATCTTTTTCAGGAGGTGATCGGTGGATTCTTTCAACCTCTATTTTGCCCTCTGGATCTAAAACATCAGGGCAGTTTTCCTTGAGAATTTCTTGAAGGGTGGTTTCTAGGTTATTTCTTTGATCATGGCTTTCAGGTAGTCCAACAATTTTTAAATTGTCTCTCCTGGATCTATTCTCCAGGTCAGTGGTTTTTCCCATGAGATATTTCACATTGCCTTCTAATCTTTCGTTTGTTTGGATCTGCTTAACAGCATCTTGATTTCTCATAAAATCATTAGCTTCCATTTGCTCCAGTCTAACTCTGAAGGAATGAATCTCCTCAGTGAACTTTTGAATTCTTTTTCCATCTGGCAAATTCGACTTTTTAAGGCATTCTTCTCCTCATTGCCCTTTTGGGCCTCCTTTGCCATTTGAGTTAGTCTATATTTTAAGGTGTTGTTTTCCTCAGTCAGGCTGTTGACCCTCATTTCATACTTTTCCTGCATCCTTCTCATTTCTCTTTCCAATTTTTCCTCCACTTCTCTTATTTGATTTTTAAAGTCCTTCTTAAGGTCCTCTATGGCCTGCAACCCGCTCATGTTTTCCCCTGGGGCTTTTGGAGCAGGACTTCTGACCTCACAGTCCTTTTCCTGCTCTATGCCCCCAAAATAGGAGTCTAGGGTTGCATTTTTCTGTTTCCTTTGCCTTGGCATGTTGCCACTTATTTACTTGACTTTTGGGCTTGTTGCCACACTATGGCTTTAAGGCCAGCTAGAGGAATTTTCGTCCTGAACGTGTGGGGGGCAACTTCCGTTTCTGGCAAGCTGTAAACCCACCCACGACTTCTACCCTAGATCACAATCCAGATGCAGGGAGGTTAAAGCAAGAGCGATTACCCCCCAAGACTGATCACTGGATCTCCCTACGGTTCAGCAGGCCAGGAGCTGGACCTGCGTCTGAAAACTACAAAATGGCGTGTCTCCTCAGCGGCCTCTAGCCCCCAGGGGAGGAAGCTGACCCATTCCCCAAATACAGGTCCCAAAGTCCACAGGACACTAACCTCTTACTTTGTCCTAGGCATGTCTATGTTGATAATTCTGGAGTTGCCACAGCTACTGGTGTTCTGGGGTTCCTCCAGCCGGCTGTTGGCCCTGGTGACCTGGGGCTAAAACCTCGGCTCACGGGGACCTCAGCTCTGGCTCGGCTCAGCTTCCCACGCTCTGTGCACTGCCGGCTCCCAGACCGCTGCGCTGGTCCTTCCTGCAGGGCTGCTGGGCTGTCCTCAGTGGGAGGTTAGCTTCTCTGTGTCGTTCTGTGGATGCTGGGGCTCCAGAAGTTGTTCAGAGTTCCCTTTTACATAGTTTGGGGGGAATCTGGGGGCAGAGTGGCTTGGATGAGCTGTTTCTACTCTGCCATCTTGGCTCCGCCCCCCCCATAAAACTTTTTTTTAAAAGTGGATAGTGACAGCACAAATATATGTTTTTTTAGCTTGCTTAACTGCTAGTATTTGCACTAACTTCTGTATTTAAAATATTTCATTATGTTAAATTTTCCTTCATAAGATCTAAAGCAGTACCTCTTAATATAAGAATCTAAATCCATAGCAAAAGCATCAAAGAAGCAAAGAATTTGAGAGTTGGAACGGTCTTCAGTGACTGTCTATCCAAAGTCAAATCTGAAGGAATTCTAACTATGACATAATTCACTGGGTGGCAGACCAGCTTCTTAGACCTCCCAAAGCTCCCACTTCCCATTTTCATCTTGTTTCTACCCCTTCCAAGGAGGGGAAACCCACACATCTCAAGGAAACTCATTCCATTTAGGGGTGGCTCTGTTAGGAATTTTTTCCTGACATCTAGCCTAAATTTTGTCTCTTTGAAACTTCCATCCATTACTCCTGTCTCTGCTGTCTGGGCTAAAAAGAAAAAGCTAATCCCTCCTCCATATCACAGCCCTTCTTTGCTATAAGCCAAACAACTCCAGTTCCTTCAGGTGACCCTCATGTCATGAATTCAAGACCCTTCACAATTTAATATATTTTTTTTTTTTTGCTTTTTGGAGGGTTATTAGGGTTAAGTAACTTGCCCAAGGTCACACGGCTAGGTTTTTTGTTTGTGTGTGTGTTAAGTGTCTGAGGTCGGATCCAAACTCAGGTCCTTCTGACTCCAGGGCCAACACTCTACTCACTGCACCACTTAGCCACCCCACAATTTAATCTTAATCAATTTATGGATCTTCATTCTAGTAGTTTTACCTTCCCTTCAAGGATGTCACTATTCTGTATCCAAGTTCTAAATAAAATTATCGAATAGTTAACATCTGAAAACATATGCCTTAAACATTAACTGTTCGCACACTAAACTAGTACTAAAATAAAACAATGTAATTTTCCAATAGATAATACACTCTACCAAGTATTATTCAAGTTAATTTAATGTACCTTCATCCAAAGAGAATTTTATTTGCTTTTCAAAATAATAATTTGTTTGTCATTGCATTTGTAATGTTCCTTTGGTTTTATATTAATAATAAAAGATGTCATTTAATACCAGTGCTAAGAGAGTAATATTTTAATAAAAAAAAACAAATCGTAAAAAGCATAGGCTACAAACAAAATGCTTCCATAAACAAATTATTCTTTTATTTTTTTTTTTGTTTTGTTTTTTTTTTGGAGGGCAATTGGGGTTAAGTAACTTGCCCAAGGTCACACGGCTAGGTTTTTGTTTGTGTGCGTTAAGTGTCTGAGGCCGGATCCGAACTCAGGTCCTTCTGACTCCAGGGCCGACGCTCTACTCACTGCGCCACCTAGCCGCCCTCAAATTATTCTTTTAAATGTCTGCAGTGAATACTATAAAATACCTACCTCCTCAGTTCCTATTCATGTGGTGCTGAACAGAGAGGCAGGAAATCACACAATGGTGCTAAGTGGGCCCATTGCACATTTCTGCTATCTAATCTCAACTGGGGCCTCACCGCAGCCAGGCAAGCATGCTATTCCACCCACTAGCCTGTTCTCCAAAGTAACTATTCCAAACCCTCCTTAGACCTCCCAAAGCTCCCACTTCCCATTTTCATCTTGTTTCTACCTTTATAACATCTATTATATATGTCCTCTTCTTTCCACTCATATATCTACAACCCTAATTCAAATTCTCATTATTTCTTACCTGGACTACTGCAAATGCCTTTTAACTGCTCTCCTTTCCCCAAGTCTCTTCTAACTCCAATCCATCCGCTACTAACCTGCCAAGGTGATTCTTCTAAGGCAGAGGTTTGACCATGTCACCCTGCTGCTCAGTGAACTCCAGTGCGTCTATATCACCTCCAAGATCAAATATAAAATCCTATTATTTAAAACTCTTTGCAACCAGATCTTTCTACTTTTCTAGCTTTAAAGATGTTCAACTACTGTGACCTACTTAAGAGTTCTTTGAACATGACACTATCTTTCAGCTCTGCCTCTGTAGTGGCTACCTGGAATGCTTTATCTCCCCATCACAGTTTTCTTGGTTTCATTCAAGGATCAGCTCACTTACTCCTTTTGTAGTCCTTTCCTGATTCCCCTAACTCACGTCTGCTCAAATCTCCTTTCAAAACATCTTCATCTACTCTACGTGTTTTGTACGCATCTAGATATTTACATGTTGTCTCTTCTGTTTAGAATGTATTCAGTTTGAGGGCAGGGACTGTTTTTCCCCCTTTTCTTTATATCCCTTGTGCTTAATACAGTGTCTGGTATGTAGAAAGTACTTAATGAATGGCTACATTGGTATAATGACTCCAGATAATTTATGCATTTTTGGGTTCTTTCACTGGGATTTTCACTAGTATTTAATAATGCTTTTCTACAAAAGCTGTTTTTTTATAGTAAAAAAGGTCATAAAACCAAAAAATCATAAATTGTTAAGAGCTAGAACTCTTTCATTTTACGAATGAGGTAACTGAACTCCACAGAGGTTAAATGACTTGTAACAGTCTTAAAGCTAGTTAGAGACACAGTTGTTCTCCTGAATTCGAGTAAGAATTCACTTGATCAGGAGTAGAAACAGGATTTCTGAAGGGCTCCCGCTCCCACCTCCTCCAATTCATGTAAAAGGTGACTCTGAACAAACTTTGGAGCTACAGAACCCACAAAATGACACAGAGAAGCTAACCTCCCGCTGAGGACAGCCCAGCAGGCCAGCAGGAAGTGGCCAACGCAGCACTCTGGGAGCCAACTCCAGCCCCTCGAGTCTGAGGTTTTAGCCTCAGGGAAACCTGACCAGCCACTAGCTGGAAGATCACCAGCAGCTGTGGTGGTTTTCAGAATTATCAATACATAGAGGCTAAGGACAAAATGAGAGGTCAGTGCGGTGTGGACTTTAGAATCTGATAGTTGGAAATGCGGTCTGGCCTTTATTCCCTGGAGGGAGAAGCCGCTGAGGTGCAGTGGCAATGCAGCTGCCACCACATGGCAGCTTCAGAGCTCCTGGCCTGCAGATTGTAGAAGGACCAGGCAACCAGTCTGAGAGGTAATTCCTCTTGCTTTAACCTGCCTGGATCTGGATTGCTGTCTCTCGTGGAAGTCCTGGAGTGTATGACCAGCTTGCCAGTATGTGTGGAGGCTTCAGAGAGGGCACCCAACTAATACCTTCAGCAGCTGAGAAAATCCCAGCATTTGGGACAAAGCTATCCTCTCTGGAAGCAGAGTCCTACTGTGGCAAAAAGCTCAAAGAGTCAAGTAATTGAGTAGCAACATAAGCAGGTAAAGGAAGCAAAGCAAGCAGAGAAATATAACTTTACACTCCTATTTTGGGGACAAAAAGGATCAAAGCATGGAACAGGAAGAAGACAGCAAAGTCAGAACTCCTGTACCAGAAACTTCCAAGAAAAATATGAACTGGTAACAGGCACTGGAAGAGCTCATAAAGGATTTTGAAAATCAAGTCAGAAAAGTGGAGGAAAAATTGGAAGAGAAATGAGAATGAAGCAAGAAAATTATGAAATGAGAGTCAACAACCTGACTGAAGAAAATAATACCTAAAAAATAGACTAATTCAAATGGCAAAAGAGGCTCAAAAAGGCAATGAGGAGAAGAATGCCTTAAAAAGCTGAATTTGCCATATGGAAAAGGAACCTCAAAAGCTCACTGAAGAGAATAATTCCTTCAGAATTAGATTGGAGCAAATGGAAGCTAGTGACTTTATGAGAAATCAAGATACTATTAAACAGATCCAAACAAATGAAAAAATAGAAGGCAATGTGAAATATCTCATTGGGAAAACCACTGACCTGGAAAATAGATCCAGGAGAGATCATTTAAAACTTATTGAACTACCTGAAAGCCATGATCAAAAAAAGAACCTAGAAATCATCCTTCAAGAAATTCTCAAGGAAAATTGCCCTTATGTTTTAGAACCAGAGTGTAAAATAGAGGTTGAAAGAATCCACCAATCACTTCCTGAAAAAGGTCCCCAAAAGAAAACTCCTAGGAATATTATAGCCAGGTTCCAAAATTCCCAGATCAAGGAGAGAATATTACAAGCAGCCAGGAAGAAACAATTTCAATATTGTGGAAACACAATCAGAATAGCCCAGGACCTGGGAGCTTCTACACTGAGGGATCAAAGGGCTTGGAATATGATATTCCAGAGGGCAAAGGAGCTGGGATTAAAACCAAGAATCGCCTACCCAGCAAAACTGAGTATCATGTTTCAGGGGAAAATATGGTCATTCAGTGGAATAGAGGATTTTCAAGCATTCTTGATGAAAAAAACCAGAGTTGAATAGAAAATTTGACATTCAGATACAAGAAGCAAGAGAAGCATGAGAAGGTAAACAGGGAAAAGAAATCATAAGGAACTTGTCAAAGTTGAACTATTTACATCCCTACATGAAAAATGATAATCCTAACTTATGAAACTTTTCTCAGTATGAGAATAGTTGAAGGGAATAGAAATGTGTTTGCATATATAATCTATATAGGAGGATATATGGGAGTATGAATACATATTTGAGTGTGTGTGTGTGTGTATATATATATCTGTACAGGTATACATAGATAGAGGGGACAGAACTAATTTAATAGGAAGGGATGATACTTAAAAGGTGAAATTAAGAGGTGAGAGAAGAATATAATGAGAAGATATGGGGAGAGACAGAATGGAGTAAACTATCTCATATAGAAGAGGCAAGGGAAAATGGTTACAATCGAGGGGAAGAACAGGAAGCCAAAAGGGAATGGGTCAACCTTACTCTCAGTGAATTTGGCTTAGGGAGGGAATGACATACACACTAAACAGGGTATCTCACCCTACAGGAGAGTAGGGGGGAAGGGGATGAGAGGGTGGGGTGATGGAAGGGAGGGCAGGCTCAGGGGGGGGCGGGGAGGAAAGTTGGAAACACCCACTTTTGAAAAGTGACAGGATCAAAGTAGAGAATAGAACAAGTGGGAGGTGAGATAGGAGGGAGGGAAATATAGTCAGTCTTTTACAATATATCCATTATGGAAATGTTTTGCATTTCTACACATGTACAACCTATATTGAATTACTTATCTTCCCAGTAAGGGTGGGTGACAAGGGAGGAAGGGAATGTATCTGGAATTCAAAGTTTTAAAATCAAATGTTTTAATATATATATATATATATATATATACACACTATTTTAATATTATTTTACATGTAACTGGGGAATAAGATATATAGGCACTGTGGCATAGAGATCCACTGTGCCCTACTGGAAAGTTGGAGGGGGCATGGGAGAAGATATGAGAAAGAACAGTTTGGAGGAGGAGATATACAGTGGGATCGCTATTTTGGGGTGGTGGGTAGGGGGAAAACAGGGAGTAAATTTGTTACTCAAAATCTTGTGGAAATGAATGATGTAAACCAGAAGTTAATAAAGCATTTGATAAAAAAAATTCATTTGATCTCAATCCTTCTTTGTATTATATGATGATACATGGATAGGATAGCCAAAATAAAATGTTTTGCTAGTTAAAATTGTAACCTTATGTTACCCTAAAATGATATAAAAATTGGCATAATTTAATGACTATATGAAAAAATATTTAAAATTCCAAAACTGTTCAGGCAATATTTACTCCAATATTTCCATTAGTACCTTGTCTCACCAATGTAGGTCCTCTTTTAATAGGACTCCCCAGGATTTTATATATTATGAGGCATATGCGTGATTTTTTGTAACTCCTCCAAAGATAAACTATTTGTACTACCATTAGCTTTCCTATGATTATTTTAACATTTCGTATGTCCCAGTGGAGCAGCTGGGCTGTTTATCTGATGTGCCAACTGCCTGGTGATAAATATTCCTGATAATGTGTTTTATGCCACTTATAAGTCATCATTGATAATATGTTATAGGTATCTCGACTGCATCTTCCCATTGTCCTACTGGTCACCTGCTATTTTTTTTCTTCTCAGATTATATTTGATGATACAAAGGCATGTGGCATGTAGTAGAAGAAACAGTGATCTTAAAAATGACCTTGTGTAGCAGCAAATTACTGGGGACCAATGAAAATGTTATGCAATTTTTCAAATGAGATACCATCCTATCTCTTTTTCCTACTTAATTCTGGTTCAAGTTCATTGATTACCTCTACTGTGCTTTAAGACAGATAAATGGATAAATATGTACATATGCATCAATGGCCCAATTCAATGGATTACCTATACAACTGAATGTAATAATCTGAGCAATATGCATTTTATTAGGCATTTTTTTCTAAAGTGAATGGTTAAGTTAATCTTTTTTGCATTATAATGTATTTGAGTAATAAGGTTTCATAGTTCCATGAATATTTATATTTGGAGACCCTTGCCAATGACAGGAAATTCTTCTATTTGAATTTTGTACAAGATACCTTCTATAATACATGGAGGAAGATAGTTCTTTCTCTGTTTTATACTTCTCTTAATTTTCATAATAAACCTCAGTAGACAGCTAAACAAAAGTCTATGATTATATTAAAGAACATGATTTTAAAATGTGAGATTGGGAAGAAAGAGACAGATGTGGGAATAGCTGATTAAGAAAATGGGGTCTGAGAACAGGATTTATATTTGTATATGATAGCTTGAAATATAGAAATCATGTCAGAGGCAGCATCTGAGTCTAAACCCTCTGATTTCACTCTGATTCCCTTACTTTTCCTCTTACATAGGGTCTTAACTCATGTTCTTCTGGTTCTGCTTTGTCTGTTTTGAATGCTTTCATGTATATCTCTTCCTTTTTCTTTACATTCATCATCTTTGTCTACCTTAATTGATTTATAGTATTCCATTAGATGTCAGTCTTTACCCAATCTTCATGACCCCATTTGGGGTTTTCTTGGCAAAGATACTGGAGTGGTTTGCCCATTTATCCTGGGGTGGTTTGCCATTTCCTTCTCCAGCTCATTTTACAGACAAGGAAACTGGGTTAAATGACTTGCCTAGGGTCACACAGCTAGCTAGTGTTCGAGGACAGGTCTTCCTGTCTCTAGGCCTGGCACTCAATTGACTGTGCCACCTCACTGCCCTTTTCATTAGATTAATGGACCATCATTTTCCAATTTGTTATATTTTGTTTATTGAATAAAAATAATTTCCCAATTGTTAAATTATCTGAGCACCTTCATAAATTAAAAAAAAATTAACACTTGTCTACCAATGTTCTTTCTCTATTGTATAGACTCTTTATGGTATTTAGACTAGTAGATATATAGGTAGTTTTCTTCTTTCTTTTCCCTTTTTAATTTCAAGCTCTTTCGATTTAATTTGTGAGACACTGAGCAAATACGTATTTGTCCCACCCATTATATATATATACATATATATGTATATATACATATATATACATATATATGTATATATAATCTTTGGCCAAAAGCCCATGATTCTTTACTTTAAGCCATCATATGCAAATACAAATCCTATCCTCAGACCCCATTTTCTTAATTAGTTATTCTCACATCTTTCTCTTTCTTCTAAATCCTGTGCCTTCAACAAATGGCAGCAGTGATTAAAATATCACCTTTATCATTAATGTCCTTTGGTTTTTTATTGAGGACTTCATATTCCTCAGCAACATTTTCTAGCTTCTTTTTGACAGCATCATTTGTACTTATATATGTCTCCTAATAAAAGTAGTGCTCATCAGGTTTGACAAGCCGGAAGGGGTTCATCACATCCTGGATACATGTCCTACAAAGACAGCTGATCTCTCTATTGTTAATGTCAGGCCAACAAATAGAAGAGGTGGTGCCCTTCATTAGAAGAAATTCCACCCACCACTACTCATTTCATTTTTGTCTAACACTTACTGGATGATTGCTCTCCTCCTGACACCTGTGTCATCCTTCCCTAGAGTACAAGTAGCTGACACCTCTTCAGAGTCCAGGTGCTCTCTACATGTGAAAATGTTCCTATCTATTAATTAGCTCTAATGTTCAGTGGTTCTTCCTCCCTTTCCACTCACTATCTTGGTCTATCCTTTAATCTCCTGGCTCAGGTCAGGATTCCCTTCTGTTTCTTCAAATCCATTGTCTTTGTTTTTACCTTGAAGCCCTTCTTCAATTTTCCAAGGGACCAGATTATTCTTTTTGACATTCTAGATAACACAGAGGCATTCCTTGGGTTTTTTGGGCTTCTCTTCTAAGGGGAGTTCAGTCTGCACTGTGAGTATGGACAGTGGTTGTTTGGCATTGGCAAAAAGACAAATATCATTTACTCTCACACATGTCACTGGGCAATATTTCTTCTCTATATCAGGGATTCTTAAAACATGTTCGCATCATGGGTCCTTTTGTCTAGTGAAGTCTATGGATCCATTCTCAGAATAATGTTTTTAAATGCATGAAACAAAATACATAGGATTACAAAGGAAACAAGTTATAGTGAAATATGGTTACACACACAAACACACAAATATTCACAGATCCCAGGCTAAGAACTCCTGTTTCTATCTTCTGCCTTCACAATACAGCTCAAGCACTCCTTTCTACAGGAAACCCTTCCTAATTCTCCCCAAAATGCTAGAGCTTGCCCGATCTAATTACCTAGTATTTAATGGCTTTGTATTTATTCACTTTATATTTACCCTGCACATACTTATACGTGTACAAATAAGAATATTTGTAAAGCACTTAGTGTGGTACCTGCTACGTAGCAGGAACTTAATAAATGTTTGTTCCCTTCCCCTTTCTCTTCCCTATTGTTCTTTGTGATTAGAGAT
This sequence comes from Gymnobelideus leadbeateri, assembly GCA_011680675.1. Lineage (NCBI taxonomy): Eukaryota > Metazoa > Chordata > Mammalia > Diprotodontia > Petauridae > Gymnobelideus > Gymnobelideus leadbeateri. The sequence continues at coordinate 52,908 of WOXC01005093.1, forward strand.
TATTTAATTTTTACATTGGTTTCCCGAGCACCTTTTGTAGGGTTTGGTACACAGTAGGTACTCAATAAGTGCCTACAGGATGATTTTTTTTTTCATGTTTGCCACCCCTACTGCAAATCTCCCTTGGGGTTCAGCTGTTAACACCTCCTGAAAAAGGTTTAACAAAACATATACTCATATCACAAGTTTTGGAAACAAATTAAATGCTGTTATCCACTTTCAGAAAAAAAAATTTAAAATATAACAACTTCTAATACATTACAGGCAACAGTTTGTGGGTAATTTTCCATAGTAGTCATGAATAACTTTATTCTAAAAAGTGAAGATTTTTCTAAGAATTATGCATATATCTTTTTTTCTGAGAGACTGAGAACTGTATTTTCCTATTATTTACTTTAAAAATTATTTGAATATTTAAATTTACAAATCATTTATATGATTCAAGCAAGCATTTTAAGTAAGAAAAACTGTATTAAGAATATTTTTAAAGTAAATAGCATAAATAATTCTTGTTTTAGTCTATTACATTTTCACTAATAATTTTCATAGTATGTATCTATTTCCTAGATGTGAAACATTCTTATTCAAAAGTTTATCCTACACATACTTTTCCATAGGATTTGGGGTCTTTTTGTTGTTGTTGTTACTGCTACATGCTTATGCTATTTAAATTTTTCAAGAAGCTTTTTAAAAAGTTCCTTCAAGAACTATAACATGTCATTTCCTGGTTCCCTAGCTGTCAGTGCCATCCTCTCAGGGGTTACTTTCCATGTGCTCTATATTCATCCTGCATATTTTGATTTACATATGTAGTCTCCCACACCATAATATAAACTTCTTAAAGGCAGTGACTGTTTTTGCTTTTTCTTTGTATCCCTAGCACTTAGCATAATGCCTGGCATATAGTAATCAATAAATGTTTGTCAGTTGCCTGAAAGATACAACTATTAAATGGTAAATTCCCTGAGTATAGAGACTGTCTTAATTTTCATATTCCAGAATCTTACATATATTAGGTATATAATAAATATTTGTTATAGTAGAAACTGAATATAATGAATATAATTGAAGTATGACAATATTCAAGTTATATGTTAATCTCAAGTTAAAAATTCTAAAAGGAGGATAACTTAAAAAGTAGAAAAAAATTCTTTCAGGATCAAATAACCCAATATTCCTACTTCCTACAATTGACCTTTTGTAAAATTTGCATGCAAAACTAAAATATAGGCTCTACTTTTTTCCTACTTACCTCAGGTTGATTAGAAACATTCAAAATGAGGGCCCACAATTCTGCTCGAAGTGCTGTTGGGCTACCTTGTCTGATATACTGTTGAGCAGCAGCACTATCTTGTTCAGCTAAAACTGCCACAAAAAATATCATATTAAGACTTTATTAGAAATTTTGAAATGTATTCTAAATTGTATAGATACAGGTTTCAGTAATAAGATCATTACTTATTGCTATACAGTGGTTTAGTCTTTTTAATTCAAGAGCTTCTTATTCTTAAAACTATATTTATTTCTAAGGTCCTATTATCACCACAATGGTGGTTTGTGACTTTCTTCTTATTCATTTTTTGGGTTTCCAGTGTCCTTCTCATAACATTACTACTGTCAAGTTTTGAATTATTTTGGAGTTCCCATCTTTTGCTATAAGTTTTGACTGATAATATTATCTGCCTAAGGTCTACCCCACTTCTGCAAAAATTTATGGGACTAATACTCAGAGAGAAGAGTTTTATGAGGCACAAAGTCATTTTAAGATTCCAGGTCAAATCAAATCATACTTTCTTTCATACTGCCTAAAATTAAGGTCCTTCAATCTTTAATTTTTTTCCAAGTTGAGTTTTCCAGCTATTGAGAAACAAGAATATTAAAAAGAGATAAAGATGAAGACATGAGCATCTCAATAACATTTTATTAAAAAGAACTATTTTCATATGAGAATATGGTGTAGTGCAGGGGTTATTAACCTTCTGTGGTGTCATGAGGAAGACTGGTGAAGCCTAGGGAGCCCTTCTCAGAATAATTTTTTAATGTATAAAGTGAAATACACAGGATTAGAAAAGAAACCAATTACACTGAGATACACTTTCCTATATATATCCACACACATACATGTATACACATACATATATGTACATACGCACATATATACACACACGCACATATGTATGTGTTCACATACATACATATATAATATAAATGTATGTGTGCATGTGTGTATAGTAAGTGATCCCTGGTTAAGAAAACTTAGCATAGTGGAAAGAATACTGGATCCAAATCCCACTGCTAATATGTACTTAGAAATATGTGACTATAGGGAGGTGACTTAATTTCTCCAATCCTCCATTTCCTCATATACAAAATGGGAATGCTAAATACATCTATCTCATAATATCTTTGACCAAATTAGGATCAAATTAGATGGTATATCTAAAACACTTTGCAAATACTAAATTCTGTAAATATTAGCTATTACTATTACTGTACAGAGGTAATAAAATTTTTCTTATTAATAAAAAGAAGGATATGGCCAGAGAAAAGTCTGTTGAGCTCTAGTTACAAAAATTAATGCTAACACACAAGTACAAGACATTATTTATTTTGTATTTATGGCAAAGGTTCTACAGAATGAAAATGAAATCCTACAAATAAGATTTTTTTTTAATTACTGCATTTGGATTTAGGACTCTAACAGTGTAATAATATAAAACATCTACATTGACATCACAGATGTCTGCTTTAAAAGAAAAATCAGATTCATTCAAATCAGGATAAATTTCACTAAACTAAGGAGAAAATATTCCAAAAGGCACTAACAGCTGAATCAGTTGTTAAGTTTTACGTCTGAGAATAATCATCTGGAAGTATTATGGTTATATTTTTCCCGATGCATGTGCATAATTCCTATTAACACTAATGAAATATGTGTGTGTACCCAACACAAAACAGGCTTTTTGATTTTAAAATAAAATTCAAAGGTAGCCTGGGTTAAATTATCATCATACAGAAATGTGTCTGTGCTTTCTATTTCTTTTTTAGTGAACTAGTTGTGGAGTTTTTCAGTTGCCATTTTTAACTAGAGCTAAAATAAAAAAATAGCTCTTTTTGTCTAAACACATTTTCATTATATTTTCACTACCTACAGTCATGTGTATTGCTTTATTAGCTTTATAAGGAATAGATTATTTGGTAATCATTCTGAATACAAACATTTCTTTATGGAATGCTAAATTTTTAAGAATTTATAAAAACCAGAACTTTAACTTACCTTTTTGTCCAAGCCGTACGTGTTCATTTTCAAAAAGCTCTGAGTTTGGAGAAAAAATAACATTATAAGATAGAAAATGCTCTACGACATTATATATAACTACTGTCACCCCTCTTAGGCATATACAAATATGGATGCTACTATATAGAGGACCATGTTAAAGTATTTTTCTCTAGTAACAATGGCCATTCCTTGCATAAAAAAGTTGTCTAAACTTATATAAAGTTGGGGGTCTCATCTGAGCAACCTCTAAAAAACAAAAGAAAGACTAAATCTACTTTCCTCTCCTGCTAAAATAATTACTGATTCCACTAAAAAGAGGAAGCAAAAAGAGTTATTAAAATTGGAATTATCTATTAATTGTGTATTTTCACACAAATATACTTTTGATTTAAAGAATGATTCATAATATCTTAAGATTTATCACCAAGCACTGGTAGTACTTTTTCCCACTGAGACTTTAGGATGTTGGTTATTTATATATATATACTCACCAGAATTCTAATATAACAAGTATTATTACAATGATTTCGCCAACACAAGTATGTCACTCAAAGCTATAAAGAAGAAGCAACACTACCTATGAAAAGAGTATTAGCCCTATTCTCAAATGTTGGTGCCATGACAAGCACATATAAGAACAAAATTTATGAGTTTGTAGACATGTAAAATAGGACAAGTAGAAAGAAAAAACATACTCAGTTTATTAAGTTGTCAGATATATATTCTGAACTTCAATAGCAGTTTTTCCTCACTATATTTGTAAATAAGCTGAAAATTACGGATATAATAAAATATGAATAAAAATAATAAATAAAATAATTTACACACGGATTGGTTTGAAAGAATTTGAAAACAGGTCCAAGCTCTTTTCAGCTACAATTTAAACTTATATATAAAACTTATTTAAATGCATCAATTAGTAACATATTCTAAGGTTCAGAATTATATTTTAATTTAACTATGTTCATAAAGCAAAGAATATTTGAGACAACTGTGACTCACAAGTTAAAAAGTGTGATCTTCTTTATCCCTATAAAGCCAAGCACAAGCAGTTTTCCAGAAGATTGCTGCTGTGAACAGCTTTTAAGATTCTAATTATACAGTATAGTGAACTCTCTATTTATTCAATAACAAACCAGAGCAAAACATTCACAGAAAATTAAGGTACAGCATTCACAATGTTACAACTTATTACAGAAAATCAAAAAACGGGGGTGGCTAGGTGGCGCAGTGAGTAGAGGGTCAGCCCTGGAGTCAGAAGGACCCGAGTTTGGATCCAGCCTCAGACACTTAACACACACACAAACAAAAACCTAGCCATGTGACCTTGGGCAAGTTACTTAACCCCAATTGCCCTCCCCCCCGCCCAAAAATCAAAAAACAGCATTCACCATGTCACAACTCAACAACTTATCACTAAAATGGCCACATAGTTTTCATCAAAGTGATCACAAAATTTTCAACAAAGTACAATCATTTAGTAAATCAATCATTCAATCATCCTTAAAGAGGCACAAAGTACAAAAGTCAAAGTTTTCCATCCATGGGGTGCAATTAAGTTACAACTTCAACAGTCACTACTCAATACCCTCTTAAGGGGTAGTGGAAAATACAAAAGCCATCCACCCCTAGGTCACAAGTAAATTACAATTTCAGTCACTATTCAGTATCCTATTTCATCAGTCACTACTCAGTCAATTTCATCAGTCACTATTCAGTATCCAAGGAGAGGTCTTTTTATCTTGACTTAGGGCAGACTTTCAGCTCCCATGGTTCCTCTTCCATGGTCCCAGCTCCCACACGAATCTAACCAACTGCCACCTGAGTTCAAAGGCAGACAGCTCCCAGCTCCTTGTCCAGCTCTCTGTGCAGTTCCTGTTCTGCACTGGAGCTCACAGTGTCCAGTCCATCTCAAATCCTTCACAGTCCTATTTCTGGCAAGACAAGGCTTAACAAAGTCACAACAACATTTGTACAAAGTACCAGCACCACAGTCATGCTTCTTCAGTCTTCTGCATCTCCAGCTGGCCCTCAGAAATCCTTAGCAGCTCTGGCTGGCCCTTGGAAGTCTTCAGCACCAGAAGCTCCATTATCAAAATCAAAACCACTTTATCCAGCCTCCACATGGTTTGCTCAAAGAAATTCTGTCCCAGTTCTCAATCTCATTCCTCTTCTCAGTTCTTCTCAATTCTCAGTTCAGTCTTCAGTCCAGTAGCAGCTGCCCTGCGTCTATGATGCTTACCCCAGGAAAGTCTGATTGTCCAGCTTGTGTTCTTCCTTATATAAGGTATAGCTAATCCCTGTTCTGCCCTTTCCTATTACAATCGCAACTTCCTCCCATGGTGTTAACTACTTCTGTGTTAATTAAATAGCTTAAACAAGGCGTTCACCTGAAACAAGGTGCTAAGTACCTGCTTACTTGCCAATACAAAGGAGTATGGAAGATCTTCATATTCCATTAACATTACAATCCCAAATAATAATACCAAGATACAAAACCAGCAAAAACTATTATTGAATAAGCAACAATTTAACTCATCTGCAAGGAGTCTTTGCCAATGAATAATAGGAGATAACAAAAACAACCATAACAACTAAGTGATATCAAAGTGACAGTGAAAAGTAGAAAGTATTTTCAAAGACATATATACTCATATTGAAAATCATTTTTAAGCACTCTTGGAGGATCAAGGAACAGGAAAAAAAATGAAAACACAGGCTATGATTAAAATAAAATCCTACCTATTAGATAGCAATGAAAAGTTTACCAAGAAAAGATACTACATATATATATTCACAGGGTAAAAGAAAACCTAAATTTTTTTTTTGCTTTTTGAAGGGCAATTGGGGCTAAGTAACTTGCCCAAGGTCACACTACTAGTTTTTTGTTTGTATGCGTTAAGTGTCTGAGGCAGGTCCGAACTCAGGTCCTTCTGACTCCAGGGCCAGCACTCTACTCACTACGCTACCTAGCCACCCCCCTAAATTTTTTTTTAAGAATACTTTTTTCACTTTATTTTTCTTGCTTTTTTCCTTTTTGCAACATGGCTAATATGCAAATGTTTTACATGACTTCACACACATAACTGATATCATATTACTTTCCTTTTTAATAGTTGAAGAACTAGAGGGAGAGAATGAATTTGAAATTCAAAAAATTTTAAATGAATGCTTAAAATTAGTTAATAAATTTTTAAAATTAAAAAAAATCTTCCTCATCATACAATCTGAATAACTATGAACAAGGTATTTAGCTCCTCTGAGCCTTCTTTTTTCTCATCTTTACAACAGAGTTTTTAAGTCCTGTAGTGTAGGGCAATTGTGTGGTTCTAAAGGAATCATGTATGGAAATAACTGCATTTTTCCCCCAAGTTCCCTGTAAATGCCAGCTATCGTCATCATGCCATATCACCCAAAATTTATGTTGTGCTAAATAGTGAGGCAGGATGGTAGAGCTGTGGATAAAGTGGGTCTTGAAGCCCGGAAAATGTGGACTCACAGACCAGGACTGGCTGTGCACTGTCTCCTCCCCACCCCCATTAGAATGTAAAAAACAAAACCTAAATTAAAATCTGACACTGGGTAGATAGGAAATTTTACATGTATTTGGCTTTTCCTTATGGCACCTTTTTAGGAGAGTTGATGAGTGGGACTCTGAAACTATGTCTACACAGGTAAAGAGAATTTAAAAATTGAAGAAATCATCTGCATAATTAAGTTCTATATGAATATTATTTCTAACCCTATTTTACTTTTAAGCAGATATCATTTTTTACCTAACTTAATGATATTAAGGACAGCGCAAATGGATAATGATGATTAGGAGGGGAAAATTGGAGTTCAAACCATATAGATTTTGCCCCTAAAATTGTTTGCAAGCCTAATAACTTTTAAAATCACAAGTCCAGTCTTTATCATTAATAACTTTTGAAAGACAGTTTCCAAGTTAAAAAAATTTTAGAAAATACCTTATAACTGACAAGATTCCATCTGGATTTCTTATGTAGCATTTCTTAACATAATGATCAGAAAAAGCATTTTGATTTTTAAAGTAAAATGTTAAGGGACTAATTTAAAATAAGATGATATTTTAAAAGATGGCCATTTATCATTATTATGTTTCATTTAGCACATAAACACTTACCAGGAGGCACTTGTGTAGCATCATCAATACCCAGTTGTCCTGTATTTAAGCTCAATTCAATAAAGAACTCTTTCTGAAAAATAAAAATAAAATAGGAATAAACAGAAATCTCAGGCTTACTATTCCTAAAAATCTCCAAATAAAAAATTCATTTTATTAAAAATGAAAAACATTTTCCAGATAGTGCTGAATGCCCTTTTTCTGAGATTATTATTTAACATTTACTAACTTTAAAAATACAGTAAAGAACAGAGGTAATACAAAGGCAATATAATATACTATAATATTCTACTGTATAATTAATATTTTAAGGGATGAGAGAAATTCACAGTTTTTCTAAATAGTCCTTTCTCCCCACCCATATGATTTTTCTCTTTTACTGATTCTATTTTTTAAAAAAAATAACAACCTTTAATTTTATGTCTTCCTATTACCAAGTACTTTTCCCACTTAACTTTCCTGATCCTGATTTTTAATGTCTACTATGAACACAATAAAGTGGAGCTAGAGGAAAAATAATTAACGATCCCTAAATGTTCAAATATTTCTTCCAGATTTTTTTTTTCCTAACAACTCATTTTTTTAATAGTTCTATGGCTTACAAAATGCTATTCTAGCTATAATCTTTTGAAATGGAGAGTACAAGTATTATTATCCATATTTTGCAGGTAAATTGAAGCTCCAAGCAGGTGAATGCCCTGTCCCATGGTCAAATACCCAGCAGGGAATGGAGTCAGTTCTTGAATTCTGGTCTTCTAAATAACTTCAGTAATTCTTAATTTAATTACTTGAGATGATTATTGAAAGAACCATTATGTTCTCACATCAGTTCTTGTGGAGATGTTCATCAAAGTACTGTATTATCATTTTCCACATCATAGTTTGGGTTTTTCCTTTTTAACTAGACAGGCTTAAATTATAATTTTAAAATGAGAAGTAATTAGACACTGCTAATACCTAAGACTATATATATTATCAAATAAATCAAATGGATTGCAAAAATGAAGATAAAGAACACTTATTCCCTAGATATTCTCTTATAATTCATGAAAAAAAATCACATTTGTTTAGAACAATTTTTTCTTTGAAATTTGTAAAGCATAATCATAATACACATATTTTTCATTATATTTCAATTTTATAAATTATTTTTCATCTGCTACTTAAAAATAGTTTTTCATAACAACAAATCTTAAAACACTTAAGATTTCAGAAAATTCAAAGATTGTGGTAGATGTAAACAAGCTGGAATATATTGGCAATGATGGCTTACATATAAAAAGCAACAAAATGTGGCAGCAAGAACATGTACAGCTAGAACAGGGAAAAACTGATCATGTAGCACAAGTGAAGGAGGACAGACAGCATGGTGTTACAGATACATTTGTGGACTTGGACTCAGGTTAACCTGGGTTTCAATCCCATGTCAAACATTTCCTAGCTGGGTCACCTTGAGATAGGACCCCAGGCTCCTGTATGTCTGAGACTCAGTAGCTTCATCTGTGAAATGAAGATAACAATGTCACCTAACTCACAGGATTATGAGGTTCAATTCTGTAATTTCATTTGTATGTATAAGTCCTAGATGAAGAAACTCGTTCTGTCAGTGCTAGTTAGCACCTTCTCTTCAACCTAGAGTCTTAAAAATTTCCCTATACAATAGTCAAACTTAAGTAAAAACCAGATCCCTGACCTTAGCCCTTAGAAAACCACAAATTAACATTACCTATGTTGCATTGCATTTTTATTTACTTTGTTAAATACTTCCTAATTATATTCTAATCTGATTCCAACTCCACTGTCAGGGCTCAATGCAACCCTACAGGTCTGATACCTCTAGCCTACTTAAGTGCCCAGGGTCCAGAACTAAAATCCACTCCTGGTCTCTATCTATTAGAGCAAGCTATATATGTTACAGTGTTACAAAGAGAGGCAGCTGGTGCTGCAGTGGGGAAGGCACTGGACTTAATTAAAACTAATACCTGAATTCAAATCCTGCCTCAGCTACTTACTATCTGTATGATGTTGGGCAAGTCACTTTTGGGATGCAAGACCATTGTAAACTCACTGAAAGCCATCTCCAGTAGCAGACAAGATGACAGGGAGGATGTCTACTTCCTCAAGGTGTCACACTGATTTGAATTCTTCAGTTAGGGGTTCTATAATTTGAAGTTTTCATTCTATATAGTTTTGAAGTCAAGAGTGTTTGACATTTTGATATTGAGTAAGAAAAATTTTTAATTGTTGGCAACAATTTTGTGTGTAATAATGATTCTAGTTAAGTTTATTTGTTGAATGCTCAAGGATATTTTGGAGTTTGTATTTGTCACTTGGCAATCTGTCTTGTTAGTTCACTAAGAAATACAGCTTTCTGATGTATCATTCTGGCTACCTAGATCCTTTTTTTCTAGGTAGTCAGTAGTAGTAAATTATTTAAATCTAAATAAAGACACTGCATAGATTCTACTATTTCTTTGCAAAATTTGCTTCACTTTACAGTAAAAAGGGCAGGTAGGTAGGCAGGCAAGAACAGAGTGCCTGGAGTCAGGGACACTCATCTGCCTGAGTTCAAATCTGGCCACAGATACTTGCTAGCTATGTGACCCTGGGCACGTCACTTAATCCTGTCTGCTTCAGTTTCTTACAAGTAAAATTAAATAGAGAAGGAAATGGCAAATCACTCCAGTATCTCTGCCAAGAAAACCCCAAATGGGGTCACAAAAAGTCAGACATGACTGAAAAATGACTGAACAACAAAAACAACAGGGTCAAGGCCCCTTGGAGATAAGTTTTCTATAATTTAGGGTGGCTTCCAAAAGATAAATGATTAAAGAATATGAACAAAAAATTAAATATTGCAAAATTATAAAGAACAAGCATGGCTAGAAAGAGATACGAGAAGACACCTCTCCCCCCAACTCATTCCTCTGCAAAGATGGGAATTCCACAAGAGTTGTACATATTTACACACTCTAAAAAAATGTACTCATCAGTTATGCTGATGTTTTCCTTTTTGTCTTAAAAAATTTATTATATGGGATGCACTCTGGGAAGGGGTAGGAAAGGGATAAAAATATAAAAATTACTTTGTGGTAGCAATAGACCGATCTGGTATTGCAATCATGAACCTTTCGGTTTCTGTCAATTAACAAGCATTTATAAGTTGTCTACTTTGTAGTAGGTATTGAGTTAAATGCTAAGGACACAAAGAAAGAGCAGTTCTTGCCCTCAACGGCTTCATAACTAAAGGGGGACACAACATGCAAATAACTAAGTTCAAATATAATATATACAGGATAAATCAGCAATATTATCAGAGAGATAACAAATTAATATTCAGACATTTACCACCTTTTTATTGGCTTACACTTGGTTGAGTTTGTATCAACAAGCACTTATTATGTGCCCTCTATATGTGCCAAGCACTGTTCTAAGCACTAAGGATACAAATAAGAAAAAGACAATCCTTTCTCTCAAGGAGCTTACAATCTAATGAAGCAAGACAATATACCAAAGAAAGCTGAAAAGAAGTGAGAGGCCTGGCAAGAGGTCCCTGGCACAAAGGCATGATGTTCGGGGAGTCAAAGCTACTCCAAGCCACTGATGGAAAGTGAAGGGTTCCCTGGAAAGTTCTGAGCCCTGTATACCAGAAGGTTTGGGGTGGGGTGGGGGGGTTTGTTGCTCCACTCTCTAGTCTTCCAGTCAGAAAGAAGAAGCAACTGAAGGTGCTGAATCAATCTGCATGTATATAAGATTTCAGGTGAACAGTTTATCCTGAGGTTAGGGGTCAAAGCTAAGCAGGACAGGCTAATAGAAAATGAAGAATTACCTAAAAAGCTCTGAAACTCCCCTAAAGAAAGGCTTTGAGAGGAGTTTATTGCTTCACCCTCCACCCTTCTAAGGGGGGCATTTTGATTCCATTCATGCATCTCAGCACTGTCATCGATTCCTCATTTACTTTACTGTACTGGTGGCCTGTTTTAAACAAAGAATAGTTTTCCAGGCCAGCATCAGAAGTTTCAGCATTCTAACAGAATTTGGGTCTATTTTTTTGTGTGTGTTTACAATTTATGAATAAGCCATGAGTGCAGAATCATATTAAAAGTTTTGTAATGATTAATAAAAGCAGCAAAAATGGTATGGCACATATGGGTGACTGGCTCAAAAACACTGTATCAATAGCAAGTTGTTCTTCACATCCTGGGTTTTTGGTGTACTCTTTCTATTCCTTAGTTAATAAATTGTTTTCTTTCAAGTGTTTATATATTTTGGGATGATTCAAGATAGTAATGCCTTATATAAAGTATATATACAAGTAATACTCGAAAAACCTTTGATTCATCCATTTGGCTAATTTTATTAAAGTTTCAAATATATTACATACATAAGTATTTAGCTTAAAAATTTGCATATTTTAAAATACTAGTTTTAAATGACTTTACTTACCAATTCAGAGATATATTTTACTTTCAGAGGAACCTGGATTAAACCCAAATGAGTTTTTAAATTAAGATGATCACCATTTTCATAATTTGGGTTACGAAGATTGATTAATACCTTTAAAAACAAAAAAAATTAGTCATCAATATGATTTAGACATTAAATACAACTAAACTCACAGCATAGAATTACTAAATGTCTAGATATTGGAGTATGCAGAAAATCTAATCATATAATCATATTATTACATATAATCATATATTAAAATATACTCAAAAGTTTTTACTTTTTTTCCAAAAACAAAAGTGTAGTTATAAATAGAAAAGTCTTAACTGCATAGATAATGAATTATGAGAACCAACTACCAAGGAAAGGGATTGTAGAATCTCTGCATCTTCTTCAATAATTTTAAAAATAGGATTGAGAACCAGTCAATTAGGAATGTATAAGTACAGACACAAGGTCGTGAGAGTAGAGGTGGCTCAAATGAGTTTTGATAATTCCTTTCAGTCCTATGATCCCAACAAAACTGATCTTCCCTAGGACACTTAAAGAATCCAGTAAGATTTTAATGGCAGAAATATGTCTGAGGATAACTAGTTAAACATGTATTTTGTCTATACTGTTTTATCTAGTTAATCTTATAGATTTACTTTAAAATAACATGTTTCAAGTCACATCTACGTTTCTAAAACTGAAAAAAAAAAGGTTTACTTTGATAACTTATAAGCATAATTCATCAATACCAAGAAAGTTTCATTGAACTGTTGGTTTCAACACTGTTACATGTAATTTCACTAACTGTGATTTAAATAATATAAAAAATTAACATATAGGATGTTAGGAACCTAATTCATAAATGTGTGATACTGAAAGCTTCTTTGTAAGAACCATGTATTACACACACACAGTGTGTATGTGTGTGTGTATCCTTTAGTATAGTTGGCACTCGAAAAATACCTAACAGAATCACTGATGGAAAAATAAAGCCATAAAAATGTAGAAATTAAGAAAAAAACCTAATTTTACTTCATTCATTTCTTAACTTAGAGATACTAAGGTGTTATGAAAAATAGCTAATCAAATAATGATATATCAATTGCCTATGATGCTTGGTACTAGGGATATAAAGACAAAATTAAATAACCCCTGCCATCACAGAGCTGACATACTATCTGAGGAAATAACACATACTTAAGTAAATGGAAAGGCCTAATGAAGAAGGTAGTGTTTAAGCTTAAGATTATAAAAGACAAAATGCAGGAAGTAATACATTCCAGACACAGGGGACAGCCTGTGCAAAGACAAAGAGACAGGAGATAAAATGTTATATATGAGGAACAGCAAGAAGGCCACTTAGGCTGGAGCATATAATGTATGAAGAGGTATCACATATAATAATATAAACCCTTCAAAGACAGGTTGGAGTCACTGTCAAGGGCTTTAAATAACAATCAGAGGAATATAAATTTGTCCCAAGAGGCAGCTGGAAGCCAAGAAAATTAATTACTGAGCAGGGAGCAACATGGTATGATGTTCTTTAGTCAGTCAGTCATCAAAGATTTATGAAATGCCCACTTTGTGCAGGTACTGTGCTAAGTGCTAAGGATACAAAGAAAGGCAAAAGATAGTCCTTTCAGGGAACTCACAGTCTAATGGAAGAGACAACATGTAAACAACTATGAAAGCAAACTTACAGACAAGATATATACAAGGATACACTGGACATAGTCAACAGAGGAAAGGCACAAGAGTTAAGAAAACCTTGGAGAGCTTTTGTAGAAGGTGGGAGTTTAGCTGGACCTTGAAGGAAACCAAGGAAGCTGGGAGGCAGAGATGAGGAGGGAGAGAATTCCAGGTATGAGGTTGGGACATGGAGTGTGTTGTTCAAGTGTCACTGGATCACAGAGTATGTGGGAGGGTGTTAAGGTTTAAGAAGACCAGAAAGGTGTGTGTGGTGGGGAGCAGATTACAAAGGGCTTTGAACACAAACCAGGATTTTCTATTTGATCCTAGTGGTGAGAGGGAACCCTAAACATTAGGAAGATCATTTGGGCAGCTGAGTAGAGGATGGACTGGAGAACAAAGAGACTTATGAGAGACCAACCAACAGGCCACTGCAATAGACCAAATTTGAGGTGATGAGGGCCTGCATTGTAGTGGTAGCAGTTTCAGAGGAAAGAAAGGAACATATATACAAGAGATGTTATGAAGATAAAATCCACAGGACTTAGCAACAGATTGGACATGGGGGTAAGGAGAGAGTGAGGAATCAAGGATAACATATAGGTTATAATCCTAGAAGACTGGGAAGGTGGTGGTGCCCTTAGAGAAGAAATTTCAGAGGAAAAGAGGTTTTCTGGGGAAAGATAATGAGTCCAGTTTGGGACATGTTGAGTCCAAGATGTCTAGTAGGCAATTGGGGAGATCAGGAAAGGATTCATAAAAAAGATTATGCTTAACAAGTATCCTGAAGAAAGGGATTCCAAGAGGTAAAGGTGAGTACATACCAAGCATGGGGGCCCGGACAACTGCAGAGATGTGAGATACAATGTGGGGTATAAGGAACAGTGAGACAAATTTGTCTGAATCAAGCGTAAAGCCAGGGTGTTAATACAAAATGAGGCTGGAAAGATAGGTTAGAGCTAGAGTGTAAAACATTTTCAAAGCTTAACAAAGGAGTTTTAATTTTATCCTATAGATTAATAGGAAGCCACTGAAGTTGGTTGAATAGGAGGGATCACACATGAGATCTGCATCTAAGGAAAATCATTTTGGCAGCCATATGGAACATAGAGTAGGGGAGAGATCTGAGGTACAGAGAGCAAATTGGAGGCTGCTTCAATAATTTTGTTGAAGGGTGATGAGGACTTGCCCTCAAGTGGTGGCTATATGAGTAGAGAGAAGGGCTTGGATAAAAGTGATAAGGTGGAGGTAGTTTTTACAGAACTGAAGAATTCTTCAACTGCCTTAAAGGTAACTTTATTCTTCAAAAGAAAGAGGACCTGATGAGGAAAATTATTATTCTGACCAATAAGGAAGAACTAGATGCTGAAGTAGAACTTGGCCAGTGACCCTACTATTTTAGAATTTATACCAGAGAGAGTTTTAGGAAGATGGGAAAATGAGCTTTCTCAATAAATTCAGCTTCTCAACCAGTCCACTTTCTTTTTTTTTAAACAAATGCTTTATTAACTTCTGTTTTACATCATTCATTTCCGCCAGATTTTGAGTTACAATCATTTTCCCCCCGTTATTCCCCTACCCAACCTCTCAGAATAGCAGTCCCACAAGATATCGCTTCCTCCAATCTGCTCTCTCCCATACCTTCTCCCCATACCCCCTTCGACTTTTCCATTAGAGGAAGGTGAATCTTTGTGTCCCAAATGCCTGCACATCTTATCTCCCAATTATAAGTAAAAGAGTATTAATAATAGTATTTATATATATTTGAAACATTTAATGTTAAGACCTCGAATTTCAGATCCATTTCCTTCCTCCCTTGTCACCCATTCCCTCTGGGGAGATAAGTAATTCAGTATATGTTGTACATGTCTAGCTATGCAAAACATTATCATAGCAGATATATTGTACAAGGCTGCTTATAATTCCCTCCCACTCATCCCACCCCCCACCTGGTCCATTCCCTACATGATCCTGTCCCTCTTCTATGGTGGGTACTTCCAACCTCCCCTCCCCCAAGGATGCCCTCCCATCCATCATCCCTCCTCTCATCCCCCTTCCCCCTATTCTGCTGCAGGTTGAGATATCCCATTTAGTATGTATGTTATTCTCTCCCTGAACCAAATTCAATGAGAATGTGGTTTTGCCTTTTTTGCCTTCCTATTCTCCCCCTCCCTTGCAACCACTTCCCCTTGCTTCTTCTACATGAGATAGTTTACCCTACCCTGTCTCTCCCCATCTCCTCTTGCCACTTTCCTCTCTCACCTCATAATTTCATCCCTTGAGTATTCTCCCTTCCCAACAAATTCAACCTATGCCCTCTATCCATATATAACTGTAACCATATACACATACATTCACATATGTATTCATATGACCACACCCCCTTCTTCCATTATTTTCATAGTGAGAAAGATATCATCAGTCACAGTTATTGCTTTTCCATATAGGAATGTAAATAGTTCAACTTTGATAAGTTCCTTTTGATTTCTTTTCCCTGATTACCTTCTCAGGCATCTCTTCCTTCTTGTGTCTGGATGTCAAATTTTCTATTCAATTCTGGTTTTTTCCTCAAGAATGCTTGAAAGTCCTCTATTCCACTGAATGACCATATTTTCCCCTGAAACAAAATACTCAGTTTTGCTGGGTAGGTGACCCTTGGATTCATTCTCAGTTCTTTTGCCCTCTGGAATATCATATTCCATGCCCTTTGATCCCTCAGTGTAGAAGCTGCCAGGTCCTGGGCTATTCTGATTGTGTTTCCACAATATTGAAATTGTTTCTTCCTGGCTGCTTGCAGTATTTTCTCCTTGATCTGGGGATTCTGGAACCTGGCTATAATATTCCTGGGAGTTTTCTTTTTGGGATCGTTTTCAGGAGGTGATCGGTGGATTCTTTCAACCTCTATTTTGCCCTCTGGATCTGAAACAGCAGGGCAATTTTCCTTGAGAATTTCTTGAAGGGTGATTTCTAGGTTATTTCTTTGATCATGGCTTTCAGGTAGTCCAATAATTTTTAAATTGTCTCTCCTGGATCTATTTTCCAGGTCAGTGGTTTTCCCATGAGATATTTCACATTGCCTTCTAATCTTTCGTTTGTTTGGATCTGCTTAACAGCATCTTGATTTCTCATAAAGTCATTAGCTTCCATTTGCTCCAGTCTAACTCTGAAGGAATGAATCTCCTCAGTGAACTTTTGAGATTCTTTTTCCATCTGGCAAATTCGACTTTTAAGGCATTCTTCTCCTCATTGCCCTTTTGGGCCTCCTTTGCCATTTGAGCTAGTCTATTTTTTAAGGTGTTGTTTTCCTCAGTCAGGCTGTTGACCCTCATTTCATACTTTTCCTGCATCCTTCTCATTTCTCTTTCTAATTTTTCCTCCACTTCTCTTATTTGATTTTTAAAGTCCTTCTTAAGGTCCTCTATGGCCTGCAACCCGCTCATGTTTTCCCCTGGGGCTTTTGGAGCAGGACTTCTGACCTCACAGTCCTTTTCCCGCTCTATGCCCCCAAAATAGGAGTCTAGGGTTGCATTTTTCTGTTTCCTTTGCCTTGGCATGTTGCCACTTAATTGCTTGACTTTTGGGCTTGTTGCCACACTATGGCTTTAAGGCCAGATAGAGGAATTTTCGTCCCGAACGTGTGGGGGGCAACTTCCGTTTCTGGCAAGCTGTAAACCCACCCACGACTTCCGCCCTAGATCACAATCCAGATCCAGGGAGGTTAAAGCAAGAGCGATTACCCCCCAAGACTGATGGCTGGATCTCCCTACAATTAATTGCAGGCCAGGAGCTGGAGCTGCCTCTGAAAACTACAAAATGGCATTTGTCCTCATCGGCTTCTAGCCCCCAGGGGAGGGAGCTGACGCATTCCCCCAAATACAGGTCCCAAAGTCCATAGGACACTAACCTCTTACTTTGTCCTAGGCATGTCTATGTTGATAATTCTGGAGTCGCCACGGCTGCTGGTGTTCTGGGCTTCCTCCAGCCAGCTGCTGGCCCTGCCGCTCTGGGGCTAAAACCTCGGCTCATGCGGACCTGGGCTCCGCTCGGCTCCGCTTCCTGCACTCTTGTTGCGTGCTGCCAGCTCCCAGACCGCTGTGCTGGTCCTTCCTGCAGGGCTGCTGGGCTGTCCTCAGCGGAAGGTTAGCTTCTCTGCGTCATTTTGTGGGTGCTGGGGCTCCAGAAGTTGTTCAGAGTCCCCTTTTACATAGTTTGGGGGGATTCTGGGGGCAGAGTGGCTTGGATGAGCTGTTTCTACTCCGCCATCTTGGCTCCACCCCAACCAGTCCACTTTCACAGAAAGAAAAATTCTTCCCCAAAAAATCTTTTTTTAAAAAATATGATTTGCAGAATGACAGAAAAATTGAATATACCCCCAGAATCTTCTCCTCAACTAAATTAAGGATTATATACAAAGATTAAATAAAACTATGCCTAGAAGTATATTCAAACCTTTTTGAAATAAATGATCACAGTATGTCCAGGGGAGACTAAACCAGTCAGGGAAAAGTGACAAGCAAATAAAAAAAAAATTCCATGTGAAAGTTATACAACAAAACAACAATGGGGATAATAACCTGATACTATCTCAAGGAATTTGGAACTGGGGGGAGTAGAACTGGCTGGAAGAAATATGATCTGCAGTGATTTAGTGAGGGGAAGAATTATTATATGTGTAACTTCAATTTATCACGCCCAACATTATAGACTGCTACATTTATATTGTAATTTTTTATAATGTTCTTCCTGACAACACATAATAGTTTGATTTGTGTGGTAAATGTGGTTAGATTGTATCAAACAGACAAACTAAAATAATAATAGCTAACAGTTAAAAATGGTTTAAAGTTTACAAAGTGCCTTACATATATAATCTCATTTGATTTTTATAATATCCATATGATAGGTATTGTTAAAAGTTTATAATATACCCAATTACCTATTTTATATTTTGCCACTGCTTTGCTTATAACATCCATATATACATAATAGGGAAACATTTTCCTTTTCCTTATTCACTTATCTCCATATACTTGCTCCATCAGGGAATATTATTCACTTCCATGACTTCAGTTATTACCTATATATAGATGACTTACAAATAGGGCTATAATTAGCAGAGGGCCAATGGAGTTTTGTCCCAGGGTATTAAGATATAAAAGGCACATGATTCCTGCTTGGAAGGGCACATTTTTTTTTCCACGTGGTGACTGACATTATCACACCTTACCTTGTAGAATTCCCCTGGCATATTCTCCATCCCCAGGGTCCTGTCATTGTGACTCCTCTCTCTTGAGGCCTGCCTTCCCCAATTGCTCAAAGAACAAGGGAAGGACTCTGCTAGATGGGTTCACCTTTGCATCAGATATCAGAGAGTTCTCTGCATTTCCACTATCTCTCCCTACCTCTGAAATTATAAATTAACAGCTCTGCTCACACATCTAGACATCTAAACTAATGTATTGTCTGAGCCGTTAAGTCTCATATCTCCTGTTGCTGCTGGATGCAGAGATGCCCTACTGTAACTCATATTTAGTATATCCAAAATTGAACTTATAATCTTCTTCCCCTAGACCTGTCTAATCTCCCAACTTCCCTATTTCTCCTCCAAGACATTTAAGTACAAAATTCCAGATTCTCTTTGATTCTTTCCTCTTCCTCTACCATCCAATCAGTTGCTAAGTCCTATTAATTCTATTTCCATGATCTCTTTCTTATATCCTCCTCTCTGTTGTCAACCTAGCTCAGGTGACTGTCATCTTAATGACTGGACTACTATGTGAGTCTCCTAACTAATTGTCTCTCCATTACTCATCTAACTTCCTCCACAATCTTTCTTGATCCTACTTCTCTAGCCTTATTTAACACTTCAACATACATTCTATTCAAACTGAACTGTTGTTCCCTGATCTTCTCCTATATTCTCTCAAACCCTATGAATTTGAACAAGATTTACCTAACCTAAAATGTACTCACTTCCACATCTCCACTTATTAAAATCCTTATCTTCTTCAAGGGCCAATTGAGGTGCCACCTCCTTTGGGAAAAATTTCCTGATTGCCCAAATTCAAAATGATTTCTTAATTTTGCAATTTTTTCCAGCAAAGTATTAGTAGTCTCTCTCTTTTGTACCTTATATCATACTTATTCATAGATAGATAGATATCCTATTTCCCTTCCCTCTCATTATCTTATAAGTTAGTTAAGAGCAAGAAACATGTTTTTTAATGTTTTTATGTCAGCAGTTAGGAAAAGAAGAAGGGGAAAAGGATTTATATAGTACCTACTAAGTGTCAAGCACTGTGTTAAGTGCTTTACAAATATTATCTCATTTTATTCTCACAACTCTTCAAGTGCTGTTATCTTCATTTTATAGTTAAGGAAACTAAAGCAAACAGAGGTTAGGTGACTTATCCAGTGTCACACAGTTAGTTAAGCATCTGACGCTGCATTTGAAATCAAATATTCCTGACTCCAAGGCAAAGACGATTTACTGCAAAACTTATCTGCCTTTACTAGCTAGCACAGAACCTTCCAAACAGGACCTTAATACATTCATTGCATTGTTTTAAACAAATCTAGAAAGTAGAAATTCTTTTCCTGATTTTCAGAAAGCTAGGTATAAGGGTTGTATGTGTGTTGTGTTTTTGTTTTCGCTTTGCTTTTTACAGATCCCCATTTAGAGCTTTTTATGGTCTCCCCAGTTCTAGGCTCTCCTTTCCTAGGGGTTTTTACAAAAGAGACAATAATATGCCACCACTTGTTCACAGCATCCTGGTTACCTCCCATTGTCTTCAAGTCAGTCTAACCACTTAGATTACTTGCTTTTTCACAATGACAATGGTAAATTTTTCCAGAAAAGATAAACCATTATTAGTGTATAAAGTTAGTATCATCATTTTCTCAATAGATTTATATTTTTCATCCCCTTTCCAATTCCCAACATTTTCTCCTCTTTACCATTGTTAATGTGTAAGGAAATTTTCTAGCAATATTAGCATATTTCTGATCCACATTATTTTCTTATTTTTTTAAAATCCATTTAATAGTGTTTACCTCAAGAAAATCTTTAGGAGCATAAACAGGTCTGAAAAGGCTTAAATCTAGAATGAGAAAGATTGAAACAAAACTTCACTTAAAACCTTATTATTGAGCATTTATATAATAAACTATATGAATTTTATTAATCCTACTTTATAATGTTATTATGGAAACAGATGGCAGAAGTCCTATGTTATAACCAAAAAATAACTTTCCCCTTCATAAATTTATAAGGACTCATTTATGTGTATATCTGGATTGATAGAATATCAAACTCTGCAAATATAAAAAAACCCACAATTTTAAATAAGGGCAATGTTTTCTTATTTTATTAAAGTCAGTTATTGATGCCTACTAGAACTAAATCACAAAACCATCCACATAAACTTTTAAACAACAGTAACACAGTGAATAAGTGGCAAGAGCCCAGATATAAACCAGGACCTGTAATGACTCCAAATCCATTGCTCTTTCCATTATGAATTCACAATTCCCATTAATATTCATAATATTCTTTTAAGAAAAAACAGCTTATAAAATTCCAATTTATATTGTATTATTTAGTATCTTTAAAATCTAAATTAAAGTTTGTAAAAAAAAAATGAGTTTAAATAAAGGGCCTAGAAGTAAGGAAATCCAGGGAGCACACTTCAAAAAAAAAAAAACCCAAAAAGCAAAAAACAAACAAACAAACAAAACAAGAATATTTAAAGACTAATTTAAAGATTAAATAATGAAAATAATTCTCAAAATTGACTAGGAAACAGGGGTGGCGAGGTGGCGCAGTGAGTAGAGCGTCGGCCCTGGAGTCAGAAGGACCTGAGTTTGGATCCGACCTCAGACACTTAACACACACACAAACAAAAACCTAGCCATGTGATCTTGGGCAAGTTACTTAACCCCAACTGCCCTCCAAAAAGCAAAAAAAAAAAAATTGACTAGGAAAATAGGCCAATCTAGTTGAAATTTTTAAAGGGTAGAATAAAAAGTCAAACAAATGACATAGTATATCTATACATCTATATAGCTATAACATATGTATATATGTGTATATACACACATGTGTACATGTGTATATACATATACAAATACGTATATATGTGTGTGTATACACACACACATTTAATTATATAAGACTACTGTGGATGAAAAATAAGCCATTAACTTTCCCCAATAATGGTTATATATGCTGTTTTAGATTCATAATTGTGGACTAAATAATTTTGTATTATTCTTCACACAAGAAAAAAAAATTATTTTACATACCTGGCTCATCAGTTCCCATTTCATTCCATTTATTGAGAAGTTCCTTTTGCTCTACAACTGGTCTCTGCAAAAAAAAAAAAAAAAGGTATTTTTCAATTTTAAAAAACTTTATGAAGTTTAGCAAACAAATTTAGCAAATTATATGTTCTTGTACACAGTAAAAGCAACATTGCATGAAAATCAACTATGGCTTAGTTCTTCTCAGCAATACAATGATCCAAGACAATTCATGGTAAGATTCATGGTAAAAAATGCTATCCACATCCAGAGAAAGAACTGATAGTATGTTTTTGCGTGTGTTTTTTGTTCTTTTGTTCTGGTTCTTCTTTCACAAAATGACTGATATGGAAATAGGTTTTATTTGAATGAACATATATAATTTAGATCAAATTGCTTGCTGCTTTAGGGAAGTTAATTTGGAACTTAAAATTTTGTAAGAAATAAATGTTAAAAGTTACCTTTATATGTAATTAAGAAAAAATAAAATATTATGTAAAAATAATAAAATAAAATTGTCCATTGTCCTAACATGAGAACAAATTTTATTACAAATGGTGACTCTGCTAATAAACTTAGAGGTTTGTTATTTCCTTTGCACTCTGTCTCTGCTTGGCAAGGTTCTACCAAGTGTACTAGGAAGTTACTGCATCATATAAAAAACCAGCTCTTTGCCAGAAAATCAATTTCTACAAATTGATTGGGGACAGTTATGTTGATGAACTATTTTCAGTTCCCTCTCACTCCTTAAAAGGCTTATAATTCCACTCGTGCTCTACCTACTGGATAGGGGATATTTCTGGTACTATCACTACATTAGGACATTCTCATAATGCTTAGATTTTTCACATGAGTACCAGACACAGAAACACCCTGTTGGGGGACACCACCTTACAGACTGAAAATAATTAGAAAATTGATAGCTATATAATACATCTTTAGAGAAACTGTCTTGTGCTTAAGTAATTGGATTTTATCCAATGATGGAACGGTTTTACTTAATGGTTATTACTTTAGGTGATTACAAAGTTGAACAAGCAGTGAGGTCATATAAATTGTTAGAAACAGTCACCATGGAATTTCCGGGTTGAATTCAGACTCTCAGTGGTAGAATGAATCTAGGTAATAGTGTCTTATGAAAGTGTGTGGGAACCACCACATAGCTACTGCACTTGGAATTATAGCTATGATTGTGGCTGGTTTACAGAATTTATGCTGAAGGTAAGAAGACCTATTGGTGTTGATTGAGATCTTTGAGCCTCTATAATTAGAAGCCTAAAGCCTTCTTTACATCTAGGACATAAAAAGATCTTACCCAACAGAGAAAAGTCTTGATTGAAAGGAAGAGAGAAGAACAAAGAAACGGAAGTAGATTTAGAGTCAGGGGTCTATGTTTACATCCCAGTTCTGCCTCTTACTGTTGTATGTAATGTATATTCTCATGACATATAAAAGCCAATCCAGGGTATCACTCTAATCATCCTTGCTTCCTTTTTGCCTCTTCTCTCTCCCATTCAAAATAAAATGGCAAGTAGATTGTAATGTTAATGGAATAGGAAGATTTTCCCTGCCCATTAATAGGCCTATGTGACCTGGAGCCTGAGTCACATGGAACCTGGGTCACATGTAGTCTGAGTCACATGGAGCTCAGTGTGGGAGGAGCTTGTCCAAGGAGGAGATAGAGAGAGAGAAGCAAGCTGTGAGTGGGCGGAGGGAGGAATTTGTCTAGGGGAACTTGTTTGTGGGGAGGCCTAACAGAAAGAAGGTTTAAGATGTTGGCACTCCCTGGACTAGTGATGAGTACCCTGCCAAATCTTACCTCCTGGTATCCTAATGATATTCCAAATAAATATTTTGATTTTGCCTTTGAGGAAAAGTTTATTATATTTTGCAAATCTATCCTGGAAATATGTATGCATATTCATAGCAGCTGCTATGGTTATCACATTGGCATTATATTTGGTGATAAAGATGGGATTGCAAAATATAAAACCTTTACTTGAAGATAGGAAGGCTCTAGGGAAGGAAATGGATATACCAGGATGGGAGGATTTACCTTACACCTCCCCTGGTGAGAGAACAGGCTAAAAGCACTGGACTTTGTGAAAATTGGGAACTGACGCTGTAGAAGGAAGAACCCACAGATTTAGAAAGATGTTTGCAAGGAATACAAATAGAACTGGGGAAAGAAATGGCAGGGGTATGTAGAAGAGAATGGACATTGTTAACAAGTTATCATATTATATGTAAAAATAAAGACAAATGCTGGAGGAAGAGGTTCAACTGGAAAAGTAGTTAGATGATTTGCATGAGAAGCTATACTATAGCATCAAAACTTTCCTTTAGAAGAGTAAGCTAGAAAGTATCAGGTGGTAGTAGAAAAAATATCTGTGAATAGAGCTCAGAAAAAGAAGAGAAAAGTTAACAAGAGGAAGGTGCATGCAGCCCCTGCACATGAGAGGGCTGACCCAGACACCTGGGAGGAAGATACGTGGGAGGAAAATGAAACAAATTCAGATGAAGAGACTTCTAGCAATGTGGATATTTGTCCAATACTACAAAGGAAGCAGGAGAACCAAGGGAGCCACACAGTATCTAAGGAAGTAACTGAAGATTTTATTCAGTAGGAGGTGACAGATAGTTTAAGTCTATTCACCCAAAAAATGGGAGAATCATTAGTATCTTGGATATTGAGAATCAGTGATGAAGGGGCTGGAGGAGTATGGATAAATAATAAAGACTGTTTGAAATATATAGGTATTAGTCAGAATCCCCTTATACAAAAAGCTTTTAGGAATTACCATATTCAAGGCAGTAACAATGGAACTAATTTGTTAGCTTTAGCTGCTGAGGGATGCAATAAACAGTATCCCATGACTTTATGTTGCCTAGTGGAGACAGATTCTGGTGTTCACATACAAAATGTATGAGAAATTTAAAGGAAGAAGTAATAAAAATTGCAATTATGATTGGAGATGCAGATGCACATTATAGCACTCCCTTAACAGTTTCTCATAGAACCATAGTAGTGAAGACTGCTCCTCCCACTTATAAATACATAATTTTGACTTTACTAATTGGGGAAATAGGGCACCCTCTTTCAGAGGTGCTAGATAAGACTATAAAGTTAGGTGACTTAGGGAAATGAGGAAGAGATAAATTTCCTCAAGAGAAATGAGAAGATCAAAGGATATGAACAGGCAGTTTTCAGAGGATGAAATTAAAGACATCCATAAGCATATAAAAAAATGCTCTAAATCACTATTGATTAGAGAAATATCCTAATGATGCTCCAAATAAATATTTTGGTTTTGCCTTTGAGAAAGAAAGTTTATTACATTTTGTGAATCTACCCTGAAATATGTATGCATATCCATAGCAGCTGCTATGGGTATGGCATTGACCCTACATAAATGTGGTTAGAGTTGAAGGCATGTGGTGAGGTTTTTAAGGGGAGAATGATTCTAGTTTCTTTTTCCCCAACCCAATCCATGGTAAACAATGTTCTAATTAAATTTTTGAATGTAACAGTTAACATAACTAGTTCTTATTTCTGATTAAGGGAATCAAAAGTGAAAGTGAAATATCTAAAAAGCAATGTATATATTATAATTACATTATTCATACTAATACTATAATTGATAAGCTTAAAGAGTCCATGATTTGGATAAGCTTAAAGAGTCCCTGAAAAAAAAATCAAGAATGAAGTACATGTTTCCATTTAAGAAACTATTCTTAAGGAACAAAAGTATAACATAAAACTCATTATTAGTAACCACAGAGAACTAAAGTGACATTCGTTATGGAAATTCACCCATACAAGTTTCTCAAAAGAGACTGTCATACTACTTAAACAGTATAGAGAAATATATATTACTGCTGGCTATGCTATAACTATTCTCATGGCACCTCCCATAAGTATTAACCTCACTTTAAATATATAAGCAATAAAAATGTTAACAGTACCTTCCGTGCCAATGGGATACTTAGTTCAGTACACATACTATTTAGACTCTTCAAAATTCTTTTCTCCCAACTTCCCTGAAACATAAAACCAGTAATTTTATCTTTTAATTCATGTTTAAAATATAGTTAATATAAAAGTTTTATATGAAGTAAAGAACAAAAGTGTTTTTAATGGTGGTTAGTAATCTTAATTTTTATTAGGATGTATTGATAGTTGAAGGAACATTAAATTTTAAGCATTTTAAAATGTTTGATAAAAATTGAGATTATAGAATCATTAGCAAAATCTTGTCATCTCAATATCAATAGCAAATTGTTTGAATTTATTATTCACATAGCATGTTATATCATTCTGTGAAATGACATAAGCTGCCACTGCAACATATATTTGCCATACTAGCCATACTATTAAAATGTCTACAGAGTAACAATATATTATGGTTACCAATTAATGGAGGCAAAATTAAATAAAAGTAAGATAAATAAAAACAGTGGGAAGTGAGAAACTGAGGAGTCAAAAATGATACCTAGATTGAAAACCTGAGTAACAATGAAGTATTATAGTACCATTAAAAGTAACAGGGAAACTGGTAAGAGGGGCAGTTTGGTGGGGAAAGGTAATGAATTCAGTTCTAGATATATCCAGTTTAAGATGTCTAATGGCCAGTTAAGGCTATAAGACTGGAAGTCAGAAGAAAGATTAGGACTAGATAAGTAGATCTCAGATTCATCTGCACAGAGATAATAATTGAAACAATGGGAGCTGATGAGGTCCCTAAGTAAAATAGTCCACAGAGAGAAAAGAAGAGGGAACAGGACAGAATCTTGCAGGATCCACGGTTAGGTAATATGGATAAAGATTATAAAAATTATCTGGATGGAAAAAATAAGACAAGTTGGGTTTTACTGAGCTTTGTATCTCCTGCAATACTAAGCATGGTACTTTGCATACATTCAGGAAATTAATAAATATTTGGTGAAAGAATGAAACAAGAAATTAAAGAAGTTGAGATTAAAACACACATACATATGTTTTTACAGATATACATATTTATAATTAGGAAAGCAAAGAGCCCTAAGAAAAGCAAACACCTGTAAAAAACTGGCTTCCTTTTTGATTAATATAAACCTATAATGGCTTGATTTTCCCTGGCTATATACCTTTAAAGAGAGAAACCCTCAGTTTTTTCTTATGCCTACTTGGTCAGTGTTAAAAATCCCTTGCACAATGGTGCTTTCTAGTTTTCCTATGAATTCAACAGCTTCTGTGACTTTTGCACTGGTACTGTTTCTTCCATCTTGTTCACTTCCATTCTCTCAGGCTGCTACATGAGAAAACTTCTATAGGAGCAGAGAAAGTTTCCTATTTGGATCATTACTGCCCTCCTAATCTCAAATTAATTTTTTTTATTTTAAATTTAAATTTTTTTTTAAGTTTTCAACATTCACTTCAAATCTCAAATTTTAATGATTACATACTTCATAGGTATCCCATCTTTTTTTTTGTTTGTTTCTTGGTTTTTTTTTTTTGGAGGGAATTGGGGTTAAGTGACTTGCCCCAAGTCACACGGCTAGTAAATGTGTCAAGTGTCTAAGGCTGGTTTTGAAGTCAAGTCCTCCTGACTCCAGGGCTGGTGCTCTATTCACTGCACCACCTAGCTGCCCAAGTATCCCATCTTCAATAGTCCTCATTTATAGAGTGTAAGAAATGAAACATTTAATACTTAAAAGGGATATTGGGAAAATATAGTGCTATTAAGATATTAATAGATACTAAAGAGTTTAGCACAAATGCTCATTTATTACCTGCAATATACATGCAAAAAAAGTAATTGGAAATTTAGACTGGTAAATTATTTATTAGACAATAAAGGAAAAGTAAGCTTGCAAGTTCAGAACAGTAGGCATAAGCACAAAATGTAAAGGAAGCAATGATCTCTACCCCCTAAAGACTTACAGAATAAATAAGAACTTTAAACATTGATTAAAAGGAAAATGAACAGTGACTATCCTTTTACATTCTAAAATTTTAATATAGGAAGACATTTACCTTTTATTGTAACCTACTTCCTGTATAAATGAAATTACTATCAATTTACATTCACTTTCCATTACAACTGATATCTACAATATTGACTCAGAGGATTTCAAACAGTTTCATATGTATTTTCTGAATATCCATGAATATAAAAAAGCTTAGGCAAAAAAAAAAACAGAAAATCAATAAAATCTTTTGAATGACTGTTGGCAACATTTCAACATCTTTTAAAATGTTTATGACAATTGAATAAGAATTTTTTAAATGTCCTAACAAGTTCCTATTATTTAACATGTTAAAAAGGACTTTGGATCTTGTAGATGTTACAAAGGAATCTTTTTCCTTGCTGCTTCTTCAAGACAACCATGCTAAATTTAAAAAAAAAAAAGGTTTAAGAGGGGATTCTATTATGGGCTAGCTAAATAAAACTGTTAACATTCCAAAAAAATATAAGTTCAAACTAAAACCTTGATCAATATAAGACCTGGAAAATCATATTTTCCTACAAAATAACTATGTAAAACTGGATATTGTTTTCTTTCAATATATTCACAATAATAAATATTTTAGTGCTAACTAATATATTCACAATAATAAATATTTTAATGCTAACCAGAAATTCTACCATTATCTCACACTTCCATTTGTGTCACAAAATAGAAATATCATTCCTCATTTGTAGAATGAAATGGATGAGCCAGATTAATTGTTAGGGTTCTTATAACTATTAACATTTGATGTTTTTATGAACATAAAACACTTTTGCAATCCTTGTGTTAAGGAACAACCAAAGAACTACATAAGTAAAGTTTCAGCTGTCAATTGGTAATTAATTCTCTCTTCACCTCATTATCTTTCTGATGTCTTGGCTCAAAAAGATCTATTTCACTTCTGATAGAAATTCTATGTACCCTAAAAGTCAAAGGAGAAAATTTTAATACAATTGAACTATGTTGGTTTGACTATTTCTAGGAATTTGTTAAAATAGAAATGTTAATGAAGACAAATTAAAAGACAATAATACTTTGATACTTCAAGGATTTTAAACTCATCAATCTGGGTATTCAGTCCCATGAAAATGATAATAAAAATAATAGCTAGCATTTTCAAAGTGCTTTAAGGTTTGCAAAGTGCTTTTCAAATAATATTTAATTTTATCCTTATGATGATCCTGGGAGGTAAATGCTATTATAATCCCTGTTTTACAGATGAGGAAACTGAGGCAGACAAAGATTAACTGACAAGCCTGGGGTCCCCTGGTTAGTGTCTGAGGCAACATTTGAAGTCAGGTCTTCCTGACTCCATGTACCATCTAGCTGCCATGAATGTATGACTCTCATCAACGCCCTCTCAAAACTTCTCTAAATATAGTTCTGCAACATACTTGGGGCCTTCCTTTAGTATTTTTGACAGTCAATGAATCAGTCCATGAGCATTTATTAAGCATCTACTATGTGCCTGGCATTGTGCTGGCTGCTGGAGATACAAAGTAAAAAACAAAAGTAATTCCTGACATCAAGGCCCTTACTTTCTATTAGAGGAAAAATATTAACACAGGTAAGTAATGTTGTGTACAAGACTCAGCAAATAGGCCAACTTGGTCGGAAAGCCAGAAGGTATGAAGGACAAGTAATGTACAATAACCCTACAAAGATGGGTTACAGCAAGATTTCAAAGAACTTCAAATTCTTCAAGGCTCTGTCCTAGACCATTCCCTCCCCACCCCCCCACACTTTCTTCCCTTCCCCATCTCTCTCCATTTTTGTCATACTTAAAATTTCTGGAGAATATGGTGTGGGCTTTTTTTTCCCCTTCTCTATTTTCTCCAGTGTTTACTATAGTTATTGACTCTCATATTTTGATAACAATACCTAAACAGACACAAAATATTTCTTTTGCTATATTGCTTATACCTCAATAGTTGCTCATAGCTGCTTTTACCAAGGTTTCATTTAATTAATAAACAGTATATACTTATAAGATCAGTAAAGGTTTTTCACCTAGTAGGATGGAAAAAAAAATATATATATATACATATATATTTATATAAATGAATAATAGCCAACCTGTGCTTTTCTCATATATACCAATGGTTCTTTTAGATGTTCAGGTGGTGCTGCAGGATGCCTAGGTAAAGGAAACCTGGAAAAAATACATAAAAGAAGATTAAAGGTTTACATTACTTGTGATGATTTATAGATTCTGTGGATATTTTTTAGTTGAAGTATTCTTATTTCTGTAGAACACACTATCAATGAAATAGGATGGTTATCAACAGTCCTAAGACCAAGATGCAAAGGGCTAATAAATTTGTATTTCTTATCTCAATAACAGTAACTGAAATTCAGTAACAGTAACTGAAATTTACATAGCATATTAAAGTTTGCAAAAGACTTTACATCTAGGCTGTCCTTTAAGTCTCACAAAAATCCTGTAAGGTATGTACTATAAGTATTACTATTCCCACTTTACAGATAAGGAAATTGAGATTCAGAGAGTTTAAATAGCTTATCCATAGTTACCTAGCTAATAACTGTCAGGGATTTGATCCCAGATCTTCCTTACTTCAAGTCCAGTACTGCGTATATTACAGAGTACACTACACTGCCTGTCTAACTTGATAGTATAGATTTACTGGTTATATTTTAAATATTTAAAAAGCTCTAACTATGTTAACCTTTTCTCAATGCTCTAAATCAATTTTTCTTGCTTTTCCAAGGAACATAACATGCTCTGAAATAAATCTCAATGCTATATATATATATATATATACATATATATATATATTCTTTAGATTATAGATGTATATATGTATACATAAATATTATATATTAGATAAGCAAATTTATAACATTTTAACTTTTAGGATTTTATTTTCTTTCATAGTTACACATAGTTCACATTGAAATTACCTTCAAATACATGTACCTATAGTCAAGTAGATCCAACCAGTAACTTAATAGAGGAACTATGGTGTTCCATGAGACTAGTTTCAGAAAAAACAAAGGAGGTCCTCCATTCTGGGACAAGTTTAAAAGAAGCATGTCAAGTGAAGCAACTCCCTGAAGCCTCTCACTTTGCCTTGAGAGTTGGGGTAAAATTATCACAGGTCAATATAAGATATTTTAAAATGGAAGTCAAGGTATTAGGCTGACCCATCAAATGGAAAAAATTTAGTATCTTAAACCTAGAATGAATAACGTCTTTTAGAATGTTCTGTCTAAACTAATCTATTTGGCTAAGTAAAACAATTTTTAAAAAACTATAACATTTTGTCCACTCTAAGAATATTTCAATTCACAAACCTAACAAATCAATTGGCCAGAGGAGGAAATCTATAAAGTTGTATGGGTGTTTTAGGCAGTATCATAGCCGCGAAAGACACTGCACCCTTTGACACAATAATAACACTTCTAGGGTTGTATCCAAAAGAGATTATAAAAGGAAGACCCAAATGTACAAAAATATTTATAGCAGCTCTTTTTTGTGGTGGCAAAGAACTGGAAATCAAGGGGATGCCCATCAATTGGGGAATAGCTGAACAAGTTGTGGTATATGAATGTCATGTGCTATAAGAAATGAGGGGCAGACAGACTTCATAATAACCAGGAAACACTTATATAAACTGATGCTGAGTGAAAAGAGCAGAACCAGGAGAACTTTGTAGACAATTACGGACACCACATATGTGTGACAACTAACCTTGATAGACCAGGCTCCTCTCAGCAATGTAAGGTTATAAGACAACTCCAAAAGACTCATGATGGAAAGAGATATCCCACATCCAGAGAAAAAGCTGCAGTGTCTGAATGCAGATTGAAGCAAACTACTTGCTCTTTCTTTTTCTTGTTTTGTTTCCTCTTTCCCATTGTTCATTCCATTGGTTACAATCCTTCTTTACAACCTGACTAATATATCTAATGTGAAGGTATTTATAGATTCTATGTTTGACTGCATGCTGCCATGGGGTGGGGGGGGGGGGGAAGAAGAGGGAGAAAACTTGAAACTCAAAGGATTGTGGAACTGAATGATGTAATTTTAAAGTAAATAAACAAATTAATTTTTTTTAAAAAGACATTGTAAAAGCAGTGTGCTTTATACAATATGTATAATTTATAAAACCATTTTATTCAAAGAAAGAGCACAGTGAAAATCATTTACATTAACTACTTTAAAATTAAATCAGCTCTTTTCATATTCAAAATCCTATGAACATTTATTAGTGTCTTTAAGTAATAATGTAATTATGAGAAAACTTTATCCAAAATAGAAATGTGGAAGAAGGGATATCTTATAGTTTACTGATAATTAAGACAGGATTTAAATTAAATAAGGTCAGAAGCTATGAGGACTCTTGTTTTATACCAATAGGAAAAGCCTAAGGTTGATGCTTGAATCCAAGAAAATATGGAAAGAAGCCACAAAGTATTACAAGGCTATCTGGAACTTAATGTCACATTTGCTCTTCAAAAGCAAGATGTATGAACTAATAATGACAGTTTTGTTCAAGTAGGAGATCTGATTACATTTCAAATGCTTTAATACTATATTTCTACTTTTCCCCCTAAGTTTTAGATTTCTAACTTTCCTTGAACAGCATACCACAGTAAGACAAGAATACCTAGCAGCCCTAGTTATAATGTTTGTTGTTGTTGTTGTTGTTGTACATTGTGTACTACTCTTCGTGACCCTGTAGAATATACCGTCTGTGGGGTTTTCTTGGCAAAGATACTGAAGCAGTTTACCATTTTCTTCTCCAGCAGATTAAGGCAAAAAAAGAATAAGTGATTTGCCCAGGTTCACACAGTTAGTAAGTTCTGAGGCCTAATTGGAACTCAGGTCTTCCTGACTCCAGGCCCTGGGCTTTATGCTACAAAATACCATTATAATGCTGGTATTAGTAGGAAAGAGAGGCCATAATGGTTACAAACATTTTATGTCATCGGAAGAAATATGCATTATACATTATTAAATGCATAAGAGAAAGGATTTTGTTGAAGATAGAATCAAATCTTTTTGAGTCTTATTCTATTTGCTTACTTGAATATCTCAATAGATCTGTGATCTTACTGATATGAGTACCCTCACAAAAGGTGAAGCACTCAACTCCATCCATGCCTTCTCATCCTGTGTAATTCCTGATCTCGATGTCCCCTAGAAGTCTACAGAGGAACTACTGAAAGGCAACCTCAACTATTCAGAACAAAGCTAAGAACTAGAGAGTAAGCAAAAAAAAAAAAAAAAGCCTAAGAGCAGCCAAAACAGATGAATCAAAGATAACTCACCAGAATATGTCTGTTTACTCTTTATAAACAATTTTAATAGGCTTGGCTATCTCCCATCCCACAAAACACAAAAGAAATACCTAGTACAGTGGTAAAAGCATTAGAGTAGTAGTTAAGGGAATATAATCAACATTATACTGCTAATTAGCTATGAGTAAATATAGGAAATTTCATTCAAAATAGTTAATTTTTAAAAAGTTTTCCTATATAAGTTATCTGTAAAGCTCACTTTGTGAGTTATCTCAATCTTCCACTGTATAGGATAAATGATACATAAATATAAAGCCTTAGTCTATAACAATAAGGTCTGGGGTAATAATATGTCAATACCAATATCTTAAATAAAATATTAATTAATTGCACCAAGAAGATATACATAGCACCTCTTCTAAGACCTCCAAGTGTTTTCACATAGATTATTTCATTCATCTTCACAATATCCTTATGTGGTAGTTAATTACAGGAAATGAGAATTCATACAGCATGACAGAGAAATCTAAAAATAGCTGGAAAAACTCACACAGTCAGTTCACTATAAACAGCATTCTGAAGTTTCTTCTCCCAGCCTGTAAAAATAAAATGTTTTCAATATATACGTTTCAATGAAAAATTATAAATCATTATTAATTACATAATGTGAAACTATGTTGTATTGATTTTCATTCCCTAAAATTTTCCTACACATCCACCAAGTCCCAATGGCTAACACTGTGTTAACACTGTGCCAGGGCTATCATTGAGTCAATTCTCTTTGACAAAATAGTATTATGCTCCATTTTCTTGGGCTAGAAATTCCACTTTCCTTTTGTCAGAATACACAACACATCTGGTTGCCTTGTACGATGGCAAAAAAAAAATTAGACTAGTAACAAAGTGATCTAATACTTGGGGGCAAGTCACAAGCCTTCTGGGCCTCAGATATAAAATTAGTTTGGACAAGATAAGTTTTTAAAGTCCTTCCCTATGCCATCCCCTCCTCCACACACTCCCAAATTTTAATTTGCAATTTTACCTTCTTCCCTTTTTTCAGTTGGGGAAATCAGATAAGGGGTATGAAGAAAGAGGGAGTACAAAGGAGAAAATTAATAATGTTTGTTAAACTTATCTTAGATAACTCATTATGCTTAATCTATTTTTCATCTGGGATAAAGAGTTATTTAATATTCGTTAATGTAATTAGTCATTTACTCAGCATTTACTGAGTCTTCAGAAACTCTCTCTCTCTCTACAATGAGAAACTCACTCACTTTTTGGTTTTACTACTCATTCTTTTCCACAAAGAGATTATAGCAGAAGTAATTGGATGGGTGGGGATGAGAGTGATGTATAAAGTATTTTAGTATGACAAAAAATTAAAATTTACAAACCTGATATTTTAAAGAACTCCTTAATATCTTCTTTGAGTGATTCAAGTTTAATCTCAGGCTTCTGAAGACTAACCTGTTATGTTTAAAAAAAAACAAACTTGTCAAAATTAAGCCTTTTGGCTGATACTGATCACTGTTTAAGCCAAAGTAGATATAGTAAATGTATATACACTGCAAAGAAACACTATTTCCCTGTCAAAGCATCATGAACATCTAACTTTTAGAAAGCCTAACAACGGATTTTATCACTTCTTCCTAAAATAGTAGGATTGTGTACAATAGTTTGTAACCCATTCAAAATACAAAGACTTGTAGTTTATGTATATATACTCTTTTTACCTACATACCCCAATAGGAAAGCAAGAGATCTTAATACAATTTCCCCTTCCTTATGTACATAAATCTATTGAACATAACAAACTCAAAAGGTATCTCTCATCCCCATTTTGAATTCTTCCATACATCTCTACAATATGCTTAGACACACTTATGTTCAGTGGCTAACCCTCTGGAGAAGTTTTTATGAGTACTGAGTAATACATATTTTTAAATGTATTTTCTTAACTTTCACTAAATTTGCAAAATTTGCACCAAATAAACATGGGTTCACTTGTTCCCAGTAGAGACTATCTTCTTTATCTTCATCATGCTTCCACTCAAATTATGCTTTTTGTTCTAATTTTCTCCCCAAACAGAAGTCGGAATCATATAGAAAAAAAATTTTTTTTATATTTAGAGTCAGATAAATTGGGCTTGAATTCTATCCCCACCACATACTACCTGTATGATTTTATTAAGCTACATGTTCAATAAGTGCCAGATACTGCATTAGGTGGTGGGGATACAAAGAAAAAAAAAATTAAATAGCCCCTGCCCTCGAGAATCTTATATTCTATCATGGGAGACAAAATGTACATAAGTAAGTATAAACATACTATATACAAAATAAAGACAAGGTAAATTAGTAACTAGGATGTATCAGAAAAACCTTCCTGTAGAAAGTGGTCCTTGAGATGACTGCTGAAGGAAGCAAGAGACTCTATAAAAGGCAGAGATGAGGAGAAGATGCATTCCAGGAAAAGGGACAGGAGGAGAGGGGAGGCCAGTAAAAAGGCACAGAAATGGGAGAAATCATTTGTAAAGATCAGTAAAAAAGGCCAGTTTGGCTGAATCACAGACTGTAAGAAAGAGAATAATATACAATAAAGTTGAAAAGATAGATTGAGTTCAGGTTATGAAGGTATTATATTTGACGATAAAGGTAACAGGGAAAAATCAAGAGTTTAATGAGTTAGGGGACTAACATGATTAGACCCACCCTTCAGGAAAATCAACCTCATAGTTGTATGGTGCTTTGACTGGAGAAGGAAAGACTTGAGGAAAGAAGATCAATTAAGAGACTACTGCAATAGTCCAGGTGAAAGGTAATAAGGGATTAAATAAAGGCAATGGCTCTGAGAACAGAGAGAAAGAAAAAGATGCAAGAAATGTTGTGGGGGAAGGAGGAGTGAGGGGAAGGATTAAAAAACATTAACAAGACTCATTGGTTATGTGGGATAAGAGTGTGAGAAATCAAAGTTAATACTGGGCTATGAACCTGGGTGGCTAGAAGAATGGTGGTGCTCTCACCATAAACAAAGATGTTTGGAGTGGACTGGGATGGGGGAAGGAGGGGATGAAAGTTTAATTCCATTTTGGACACACTGAGTTTGAGATACCTACAGGATATCCAGTCTGAGATATCCAATGGGTGACTGGATGTAAGGTACTAAGAAAGTAGGACTGGATATGTAGATTTATGAATCATCTACATAGAAATGATCATTAAATCCATGGGTTCTAATGAGTTCACCAAGGGAGAGTATAGAACCAAAAGAGAAGAGTGTCCAGTACAGAGCTTTTAAAAAGAACACCCACAGTTAGAAGATGTGGGATGGAAGATGAACTGGCAAAGAAGCAGCCACACAGAAGAAGAGGAGCCAAAAGAGAGAAGGATAATTAAAATCCAGAAAAGACAGTGACCAGGAGGAGATTGTGGTTAATAGTGTCAAATGCTGCAAAGGTCAAAAAGGAAAAGGATGGGGAAAGATTCATCCATTAAAGCAACCACTGCTATGTGACCAACAAAATGGAGGATTAGACATTTCCTTCAAGCGCTTTATGACTTCTCAAATGTCTTCAAATTAGGAATTAAGTCCAAGAGATAAAGCAATTTCAACTGTTTCCATGGTACAGGACATAAGAAACCATATAAGGTAAAAACATGATGACCTAATAACAAGGAAAAATCCCTAACCTCTAATACATTCACTCAGTAACTCCTCCACTACTGCCTACCATGTTCCCAGGAGCAGAGCTAAAAAAGCCAACCCACAGGCATACAAAAGAACTCAACTCTACCTACACCCCAATCACCTCCATCCTCTGGCATGTAGATCTTCAAATGGAAGAAATCTTATCAGGCTGCAATAGCAGCCCAATACAGCTAAGGCAGAGTACAGAAAAACAGAGAGAAAAAGGACAGGTCCTTGTGTGATACTGTGTAGCACTCACTAAGACTGATGAAAAGAGCCAAACATGCATATCTGCTCCCCCTCAGAAGCCACTTGGGGCAGAGACTAAAGCTGGTAGACTGGGAATTGTTCAGTGTGGAATGAGGCTGAGAGAGCTTTAAGTTGCAGACTCCAGGGAAACTGCCATCAAAAGGGAGTAAAAAAGAGAGCAATAGGGGAAAGTAAGGGAAAAAAATTAAAATTAGCAAATATCTCAGAAGGTAGAAAACTCAAGTAAAAACCTTGACTATAAACAGATAAAGCAAAAGGGAAGATATTAAAGTTAGGAAGAAAAATGACCTCCAAATCAGGTAAAAGAGTTTATGAAAAAAAAAATAGTACAAAACAAAGGAAAGTAATCAAAACCAAAAGAGGCAGAGGAGCATTGTGGATTCCCAAGAGTGCATGGAACCACAGCAGAATGTTCCCAGATGGTTTAAAAGTTAAATATGAAATGTGAAGGAAGGATTTATGCCCTGCCCTGAAAAATAATTAGCCAAATAGAGAAACTTGAATCTATCCTAGCAAATCTTACCAAAGAAACAAAGGAAATGACAATTAATTGGTAATATAAAATACATGGAAGTGAAAAATACTCTTGGAGAACCTAAGACCAATAATAAAAGCATCCATGATCTCCATACAAGCAAAGCATATAACTGATCTTTGAAGACACATTATATAAAGACAATTCAAGGATTATAGGGCTCCCAGAAGAACATAAGTCAAAAAAACTGAACACCATAATGCACGAATTAATACAAGAACTCTGACCAGAACATCTGAACACAGAAAACAAAGAATGTAAAAAATGTAAAGTGTAAAGAATCCATAGATCATCTAAAAACACAAACAAAACCAAAAACCTATGCTTCAAATTCTAAGACACATATAGCAGTTAATAAGTCTAATAATTCCACTGACAAAAAAAATAATTTGCAAGTGGCCAGGAGAAAGCCATTCAAATGAAAAGGAAAGCAAACTTGCAAAACACAAGACAAACTTTGTATCCCAAGAGGGAATGGAATATGTTCCAAAGAGTAAAGAAGCTCAAGATGAAACCCAAGGTAACCTATTCTGCAAATCCAAGTCTAATTCTAAATGAAAAATGATAGACATCCAAAACATATCTAGAAAGAAAACCTGACCTAAAGAAATTATTTGCTTCTTAAACACCCCAGAAAACAAATATAAGAAGGGAAAACAAATACAGCAACCAAGAACAAAAATAAAGTAACAATAGAGAGATAATTAAGAGTTTTCTTTCTAAATGTACAGGAAGAGATATAAGAGAAAACAGAACTCAAACAGAAGAATAGAAATACTCTTGGAGAAACAGGCCTGAAACACCACGAATCAGGAACCTTACAACATTCCATCTAAAGGTGAATCAAAGTTTTCTGTGGGACCAAATTACGAAATGAGAGCACACTTTATAAAAGTGGGTAGGAAAAGAAGAAGAAAGAGAACATGTGATCTACCCTAAACAAGTCAAAGGCTAACAACGAAGGTAAAGTAACTAATGCAGTGTTTCAGGAAGAAGATAACCTAGAACAGGGCTTCTTTTTGGTATTGGGAGGTCTGAGGGCATGCACAGGGCAAAGTGCACATGCTTTGTGTTCAGAACCAAGGCTGAAGTGAAGCTGCAAGATGCAACATAGGCAAGTGCTGCCAGAAACTCCTCAGATTCATTGTGTTTGATTTTTAATTAATTTTTGGCCATTGCAAGTTCAGAAACCTTTTCCTGTTGCCAAATTTTATGCAACCCTATATGGGGTTGCAACCCATAGCTTAAGAAGCACTGGAGAGGAGAATGAAAGAGGAAGCAAAGGGAGGGATTGAAGCAGGGGTCAGAGAAAGAATTCTTGTTTCAGCAGTAAAATGGGGTAGCTAGTGATGATATGAGAGAAGAGACATATGCTATAAAGAAATACAGGGACCTTATAACAGATATGATCTTCAGGGATTTCCTTCTTCAAGAAGAGAATCAGAGCTCTGAGGGACATAAGGCACTCATATATATATTTCTTATTATAAGAAATCCCTCTCTGGGAGGAATGGGGGAATAAATGAGTGGAATATACAAGTGATATAAAAACAAAATATATAAATTAATTTTTTTTTGCTTTTTTGGAGGGCAGTTGGGGTTAAGTGACTTGCCCAAGGTCACATGGCTAGTGACTGTTAAATGTCTGAGGCCAGATTTGAACTCAGGTCCTCCTGACTCCAGGGCTGGTGCTCTATTCACTGTACCAACTAACTGCTCCTAAAATTTATTTTTAAAAAAGAAATTGTTCTCTCCAAAGTCACCAATGATTTTTTGAGGCTAAGCAATAACCTAACCCTTGCCCAAAAAATTGAAACTATTCTTGAGACTTGATTTACTCAGGGGACTAATGCGGTCAAGCTGTTAACATCACTTTCTGGTTGCCTCATTACAAAACAGCCAAGAAAAGCTCTACCAATTCTCTGCTGTTTCACTGACAGACCATTATAGACAACTCAGACAAGGGAGCTTTGCTTAGCTCAATCAACTCAGGATATCCTCTGAGCATAATACTTGTTGAATATCCTTCTACTATGGCTAGATAAATCTCTGTTTGCTAGTTGTTAAATATATAAGTATCTCATTTCATTCCAATATTGAACACAAACTATGAGGGGTACTGTGCTGAAGCAGACCCAACATAGGACAACTGGTGCAGTTGCATAAAACTATAACAGAATGATCTTGTTGAAGTAGGCAGTGCAAAGGAAGGTTAGCCCAGAATGGCCTCCATGTTTCTAGAAATGCTTCTGTTGATGCCTCCATAAATAGGGTTGCTTACCAAAAGGTTGCCCTCAACCTAGCAAAATGAGAGAGCAAATTTGCTTGTGGCCATCTAGACCAGTAATTTAAGTTTCTTGCAAATTCTACTAGAATATTTCCTTCAAAGCAGTCAGGAGAGATTGAAATTTGGGGAACTGAAAGTGATTTTCCCTACACTAGAAAAGAACAAATAAGATTAAGGAGATGTGATAGGCTTTTGAAGGACTATTATTGCTAACGTACAGCATTGCTAATACCTGGAGCAGGCGTAGGGAACCTTGAGGCCCCAAGGTAGAAAGTGGCCCTCTAGTTACTCAAATGTGGCCCTTTGACTGAATCCAAACTTCATAAAACAAATCCCTTTAATAAAAGGATTTGTTTGGTAAAACTTTGACTCAGTCAAAGGGCCACACCCAAGGATCTAAGTGTCCAGAAAAGGCAGATTCCCCACCCCTGACCTAGGGGAAAGCCTACTGAAAGAAAATCCCTTTCAGCTTTAAGGAAGTCACAGCAGTCAATTAAAGACTGTCTTGAGGTCCTCCAAAATTGAGAGAGTTCAAACCAAGGTAAATCTCTGGAATTTTAAGATCACCTAATAATTGTACTTAAGGAAGTGACTGAAGGTTATTTTTTCTTCTTCTAACTTTGTATTTGAGAAGCTAACTGAAATGTACATGGACACCACATTGACATGGTTGTGATTCTGATTCATTTCTGCAAACCACGGAGGGAGGCACTTAGAAGGACAATGCCTAGGTGCCCAGAGAATTCCCTGGAACTGGGGATGTGGACAAATGTGCCAACTGTACCCCGCCCAGTTCATTTGCTGAGGACAGACAGTAAATAGGATATAAACTTTAAAAGCTTCCTCTCTCACGCCCATGTGTAACTTTCTCAAATTTCCTCTGAAGAGGTCAGATGCTTTCTACCAATCTAGCAGAAATGGCTCCTGCTTACACATAGTAGAGAGAACAGGTCTACAGGAGTCTCTGGCTTTTTAAAACAAATGTGCTTTGTGTCTTTCCCTGAGCAAAGGTGGCCAATCCTAGCCTTAGTGACAACCTTGTGAGTCAGATGTCAGGAACTCCAGGATTTATCAGTGAGGGGAAACAAAAGGAATTCTCTGCACTAAAAGAGATGACATTTCAATCCATCAAGATCTTTCTAGACCTTGATTCTGTCAAGGGTGCTAGCTTTATACTCTCTGCAAATATGCTATCGTTGCCTCTATTAAAGTTACTAATGTTAATATTAAATGGAAAAATAGAGTCATACTCTATTGAAAACCCCCTTCAATCTGGTTATTCCATGTCTCTTGTTTGCAGTTTTAGCAAGGGAGGTGATGTCAAATTCTTTGCTAAAATCC
Organism: Gymnobelideus leadbeateri; assembly: GCA_011680675.1. NCBI lineage: Eukaryota > Metazoa > Chordata > Mammalia > Diprotodontia > Petauridae > Gymnobelideus > Gymnobelideus leadbeateri. The sequence goes on from WOXC01005093.1 coordinate 94,142, forward strand.
AGCATATTATATCTTAAGTATTATATCTTGATTTACCAGTCTGAAAGAGGATCTAATATCTATTAAAAGAGGAAATGAAATTAGTTTCACATAACCCATTCTGGTTGTGATCACCACTTCCTTTTCTAGACATTCACTATCTCTTTAATAAAGCAAGCTAGGTGTTTGCTGGAAATCAAAACCAAATTTACTGGTGTATAGTTCCACACTCCACTCTCCTCCCTTTTTTTTTTTTTTAAATCAGGGCAATACTTGCTCTTTTCCAGTTCTACATCACCTCTACTGTTCTCCACAGTCTTTCAGAGATCACTGACCATGGCTCAGTAATAGCATCTGCCAGTTCTCTCAGCATCCTGGGATATGGTTCCTCTGAGTCTGGAGATAAGCTCATCTAGGGAAACACTGTGCTCACTTATCATCTCTGTATCTTTTGTTTAAACTTCCTAGTGGCCATTTTGTTCTGTCCTTTGAAAAGCAAAGATCATTCTTCCAGTCAGAGGGGAAAAAAATCAGCAAAATAATAAATAGTTCAATGAGTTGCTTGGCCCTCTCTCCAACAGGTGTTATCATGGTCCCATCCACCTTGGGCTGTAATACTGTTTTTTCATCCTTTTTTTCCCTAAAATTGCTCAAATACAAGCAAACAAAGGCACTTTGGCCTTCCTAGCCACACTCAACTCATTCTGAACTTTAGTGAGAGCCCTTAAAACTATTCTTATAGGGGGGCGGCTAGGTGGCGCAGAGAATAGAGCGCCGGCCCTGGAATCAGAAGGACCTGAGTTCGGAGCTCGGCCTCCCGACACCTAATCCGCACAAACAAAAACCTAGCCGTGTAACCTTGGGCAAGTTACTTAACCCCAATTGCCCTAAAGGGGCGGCTAGGTGGCGCAGTGAGTAAGAGCGCCGGCCTCGGAGTTGGGATGACCCGAGATCAGATCCAGCCTCAGAAAATGAGCACCCACGCATAAATCAAAATGACTAGCCGTGTAACCTTGAGCAAGTTACTTAACCCCAATTGCTTTAAAAAAAAAAAAAACACTATTCTTATAGGACCTACACTATGCTTTTGCATTAATTTTCTGAGAAATATCAAGTGGTATACCTTGGCCAGTATGTAGAGTACATAATGGAGAAGGATGTGAGCGCTATTTGGAAAATAAGTTAATGCCAGTTTCATCCATCTTCTGTAGATGTCTTTTAAAAACACAAATTTATCAAAAGTAAACCAAAAAATAGAAAAGTAAACATTGTTAAGGCTATCAGACAATGTATAACTCTGATACATTGTCTAAGGTATTATAGATTGGTGCAAATGTTTCAAAGAACTTTGAAACAAAGATAATATTGAATGTGAATCATAAAACCTTTTAAACAGGAATATGTGTCAAGGAATTATAATTTCTAATTTAATAAATAAGTCTTAGGGAGGTGCCTGAAGCTAGGAGAGGTTAAGTGACTCACCTATGGTCACACAGCTATTAAGTTTCAGAGACAGAATCAGAATAAGAATTCAGAGACAAGAGATCAGGTGATTTGCTAACTTTATCCACTGTGCTATGTAGGAAATGAATGCTTTCCTTAAAATGTCTTCTAAAAAGGAAAAAAAAGAACCTAAAATACAGAAATACACATAATTGTGCAAAAAATTTACTTGCCAGATATATCTGTAATAACAAAGTATTGTAAATAAATTACATTTCTAACAATTGGAGAATGGCTGAATAAATTATGACATTAATGCAGCAGAGTAATGATATCTAAAATAAGAAATGTGAATATAAAGACATGAAAAAATAAATATGAAGAGATTCAAAGTGAAATTAATAGAACCAGAACAGTATACACATAACCACAACTCCACATTTTTGAAAAGAATTTTTTTTTAAAAAACAAGCAAAAAAGTAGTGATACAGTCTAGGGGTGCTGGCAACTTCAAAGTGGGTACAAAGTGGTACAGGATGGGTCTGCCTTGAAAGAATTCTACCACTAAAGCCTTCCTTATTATTATGACACCAGTTGAGTGGGTCAGATTCTAAATCTGTGCAATTTAATGGGGGTAAGATTGATATTTTTATACAGAAAGACTGTGGGAAGATCTGGATGGGATTAAGGAGTGGAAAGTAGCCTGGGTGGGCCAGGTGCAGACAATGAGTGCCACAAAGAAAAGGCAGTTAAAAGGATTATGGCAGGATGCCTCAGAGAAACACCAGGGACTTGGTTGCTAAAATTTGTGGGAAAGCTCAGGCCCTTTTGGGGGTCCATCATTAGCACCCCATCAGTAGCAGATCTCTCTCATGGACTTGGAGGGAAATACAGATTTTCTAGGTTTTCTTTTAATTTGTTTGATTCTACAGTTAAATTATAAGGTTTCATATAAGATTCTGCACTTTATTTTGTACATTTATTTAGTTCTTTGATGATGGATTTTAAGTTCATGATAGTTTAAGATGGTCAATGAGAAGCACTACAGGTTTCTGTCCCTAAATCAAAGCCTTCTTCCCTCTCATATCAGTCCTCTATATTAATATTCCTAAATTTCAGGTCTGACCACTTCACTCCCCTTTCAAGAAGTCTGACTGGCTTCCCATTGTCTTTATATTAAAATACAAACTCTTAAATTGGGCATTTAAAATTCTAAACAAGGCTGATTACATAAACATGTCTTCTTTCCAGTCAAACACTATTTTCTAGTCAGTTTGTGTTTCTTATTCATAACATTCCATCAGGTTCCCCATGCCCCAACTCTATGCCTTTACATGAGGTTGTCAAACATTCCTAGATCATCCCTGACAATAAGAATATTAAGTGACTAAAATTATTTAGCACTTACTGATTGACTTCAAGAGTCTGGAAATAAAAAAGAAACAGTCTCTGTCTAGAACAAATTCACAGTTTATTGAAGTGGGATACAATGTCACACAGAGAAGTAAACATAAAATATTTACAAAGTAAATACCAAGAAATTGGTGGGGAAGACAGCCCTAACAAGTGCAATCAGGAAAGGCCTAGTGTAGGAGATATGCCCCAAGAGTTCCAAGAGTTAGCAATGAGGGAAAAGCACTGAAGCAGAATATCTTGGACAAGAACAAACCACAGGTCTCTGTGACTGGATAACAGAGTTCATGAGATGAGAGTAATGTGAAACAAGCCTGGAAAGGTTGACTGACAGGGCCTTTTTACAATCTTTATCCAATCAGAAAAATGTGAATTTTACCTTAGAAGTGATAGGAAGACAAATAAGTTTCTTGAGCAACAGAGTAACATGGGCAGATCTGTGCTTTAGAAAGATTATTTTGATAGATGGTAGAAAAAATGTATTTGGAAGAGGAAGGGTTAGAGGTAAGGAAAATAATCAGCACTTACAATTCTCTAAATGAGAGATGAGGGTAGTGGCCATATTAATGAAAAGGATATCATGTAATTAGAAGTACCAAGACTTAGCAAACAACCATATAAGGGGTTAACTCACTTAAGGGTGAGTGAAGGTTTAAAGTCAAGGTCGACCCTGAGATTGCAAATGTGTAACGACTAGATGGATGATGGTACTCTTGAACAAAACTGAAAAATTAGGAGGACAGGTAGGATCTAGGAGGAAATATAATAAATTTGGACTTGGAAATGTTGAGTTTGAGACCCCCTGGGAGCATCAAAGTAGAAATGTTCAGCAAACAGTTAAAGACACAAAAATAGAACTCAGAAGAAAAATGGAGGACTGGATATGTATATTTGGAAATCATCTAAATAGGTGATAACCAAACCATGGGAAATGATAAAATCCCTCAGAAGCATGAGGAGAGAAAAGAGGACTTAGGACACACCTGGGTCACCCCTGTGCCTAAGGAGTGGGATATTGATGACAATCCTGCAAAGGAACCGGGGAAAGAAAAGCCATACAAGTAGAATGAGGATCAGGAGAACAATATTATGAAAGCACAGGGAGGGGAAGGTATACAGGAAAGAGAGAATGGTCAATAGTGTCAAAAGCATATCAACTAGGTGTGACATAAAATAGATTTGAAGTAGCTGATGAGCTTCAGCCATGCTTTGTGGGGCTCATAAAAAAACAAAACAAAACAGTAATCTAGTTCACATTCAAGAGTCTGGCAACTTAATGGTAAAAGACGTTTTAACCAATCCTGTAATAAGGAACTGCTTGAGTGGAAGGAGGAAAAAAAAGAGTCTTGGCCTCCCTCCCACCTTGATAAAAGGAGGGCCTTGTGAACTTTGGAGGACTAGAAACTTGAGATTTTTTTTCCATCAGAGTCCTAGCAGTATTCCTGATATAGCCATCAGTCAAGAAGCATTTATTAAGCATCTGTCTCATACCAGGCATTATACTAAGCACTGAGGATACCAGAAAAGGCAAAAGAGTCCCTGCCCTCAAGGTATAATAGAATAGGGGAGACAACATGAAAACAACTATGTACAAATAAGGGATATGGGAGTGGGGGAATATCAACAGAGGAAAGGCACTAAAATTAAGAGGGTAATGGCAAGATTAAGAGTATGAATAGCTACAGTATGAATTCTGTAGCTGAGTTTGGAGTAGAGTCATGTAACTGAGGAATGGAGGAAGTGGGAAATTTCAGTGCTTGAGGTGGTATCAATATATATGTTGAAGTCCTCTAGGATGAGGACAGGTGTTGTTGTAGACTGTGAACTAGGCATGGAACTCATTAAAGAAAAAAGGAAAGTGTCCTGGGAGATAGTACCTACAAGACTCTTGCCTGGATGATAAGGTTGGATTGAATGAAACACAAAGAACAAGTTCCTGAGTCAGTGATAAGTAGTGGTTTCTTCATCAGGAGCCAAGGACAAACTAGACAGGCTCCCATAAAGAAGCACCAGGACTCTACAAAGCAGAGTCTGGCAGAAAGCTACAGGTTCTTCATGCACAGGCCATGAGAAAAGGGCCAACAACTAGGAGCTGTGTACCACCCCTTTGCCATATGGGCATTCTAAGCTTGAGCCCACTTTCCCTTGAACTCTGGATGTACTTTGGAGAAAGTATCATAGACTTTGGAGTGATTTGTGTGCATATGTGTGTGTGTGTGTGTGTGTGTGTGTGTATATATATATATATATATATATATATATATATACACAATATATATATATATATATACACACACACACACATATATATATACACACACACATATATATACACACACATACATATATAAAAATCTATCTGTATATGTATATATATATACATGTATACATACAAATACATAAAAGTATGTATGTGCATGTATAGAACTAGGTATTTTTCCTAAACCACTCTAAACAATATTCCTTTCTAAAAGTTTTTCAAAAGTTAAGTTTCTAAAAGCTAACTAATTTATATCAACTGATCATCATGGGGGAGGGGGAGAAGTAAAAAAATGAGGCCTTATGAGCTATAGCATTAGAAAAACATCCTCCAACCCATCAATGCTATGCTAAAATTCTTAGGGTACACACAGCAGCTGCCCTTTGAAGACCTAACCTTCCAGTGCTGGGGAAAGTTGAGAAAATAAGTCCAGAACAAATGCTACATTAAAAATAGGGGGATAGTATCATATTAGACACTTTCCCCCAGTATGTGTGGAGAAAGACACCCAGTCTCCAAGGTTTAACAGATAGAGAGGGGGCCTTGGACACAAATACTACATGTGACTCTTGGAAAATCACATAATCTCTGAGTGCTCCAGGCCCTTTCTAAGATTATCCTAGTAGCATAATAAAAGATAGGAGAAGCAAGAATACAGATAATTATAATATAAAATATTTTATGTTAATAGAGGTCATATGGCATAATGGATAGAGACAAGCTTAGAAGACACAAAGACCTGGATTCAAGGTCCATACATCTGACATATACTGGCTGGGTAATCCTGAGAAAGTAATTTAATATCTCGGTGTCCCAGACAACTCTCTGAGACTCTAAATTACAGAGAAGGTAAGTTCCCTCCACTAAGTCAGGCCCTGTCTAAAAAGAAAAAAATGAAAGATGGATTAGGGAATATAAGGAAGGGAAAAATAGAAATATCTGTTAGAAGACAAATAGCGATGCAGAGATTATAACACTGTTGGCACTTGGAAAATAGAAGAGATACAAAAGACTTTGCGTAAATGGAATTAATAAAAGATTTGGTAACTTCAGGTAACTGACAATCTGAGAAATGAAGGAGGAGAGTAAGATAATCCTAAGGATATGAATAGGGCTCACAGATCAAAGACAGAGCTAAGTGACACCCTAGAGACCATATAATGTAGCTTCCTCAATTTAAAGAAATGGAGACCTAGACAGGTTAAATGACTTTTTCAGTCAACCTTCTAGAAAAAGTTTTCTATCCCTGTTGCTTCCACTTCTGTTCTCATTCTCTTCTAAAACTTTTTTGCAATCTGGCTTCTGATCTCATCACTCAAATGAAAATGCTCTCTCTAAAATCACCAAAGACCTCTTAAAGACTAAATCTGATGGCTTCATTCTCAGTTCACTCCTCAAGCCCTCAGCATTTGTACCTGAAGACACATTTTGTCACCCTCTCTCTTTCTGGATCACTGCTTCCCTTAGTTCTCCTTCATCTGTTTGACTTCTCCTCAATCTCCTCTACTAAATTACCATCCATATCATATAACTGTGGATGTACCCCAAGACTCTTTATGTTTCTCTGTATTTATTTTTCTCTCTCATCAGCTTACATGGGATTAACTAACTCTATGCTAAAAACTCCTAGACCTATGTAACAGAGAGCCCTAGGTCTCTCCCAATTAAAAACTGGACACCTCTTCCCATGCCTCAAACTCAACAGAAATCACTGTCTTTCCCCCCAAACCCACAACTCTTCCAAACTTCCCTATACCTGACAAGGGAACCACCATCCTTACAAAGATCCAGGTTCAAATTAAACTCCTTGATTTTATTCGCCCCACATAACAAAACAGTAGCAAAACCTTGTTATTTCTACAACTCTCATAGCCACATAATTTATTACTTCTCATTTGAACTATTATAATAGCCTACTAGCTAGGCTCCCAGTATTATATCTCCCTCTGCCAATCTATTCTCCACACAAGGGAGGACTACTTTAAAGAAAACAAGCATTACAGATGCATAAAAAGCATATATGAAAGGCAAGGTAACCCTAAAAATGTTTTAGTAAAATTTAACTAAGTCACTCCATTAGTCATATTCCAAGTGGCTCCTTATTGCCAGTAGGTCTAGGATCAAATACAACTTTCTATTTAGTATTTAAAGCCTTTTTACAATTTGACTTCAGTCTATTTGCTTTTTTTTTTAAAAGGTACCATGGATCTATAGGGTCATAGAAGACAAGAATTGGACCTCAGAGGACTGTTCACTCACCTTTTAAGTGAGGGGTTCTTATCCTGGGGTCTGTCAGTGGATTTCAGTGGGTCAGTCAACTTGGATGGAAAAAGGAATTGCCTTATTTCATCATAATTGGTTTCTTTGAAATCCTATGTACTTTATTCCTTAAAAAATGTTTCTGAGGTTTCCATAGTCTTCACCAATTCATTCTATTTTCCCAGTCTTATTACATTTGATTCTCTCTCCTGCACATTACAGTCTAGCCAAACCAGTCTTCTCATTGTAGGTTCCTCCCATGTGGTGCTCCAGTTCCTGTCTCCAGACCTAGAATGGACTCTCTCTCCTCACTTCTTCTACATCTTAAAATTTTTTTATTCCCTTCAAGACTCAGTACAAATGCCATCTTCTACATTAAATTTTTCCCCTGCTATTAGTGCCTACCCCACAAAGTTAACTGGTATCTATGTTATGTCTATTTTGTTAATAAGCAAGTTATCTCCCTGAAAGAAGATAAGTTCCTTGAAATCAGAGGCTGTTTCACTTTTGTCTTTGTCTCCACTTTACTCAGTCACACACACACACACACACACACACACACACACACACACACACACACACAGAGTCATTATAGTAAGTGCTTAATAAGTGACTGATGATTAATAAAGACAAATTATATTTTAAAAATACAGCTTTGGCTATGCAGGTATATCTGATTCATTTACAATATCACTGCCTGAATAAGTGAACTAAAGGGATATTTTCCAAACCCATGGTTGTCTATTTCATATTTCAAAGTATGCACATTTAGGATTTTTCCTTGGTGACATTTTTATTCCACTTAACTTGTTACAATCAAATATACTTTTAAATAATTTTAATGAGATTACCACAAGTATGTAGGTAAAGCTAAGATTAGGGAGAGAAAGTGTATTTTTATTCTCATTGCCAAATTTTCTTAAAACAATTAAAAAAAAAACTAAGATCTTAAAACCTGAAAAGCAGCTAGTAATTGATGGAATACTAGTTTGGAAAAATAGAAAAAAAATGTTTTTCTTTAAAACAGAGAAAGGTTTAAGTGTAAAGAAGCAAGGATATACAGAGATACATAAATAATATAAATGATACTACATACACAGGTAGCCTGAAAAATGTTTCACTGAAGACCTAGTAAACAATTTCATAACATTTAAAAAACTTTAAATAACTGACGTTAAACTGTCTTATCTTTTTACCCTGGTACCAAAAACTGAAAGGATGCTACAGGGAACAGTAAGTCTTGTATTAAATTTCAAATCATGAAATGAACCTCACTTCCAAATACACCCAAAGCCCAATAATATACAAGTGGTACTAATGTTTTATCCTGCATCTGGGATAAAAAAAAAAGAAGAAAGTACTAATGTCAGATTTAATATTACAAGTCTGGGGCTCCCAACAGAGTTGGAAATAAAAGTCCCAACAAGTTTCAGCCTTCATTCAACACTTACTGAAGCCTGAAATCCCAGCTGAGTGCTCAACCTGGAGCCTCTGAGCTTCTGGACAATGTGGGCAATAATAAGAGACAGATCCGTCTCTTCCTGCAGCATGTTCCCTTGGTGCTGGGGAAAGGCGCAGGTGGGGTGGGGAGGGGGAACCCCAGGAAGAAACGTTAACCTCAGCTCCACAGAAACCTCCAGGGCCCTTTTAACAAAGGGACGCTTCCGCGTTACCAAGCAACTGCAGACGCGGCGTGTGCTTCCTTCTCTGAGTCCCGCCGTAAGCCCAGAGTTTCTCAGTATAATGGTTCCTCGAGAGCAAAGGAACCTAGGCCGGTAAGGCCAGCAATGTGGCTCTTTCAAACACTCTACACAGTCCAGACTATAAGGTGCCCATTTTGCCTTGCAATTGCCTTGCAGTCTGAGAGCTCTTCCCAGAAATGTAGAGCAACAGAAAACCAGCAACTCTTAAATCAAGCAGCCATTAAAAGTTAAATCTGTACTCTTAGTAATGCCTCCCTAGTATGCCATTTACTTACCAGGTCACAGACCTGGTGCCCACTTCTCAAAACAGTGCAACCAGAAGTCCCATACATTTGCATAATGGCTGTCCCAAAAGTCAGCGGGCAGTTTTAAACTAGTAAAACGTAAAACTTTAAACTTTTAAGCTACATTAAAGCTTAAAACTGCACGATGACTTTTGGGACACTATCTACCTCTTTTCATTAACTACCAAAGGGTTTCCCATGTCCCCGTGGACTCTATTATCAGTCCTTCCCCAAAAAGCTGTTTCTACCTAATCTTTATGGGATTTTCATTTTTTTCTGCAGTCCTCAGTTGTTTCTAATTTTTAAAAAATCGAAGCACTGCTATTAACTAGTGACAGCTCATATCCTTTTTAAAAGTAAATTTTAAAAATTTTTAAATAAAAACAAACGTTTTTAAAACAAACATAACACCAGGGTTTTTTTCCATGCTCTTTTCTGCTTCCAGGCTTCTTTCAAGTCCTCGCTAAAATCTTACCAGATTCTACAGAAAGGCTTTCCCAAATTCATTCAGTGTATAGCTCCTTACTATAGAGCTGTTTGCATATCGTTTCCCCCATTACACTGTTAGGTCCTAGAGAGCAGGGGACAGTCTTTGGCCTTTCTTTGTATCCCCAGGGCTTAGCACAGTGCCTGGCACGCGGTAGGCCAGGGCTTAATATATTTAAGCTACTTAATGTTTATTGACTAATACAAATGAATAAACATAAATCTATGCGGCACAAGCAAATAGTACCATAGTCTTCCCTGCTTGCAAACCCAAGTACTTTTAAAAGAGCTGAAGGAAATTTAGCTCTCCTTAATTCAAAAGCAAAATAGGAGGTTTGTCGAAGGTTCAAAGGAGAGACAGAAATGCAAATATTTGAAGGGTAGACAGGTTTTCTTTAAAATTTAATTATCTACAAAGAGTTCAGCAAAAACTGAATGACCTTGCCGTCATCAAGGTATCTATTCACAAATCTCATTGCCTATAACCTCAAAGTAGATTCAAAGGCACACATCAGTCTTTTTTTTTTTTTAAGTAAAGAATCATACCTGTAGTTAGTAAGATGCAAAATCTTGTTGGTGAGTGGGGTAAAACAGAGAGAGGAAGGTGCTGAAAGGTTGCGCTGGGAGGGGACAGACAAGCAAAGGAAAGAGGAGCCTGGAGGTAACCGCCCGTCCTCCTTCCTCTCCATTCATCCATCCCGGAGCCCGGACATCGGGCAGAAGCTGAGGGAATGCAGTTAAACGAAAACACTTCCCTCTCCTCCTTCCCCAAATTAATAAACAAAGAGGCCCCCCGAGGCTCCAGGGCTGCACAATCGGCTTCCAGGGCCCACCCACGCTGCCACCCAGCAGGCAGGAGGGGACAAAGGCGCGGCCTCGGGACTCGGAAACCAGAGGTAGCCACCACAGCAAAAAGGGCAAACAGTGTCTGGAAACCCCGGGGCAGGGCCGGGCCGGGCCCTCACTCACCCAGGCCTGGCGCTCCAGCTGCGAGTAGAGCCGGGAGCCTTTGAGCTTCTGGACAATATGGGCGATGGTCAGGGACAGATCCTCCTCCTCCTGAAGCATGTTCCCCGCGCTGCCAGCCAGTCTGCAGGTCGAGGTGAGGCCGAGCCGCTGTGGCGGGGAAACGGGACCCCGTGTCCGAGGTACTGGCAGGGACGCCAGCCCTGGGGGACGCTACACCGGGACTCTGCGGGCGTTACCAGGCAACTGCATGGGCGGCCGGTCCGTCCCTCTTAGTGTTCCCCACAGCCCCGGAGGTCCGGAACGCAGATTCCGCACCCTCTGCGAAGGGCCTTCTCCTTAGCTCCAAGCAGAGGGGTTTAAGAAAAGGAAGGGAAGAAAGAAAGAGAGGAAGGAAGTGTGGAAGAGAGAAATGAAGGAAGAAAGGAAGGAAGAGAGAAAGAGAAAGAAAGAGAGAAAAAGGAAGAAAGAAAAGGAGAGAGAAAAAGGAAGAAAGAAAGGAGGGAGGAAGGGAAGGAGCTTACATTGTATTGTATATACTTTGTATTGTATATACAATAGTATACAAGTATACGATAAAAATACAGTACTATACAAATATACAATACAAATACAACATAGTTTCAAGTATAAGGCACGAAGAACAGAGATAATGAGGGAGCTGAGCCTTGAAGGGAGCTAGTGATTCCAAGGGGGTGGTGGTGGTGAGGATGGAGAGCATTCCCAGTGAGAGAAATTAAGTGCAAAGGCTAAGAGAAAGAATGCCATATACAGGTATTCAGCTGACTCTGAGTTTCAAATTTAGGTGACTGGAATAATGGCAGTGCTTTGAACAGCAATAGAGAAGGTAGAAGGTCAATTTAAGAGGAAAGATAATGAGTTCTATTTTGGACATGTTAAATTTGAGATGCCTGTGGGATGTCCAAAGGAAAATGTCTGACAGGCTGTTAGAGATTTAAGATTGGAGCTCAGGAGAGATATAAGGGCTGGATATGTCCACTTGAGAGTCATCTCAGTAGAGATGGCATTTAAACCCAAAGGGACAGATGAGATCATCAGGAAGAATTACAAAGAGAAAAGAAAAGCAGGCCCAGAATAAAACACTCATGCACTCAGTCAGGAAATTGATGATGAAAGGCACTGAGGAGTAATCAACCAGGTAGAAAAAGAGCCAGATGGGGCGGCTAGGTGGTGCAGTGAATAGAGCACCGACCCTGGAAAGAGATGATTGGTAACTTTGAAGAGAACTATTTTAGTACAGTGATAAGTATGGAGGATAGATTGCAAGCGCTAAAAGTAGAAAGTGAGAATATGAAGACAATCACTTTCAGATGTTACTCACTCAGGTGCTGAGTGGATTTGGGAACAAACAATTCAGGAGAGAGCCATTAGACTCTAGGAATACAGTTAGGGTTGCCTCCCATAGTTCCTGGAGGGATATTTGACTCTCTAGGAGTAGTTCCACTCTTTCTCCCTCCCTGCAGTAGATTATGGCATGGTTCCAGTGGGACTATGGCTTTAACCCAAAAGTTAAACTGAGGGTAGAAAGATGGAACATATCCCACCTTCCCCATATCTGCTAATCTTAGGGCTTGTCACCCACACAACTTGCAACCCCTTTATCCATTATCATCCAGCATTCCTAGATTCTGTCCCCTGTCATGGCTGGTGAATGCTAAATTCCACCCTTTCCTCTTCTGCTCCATTCATCAGACACAAAAGACAGTCTCAACCTGAGACCAGGGCAGCTCTACTAGCCACTCCTAGCATACAGCCCCACCCTCTCTCCTAGATCATCCTGGGACTACTATAGGGGTTGTGCTTTTTATTCCATTTTGGGTTGAACACAGTTAGGTAGGATGAGTAGGAATAAAAGATGGGTTGTGATCTGTATCCCAAATCTTATTACATTATCTTTATCCCCAAAACCAAGCTTCTTCCAGGTTGAAATGCAACAAAGTATGGATCAATTCTGCTGCTTATGCTAATTTTGACCCAAAAATTAGCACCAAGACAACACAGGTTCTCCACCAGCCAGCACTACACCATCCATATGTGGAACCATCAGTTATAGCAAATTGAGAAATTTTGAATATTGTAGATAAGTTCACTTACCTTGGCAGTATACTTTCTAGGGATGTCCACATAGATGATGAGGTTGATACACACATTGACAGAGCTAGCTCAGTGTTTGAGAGGATTCAAAGAGAAGTATGGGAGAGAAGAGGTATCAGGCTACATACCAAACTGAAAGTCTATAGAGCCACTGTGCTGACTTCATTGTTGTATGCCTGTGAAACCTGGACAATAAACCAGCACCATTCCAGGAAACTGAATCACTTCCATCTGGATTTATTTAGGATGATTCTGAAGATCACCTGGTGAGATGAAGTACTAGACATTGAGTTTTTTTTCTCTAGTTAAAATGCCAAGCATTCAACCTTTACTACAAAGAGTGTAACTCTGATGGACTGGCCACATTGTTCAAATGCCCAACGTACATTTGATTAAAAGATTATTTTATGGAGAACTCACACAAGGCAAATGCTCACATGGAGGGGAGAAGAAGCAATACAAGGACACCCTCGAGGTCTCTGAAGAACTTTGGAATTGATTGCATGACATGGGAGACACTGGCAAAGGACCATTTTGCAAGGCATGCCTGAATCAAAGAAGGCTCTGTGTTCTTTAAGTGAAGCAAAATTGCAGTAGCTTAAAAGGAATGTAAGATGTACAAATTTAGAGACATCTCCACTCCAAATGTTCATGTGGACTATTTGTGCCCAGCCTATGGTAGAGTTTTCCAAGCTTGTATTGATTTGATCATCCACAATCAGATACATTGTACCTTGAATCCAACATGGTGATATTATTTTGGTCCTCTTTGAGAATGAAGGATGACAACTAACCAATCAGTTTTATGTAGAGTGAGATAATTAATGATTGACTCAATCAACGATCACTCTTAAACACATCAGCATTTTTCAAAGTATTAAATAATTATAGCCTATTTTTTCTTCTTTCTCTTTAAAAAATTTTTTTGTTAAAAGGAATGATTCATTGGGAAGTAGATAGGCAAAGGGATACAGGGAGGAATCCAGGAATTTGAAAACAAAAGATGACAAGGATAAACTTGAAGCCTTCCTGATGAGATCAATAAGGTTATCCATTATCACTACTATCATTCAATATTGTATAAGAAATGCTAACTGTAGCAATATGAGAGGAAAAACAACTTAGAGGAATAAAAAATAATATCAACTAAAAACTAGTTGAAACAATGAACAACTTTAACAAAGTTGCAGGATATAAAATAAACCCACATAAATCACCAGAATTTGTATATACTACCAACAAAACCCAGCAGGAAGAGAGAGTGAAATTCTGTTTAAAATAACTGCAGACAATATAAGATGCTCGGGAATCTATGATCCTAGACAAAACCCAGGGACGATATGAATACAAGTACAAAGCATTCTTCACACAAATAAAGTCAGATCTAAACAATTGGAAAATGTTGATTCCTCCTGGGGAGTCAGTGCCAATATAATAAAAAGGACAATATTCTACATAAACTAATTTACTTATTCAGTGCCATACTGAGCAAACTGTCAAAGAATTACTTTATAGAGCTAGAAAAAAATAATAGCAAAATTCATCTGGAAGAACGAAAGGTCAAAATATAAAGAGAATAAATGAAAATAAAATGTGAAGAGAGGTAGCCTAGCAATACCAGATTTAAATTATATGACAAAGCAATAATCATGAAGACAATCTGGTACTGGCTAAGAAATAGAGTGATGGATCAGTAGAATAGATACATAATTCACAGGAGTAAATGGGTATGGTAATCTAGTGTTTAATAAGCCCAAAGATCCAAACTTTAGGGTTAAATATGTGCCATTTGACAAAAATTGCTGGGAAAATGGGAAACCAGTTTGAAAGAAACTAGACATAGACCAACAGCTCCCACTGTATACCAAGATAAGGTCAAACGGATAAATGATTTAGACATAAAGGGTGATATCATAAATAAATTAGGGGAGCATGGAAAAATGTACCTATCAGATCTATGGATAAGGGAAGACTCTATGACCAAACTATAGATAGAGAGTTTTATGGGAAATAAAATAGATAATTTTGATTACATGAAATTAAAATGGTTTTGTACAAGCAAAACTAATATAGCTAAAATTAGAAGGAAAACTGGGAGGGGGGATTTAAAGCAAATTTCTCAAATAAAGTTTTCATTTCTCAAATATATAGGGAACTGAGTCAAATTTATAAAAATATGAGACATCCCTTTTATGATAAATGGTTGAATAATGTGAACAGTTTTCAGAAGAAGATTCAAAGCTACCCATACTCACACAAAAAATACTCTAGATCATTATTAATTAGAGAAATGCAAATTAAAACAACTGAGATACCACTTCATACCTATCACATTGGCTAATAAGACAGAATAAGAAAATGACAAATACCAGAAGGGGTATAGAAAAATTGGGACATTAATACACTGTTGGTGGAGTTGTGAACAAATCCAACCATTCTGGAGAATAATTTGGAATTGTATCCAAAGGGCTATAAAACTATGCAAACCCTTTGACGCAGCAAAGCCACTACTGGGCCTGAATCCCAAAGAGGTCAAAGATGGGGGGAAAGAACCAGTTTCTTTAGAGCAATTTTTTTTTGGTGAGGTAGAAAGGAATTGGAAATTGAGGGGATGCCCATCAATTGGAGAATAGTTAAACAGGTTGTGATGGGTGATTGTGATGGAATGCTATTGTGCTAGAGCAAATGATTAGAAGGATGGTTTCAGAGAAACTTGGGAAAATTTATATGAACTGATACAAAGTAAAGTGAACAGAACCAGGAGAATAAGCTATATGTAGTAACAGCAATATCATATGGATGATCAACTGTGGAAGATTTAGCTACTCTGATCAAGACAATGATCCTAGACAATTCCAAAGGACCCATGATGACAAATGCTATCTACCTCCAGAGAGAAAACTAATGAACTGAGTGTAGAATAAAGTATACATTTTTTACTTTATTTTTCTTGTTTTTGTGTGTGTTTTCTTTTGCAACATATATGTTATGGAAATATGTTTTGCATGAGTTCACATGTATAAATCAATATCATATTGCTTACTTTCTCAAGGGATGGGGGAAGAGTGTGAGGGAAGGAGAGAATTTAGAACTCAAAATTTTTAAAAATGAAAGTTAAAGGGGCGGCTAGGTGGCGCAGTGAGTAGAGCATCAGCCCTGGAGTCAGAAGGACCTGAGTTCGGATCCAGCCTCAGACACTTAATGCACACAGAAACAAAAACCTAGCCGTGTGACCTTGGGCAAGTTACTTAACCCCAATTGCCCTCCAAAAAAAGCGGGGGGGAAATGAAAATTAAAAACCTTCCTATGTAATTCAGAAATATTTAATGAAATAAAAATATATTAATGCAAAAATAAAATAAAAACAAATGAGCTCAATAAAAATCTATTTTAAAAGACACACAAAACCGAGTAGAAGAAAGCTTAGAAGAGAACATAGCCAGTGAGACAGCATTAGAACTGCTGTGCTAAATTTCATATATACTTTAAAGTTCCATACATACTTTAAAAAATGACTTTTCTTTGGACATGGGAATGGTCATTTTTTATATCTGTCAAGTTTATAACTATAAAACAGAAAAAAATAGAAAAAGAAAACAAGAACTCTATGAATGCTCTCATTTTATAGATGAAGGAACAGCACCCCAGAGAAACTAAGTGACTTGCCAAAAGACACAAAGGGAATACTCTGTACCCAGCACTCTTCTCACTGAATAATGGAAGGGAAGTTCTAAAGTTCTCAACACAAAATCATTTTAATTCAAAAGCAGTTCCTATAGTGTATTGAGCACTAGATAAAAGCAAGAGACAAGCTCTGGAATTAAGTAGTGGTAATCTAGAAGGAATCATCAAACTGTCCTCACCTTCAGTTTTGTCATCTTTAAAATAGGGGTGAGCAGTGGGAGAGAAGTTAGGATCACATGACTTCTAAGTTCCCTTCTCATTCTAAAGTTCTACGATTCTAATATTCTAAACATTTAAATAAATGTCAAATAGTTTGCTTGGCAAGGCAAAAGGAGTGTTGTTAAAAGTAAAGACCATATAGGGGGTTATAAATAAAGAAAAGTTGAAATTTCTTGCCTTACAGGAAAGGTACTATTTAAAGTCAACATAAAAGCAAATGTTACACGGAACTGTCATATTGGCTACTGACTAGAAACACAAGAGTTCTTTCTATTCATTGGAGTAAACTTTTGAAATTATGTAACTATGCCTTCTATATCTTGACAGCTTTTAATATCTTCTTCTACATTGTTAATCTGGGGTATTAGAAGAGTAATATAATTCTATTCAATCCTACAGATGCAATCTTGAAAATTTAAGAATCATGGTTATTAAGTGAAAAGCAGTTCTGAATAATGTTGTTTCAGACCATTCTTTCTGAAAAGCAATATTTTTTAATCTAATAAATGGCTGAACCTAAAGGTCAGATTTTGCTATCACTCTTCAAAGCTAATATAATCAAGCTCAGGGAGTTTGGAATAGATATAATTTCTTATTGGAGAGCAGTTATTTCTCCTAGGAGTCTTAGATTTTAAGTAGATTCACTTATTTCCAGTACATCAAAGGCTCATGCGGTTTAGCTGACACCTTGAAACATGATTTCTGTTTCATTTTTTTCTTTCAACAATTAAGTGACCTAGTCAGAGTGAATCTAGACATTATGTGTAATGAGGCAAGACTGTAAGGATCCTACTGGCATGTGTTGCTGTGACTTCAAAAGAATTCACAGAAGGACCAGACTAGCCTGTCAATATTGGAGGCATTTTGGCTTTTGTCAGAGCTGTGATTTCATCTATCTGTAGATCTTCTCATGTGAAATTTTCTAACATAGAAAGTCCTGGGCTTAGAAGATCATAGATAAAATAGTGATTATAATGATAATAACAATTAACATTTATCTAGTGCTTTAAGGTTTGAAAAACATTTTACATCTATTATTTCATTTAATCATCACAACAATCTTATGAGGTAAATTACATTATCTCCATTTCACAGATGAAGAAACTAAGATGAAGAAAGGTTAAATTAATTGTCCAGAGTCTCATAACTAAAACAGAGCAGGTGAAAAGGGATACTAAGCAGGACAAGTAATGTAGATTGGGCAGTACCAGTCTATTTGATGGAGAAAGACTAGGGTCAAACTACCTAGAAGATTTTCCAAACTACAACAGGTCCTAAAGTAAATGAGCTCTGTTTATAATTATACTGCCCTCCAGAGAGGTATAATAATGTGTATTTAAACAGATCTGTATTTTGCATCAGCAGAAACAAATATCCCTAAACATGTTTAAGAGACCAATAGTACAATACATGATTCCCTACCTCAGAATTCAGTGTAATTGCAATCTAAACCTAGGGCTTCAAGGTCCAAAATGAGGAGTGTCTCAGGTCCTCAGAGGATAGGAAACTAATTAAAATTATAGAACTATCTCTATCCATCCCATGGAAAATACTAAAAGCTAGAAAATTTAAAAACCAAGAGCCAGAAGTATGAAATTGAAAACAAATTCAGTTGGTGAGAAGATGTCAAGGTAACATGAGACAGCGGTGGATCATGGGAAGCAAGACAAGGCTAGGGAGTAGTTCTCCTGGAGTGCAGTCAGGAATAGTGGTCATTTGATATCTTCCTATTTTAATTTGTCGTTCTTGATAACTAGGTGATAAACTCAGCTGTTTCTATTGCTGTTGCAGATTGCAAGTGCTGTTAATTCCTTCCAAATTTTGGCACTCTGAGACAAAATGCTAGCACTCCATCCTAGTTACTGCTCTGACTTATCATGTACACAGCAACACACTTCATATACATTTCATAGTGGATTAAGGATCTGGTCAAGACTCTTTTTAGGTGAAAATTTAAAGAAAAACCCTGAAAAAAAATTAAGTTCTTTTTTTTTTTTAACTTTACAACTAGTTCCTCAGACCGGGGGTATAGTAGCTTTTTAACAAGTCATTAGGAATTTTCTGTGTACACTCAACTCCATAGCAGGTTCCAGCGTCTTAAAAGTAGAGAAAAGACCAAATTGGAAACTCTGAAAGCAAATGAAAGGGAAATTCCTGAGAACCCTCTATTACTCTCACCAGTGCTTTGCTGAGATGGACTTTTAGTCCACTTACATGATTGTTGAAGAACCCAAAAAGCAGGAAATTAGGCAGAATCTGTAGCGTTTCATGAAGTTCTTTATCAGAGGGGTACCAATCATATGATATGCTGCATTGGTATGCTTTCAGAACCTTCCATTTAGATATTCAAAACCTCTTTTTTTTAACTCTCCCACCCTTCAAACTATCACCAATGTCAAAGTAATGATGATAATGAACATTAGAAGTCATAAAAGTATAGTAGTGATGGTAGAGTTAATATAAGAAATCTGAAGAAGGTCCTAAGCAAGGCAAAAAAAATCAAGGAAATAGGGGATGGCCACAGAGTTAGAACTCTACAGTCCAAAAAGATGGAAATTGAGAAGAGATTTGATTTAAAGTCCTGAGTAGGGTAAAAATCAACTTCTTTACCATACCCTAGGATACAGGAATTCTAAGGTCTGTCTACAGGCTTATATACTTCAGAAGATATATTTTGGAGTGATAATAATTATAGATGAAATCTAGGATCTACCAAAATTGGAAGAGGAAAAAAATTGAAGGCTTTAAAGTCATTTAAAATCTTTACTAAAGCAAATTCTGAAAATTATGCCTAAGAAGGTTGTTATTATTCTTGTTGTTTGTCTGAAAGACTAATTTGAAAGGGACTAATGACAGCATGGGTGATGTTTTAACTTTCACCTGAATTAGACGTAAGTGAGGCAAGCTTACACAAAGCTATCAGCCTCACTTGTCCAGTAGCAAGACAAAAGTCAAGATGACAAGTGATGTTCCCTGATGCAGTGGGTAGCCTTAGTGTCTTCAATATCTGACCAAGCTCTAAGCACTCCACGGGGCCTATTTCTACAGCCTTCATGGTCCCATTAGAACAAATTGTTCACATTTGCCTTTTCCACTGGGGAAATCTGCAAATGCTTGGGGTAGACATCCCCTGAACTAACAGGTTTTAGGCCTGTTACCCTCAACCTGGTTTAGCATGTCTGCCAAGATAGGACGTATGGGGTATTTGGGGAGGACTATCACCTCTAGTCTGAGGGCTTACCAGGAGCTTTTCAGAGCTGCTCATCCACCTTCAGTGTCCATCTTCACCCAACTCTCAACATTGGCTCCAGAAAGCTGTAGCACATCTAACAATGAAATGAATGATAAAATTACTGCTGGTATTTCAAATGACCTTGTAAAGGATATGGGGTATACTTGGGCTAAAATTTTCTGAAAACTTTTTTGAGTTTGTTGGAATGTATCCAACAATCAGTCCAAATATACCAAAACAGAGAAATTTTAAAAGCTAATATTTGCCCAATATGGTTAATATGTTATTAATTTCCTGATGTACACAGATGTACACCACACTGTATAACTCTACAAAAAAAACACAAATGTACAAACCATCCAATAGCTCTTTCATCCAAAATAATATTTCTCTAATCATACCCCCCCAAATTTAGACTTGATAAGTATAACATTATTAATACAAAGGAAGATGAAGACTGAATATTCAAAGTTTGAATATGGAGATTCTATTACACCAAAGGATGAAGGCAATACCTTCAAATACCTTGGTCTCTTCCGAGCAAAACACAAAAAGAATACTATGGATGAATATGTTAAGACACTTCCTTGCATCTGAAATGAAAGCTGAGTGGGAGTATGTTTTATAGATAGATAGATAGATAGATATAGATATAGATATAGATATAGATATAGATATAGATATAGATATACAATGCTAGTCTTGATGTATATATAATGAACCATGAAATATCTGTAAAATGTCAAAACAAAAACCTGTATAATATTTACGAGAAACAGGGTCCATTATATATGGTAAATAGGGCAATTATAGAGTAAAGAAAACTTTCTGATTAAAAAAAAGGAAAAAACTGTTGATAGATATCCTTAGAGCATGTGATTAATCAGTCAAAAACATACAGAAATACTTTTGGAACAAACAGACATGACTTCATTGAATAATACTAAAGAATGAAACCTATAATTATTTACATATATGTATATATTCGCACACATGTATACATACATATACATATATGTTGGTATGACATTGGATTTCTCAAACATAAACTTCACATGAAGTCTGAAACAGCTAAGATCCAAAAATGGAAACACATCTTCAGTGTGAGTCAGCTGATTGGACTTAAGCAACAGTATTTCAACAAAGAAGCATTGAGTCATAAAGACAAAAAAACTGAAAGATTTAGGAACCAGAAACAATTCCAGAGAACTCATGATGAAACATGCTACCTAACCTGTTGTTAGAAACATGATGAATGCAGAGTGCAGACTCACACACATATACGCACACACACACACATATACACCATGGCCAATGTGGGAATCTTTTGTTTAATTACACATATTTGTAATAGGTTTGTAACAGGGGGTTTGTTGTTGGGTTTTTTTTGGGTGGGGGTGGTTTTTTGTTTTTGTTTTGTTTTTTTTTTTGCTTTCTCAATGGTGAGGGCAGAGAATGTAGAGAGAAGGCAGATTTTTATTGATTAAAAAGTTAATTTTTTTTTAAAGCACTGAAAAAACTGACCAGGGATCATTGCCACCAAAAATTAGAGAAGGGCTTTCCTTAAGGTGCCCAGACTTAGTGATCAGTATAACTAATGAAAGGAAACAATAGAAACTATGTAGCACATGACTGAAGGCTGTAAAAATTTATGACCTGCCCCAAAACTTGCAGCTAGGTGGCTAGAACTATATGTCAGAAGGTGACTATTCTTCATAGATTTGAAGGTCATCGATAAGTCCTGAAAAAAAATATTTCAGACTTCAAAACATACTAAAGTACTTGCAAACAACAAACTGTTCTGAATTACACTATTATTAGAGACCAAACTCTTACCAACAATCACTTAGATGAAGCAGTGATTTATTTTATGTTATTACATAACATCCTAAGAACACTTCTTGAATAGATGTTACCATAGTAAATTCTCATAATCTCTAAGCTACATGGACAAAAAAGGTTGTAAAATACAGAGATATAATACAGGAGGAAAAAATGGGAATAGGATAAAGTGTATAGAGTTCTTGTTGCTCTCTCTGCCATCAGACTTATATCAAGGATATGTTCAGTTAGGTAGGCAGGCATACAGGCAATAAGGATTTATTAAGCACTTACAATGTACCAGGTACTAAGTGCTGAGGATACAAACACAAGCAAAGAGAAACAGTCCCTGCCCTCAAGGAGTTGACTTTCTAATGGGTAAGACAACCCATTAAAAGGAGATAGGAGAAAGAAAAGATAATCTAAGTCAGAAGACCAGCTGGAAGGGAAATAATGGCCATCCTGGGCCTACCCCCAAAATAGAGGCCCATTTGGAAGGAACTCACCCTTCGAAGAAGGGGCTGGCATGTGTTCAGAGTGAGAAGGCAATAGAGTCACAGTGCTGGAAGTCTGGGAAAGTCAGTAAGCTTATTGAGAACAAGCCTTCATTCAGTGACAAAAGTAAATATTTACTTGTGTAGAGAAAACTTATGCCCAGATTTGTCTTGTGTCTAGTAAGTCAGTCAATAACATTTATTAAGCACCTATTAGTTGCTAGATACTGTTCTAAGTTCTGTGGCAAAGATAAGGCAAAAGATAATCTGTGCTCTCAAGGAGCTCCCGGTCTACTAGGGAAGACCACATGTAAACAACTATGTACAAGCAAGCTAAATATAAAATAAACGGGAAATCAATAGAGGGAAGGCACTAGAATTAACAAGGATTAGGAAAGACCTCCTGTATAACAAGGGACTTAAGCTTGGACTTGAAAGAAGCCAAGGAAGCTAAGGAGACAGATGAGGAAGGAGAGAATTTCAGGTGTGGGGATAGTCAGTGAAAATGTCCAGAATTAGGAGATTGTGTCTTGTTTGAGGAACAGGCAAGAGGTCAATGTCACTGGATCTCAAGGTACCTAATGGGAGGTGGGGGGGGGGGTTGGGGACAGTAGCAGGAAGGTTGCTGGTATAAGATGCAAGAAGAATGGAAAGATGTGGGGTGGAGATGGAGGTTATGAAGGGCTTTGGATAATAGATAATTTTATATTTGAGTCTCAAGTGACAGGGAGCCCTTGTAGGTTGTTGAGTAGAGGGGGGGCAGACAACATATTTATACTTTAGGAGGATTAGTTTGACAGCTGAATGAAAGATAAATTTGAGAAGGGAAGGATTTGAGGCAATCAGCCAGGAGGGTATTACAGTCATTCAGGTGTGAGATATTAAGAGAAAACAAACATTCAGTAGAGGGCAATGTCTAAGGAAAGAAAGGTGCACATGTGGGATATGTTATGAAGGTGAAATCTATAGGCTTTGGATATGAGGTGTCAAAGAGTGAGGAGGACTCAAGAATAATACCTAGATTGTGAGTCTGGGGACTAGGAGGACAGAGATGTAGGTAGCAGGGGAATTTGGAGGGGGACATTACTGGGTAAGATAATGAGTTCTGTTTTGGACATATTGGCTTTTAAGATGTTTATAGGACATCCACCCTGAGATGGCCATTATAAGGTTAGAAATATGAGACCAGAGGTCAGCAGAGAAGTTAGAGCTGGATAAATGGATTTAAGAATCTTCAGCATAGAAATGATCACTCAATCCATGGGAGCTGGAGAGATCACCAAATGAAATAGTTTCTAGAGAGAGGACAAGAAGGTCCAGGATATGAAGCAAAGTTCTCACTGAGTGGTTTTGGGGGGTAGGAGGAAGGCAGTTTTGAGGAGGATGAAAAAGTTTGGAATTGCTGCTGTGGTGAATGAGATGCTGAGTTAATTAGGGAGTTCTAAAAGTATCACTTTGCAGTAATGAGGGTGCAGTTGAGGTTATGTAATATAAATTTGTACTGGATTCAGCCATCACAAATTCATTAATTTCTCCAGTTCAGTTCAACAATACACGTATAGGATTACAGGTGGGAATAATTCAAGGCTGTGGCTTGACAGGGCAAGATTGGTGATATGATAAGGGGATAAGGAACCCAAGAGAAGAGGACATTGATTATCCCATGTGGGATAGCCACAGTTAGCAGGCACCTCCTAGATGAACATCCGACAGAGGAGACTGAAGAGCTATCAGATAGGTAGGAGGTGTCCTGAAAATCTAGAAAAAAGAAATCATCAAGGAGAAAGAGGGTGGTTGGTGGTGCCAAAAACTGCAGTGAGGTAAGAAAAGATGAGGATTGAGAAATGTAGTATTTCCAACAGTTGGAAGTACAGGAGAGCATTCAAGATATGGGATGCCAGAATGAAATGTATTATATGGAAGAGAGCAAAGAGGCCAGTCATGATGACTACTGATGATTTCACATAGTATACAAAACACTATGAAATCCCGGAATTTAAGAATTGGACATTTCTCTGAATATCACCAAGATGACTGAATGAAAAAAAAAATTCAACCTTAGTAACTTCAAAGTGAACAGCTTCAATTGAATGATGTCAGAAACCACACTGTAGAGAGTTAAGGAGAGAGTGAGGTATTAATTGTAGACATCCTTCTCAAGGATTTTAGCTACAAAAGAGAAGTTAGACATGGGACAATAAGCTAACAGGGATAGATGGGTCAAGTGAGAGTTTTTTGAGGATGGGGAGACATAGGCATACTTGTATATAGTGGGGAAGTAACTAGTAGGAAGGGAGATTGAAAATAAGTGGGAGAGTTGGGATGAAAGTGGGGGAAATTTGCTGGAGAAGGCAATAGAATGGGATTCCTTGTGTAAGGGGTAATGGAGTTGCCTTGGCAAGGAGAAGGGCCACCTATTTATGATTTATGTGAAACAGGAGAGAAGGAGAAGATAGTGGAAGAACACACCTGAATGATATGAGATGAAGAGAAAGGGAGAGGAGGGAACTCTGAGAAAAGAAGTCTCAATCTTTTTAGTAAAATATGAAACAAAATTCTCACTTAGTGGTTTGGAGGGGAAGGCAGTTTTGAGGAGGAAGAAAAGGTTTGGAATTGCTGCTGTGGTGAATGGGATACTGAGTTAATTGGGGAGTTCTGAAAGTATCACTTTGCAGCAATGAGGGCTGTAGCTAGTTTGGGAGAACAGGTTGAGGCTATATAATATAAATTTGTACTAGATTCAGTTATCACAAATTCATTAATTTCTTCACCTTAGTTCAACAATACATGCATAGGATTAAAGGTGGGAATAATTCAAAGCTGAGGCTTGGCAGGGCAAGATTGGTGATATGATAAGGGGGTAAGGAACCCAAGAGAAGAGGACATTGTGAAGTTAAACTGGTTCACCAAGAAGTCAAGATGGGAAAAGGAGGAGAATGTAGCTAGTGCAGAGGTGATGGGCTGGGAAAGAATAGAGGGTTTCAAGGGTTGAAAGTTATATTGTGGACAAAGACAGTCCTGCCACTAATTCATGGCATATTTTTAACAACTCACTTCACATTTCTGAGCCTCAATTTTCTCATCTGTAAAATGACTGTTGGACCAAACAATTTCTAATAACCTTTATGATCACTCCTAATTCTAACATTCTGCGTTGAGTCTCTGACATTTAGACAAATTCATGGATGAACTCTATCTCCTATACTGAGGAGAAGTTGTGGTGGGAGAGGAGGAAAAAATGAGTTTAATAACAATTAAGTCATTGCATTCTTCTAGTTTCTTTTTGATAAGCAGTACAAATGAAGGCTTTGACCCAGGCCAGACAGAAGAATTATGGGAAAGTTTCCTGTGTATCCCCAGAACAACTTGTCTGAGGTTGTGGCTTATGCTAGAATCCAAGAAAAGGACAAACTCACACAGGCCACTGGATTACTAATCATGCTAAAGTGTCTTTATCTTCTGAATATTCAACATGCACTGATATTGTAGCTATAGTTTGGGAGAACAGGGCAAAAAAAAAAGATATGCTATAGAGGTTGGATATAAATTAGAGGAGCCATTTGCAATTAGATAATCTGAAATATGGATAAATACTGAATTCTTTGGTTGGAAATGGGCTCCCCTCATACATGTAAGAAAATACTAATTCAAAATGTTTTCTGCCTGTTTTCTGAGCCCTGGGACCATATCTGCTGAACCAACAGGTAGTCCCAGAGTGGGTGTGTGTGTGTGTGTGTGTGTGCGTGTGTGTGTGTGTGTGTGTGTGTGTGTGTGTGTGTGCGCGCTGTTCTTGCTAATCAATGTTATCCAGGGCAGAAGTATTCTGTACAGCCTGGCACATTATGAAACTTAAATGTGATTTTAAATGAGCTCTTACCTCCCAAATAAAACTGATTATTTCATCAGTATGCAGAATTTTGATGAAAAGTTCCAGTTGAAGTGTTTCTATCCCCTCTCTTGAATGTCATACTTTTCTCCCCACTAATTTTTGATCATGTGTACTGTCCTTTCTTTCTCACTCAGCTAAATTATCTTTATTCATTAGATTAGTAGTCATCATACTTTATTAAAAATCCCAAGTATACTCTAATGATGCAAATTATTTAACATGGCTATAAGTTGGAATTCCCCTATACATTATTGCAGACTTCAGAGAAGGTGAAAAATTCAGTCGACTGATATTTCTGAATATCCACATCTGGCACCATGAAGACAAAACATTAGGGCAACTCGATTTTTTAAAAAATCATTGTCATTAGCATAGAAATCTCCAATTCCTAAATCCTGTATTCATAGCAGTTTGTAAATCTGTAAAGTCATCAGTGGTCATGATGACTGACCTCCTTGCTTTTCCCCATATAATACATTTCATTTTGGTCTCCCACTTCTTTGAAATACTCTCCTTTATTTCCAGCTGTTGGTAGTGCTACCTCCCTTCAAGGCTAGACTCAAATGACTTTTCATACCTTAGGATGTTTCTGATTCACCGTCCTCAGGCATTAGTACTCTTCTCCATTCCATTACTGAAATTACTTTGTATTTATTTTATATACATCTTATCCCTTCAACTTTACCAAAGAATGTAAGTTCCTTGAGAGCAAGAATTGTTTTGTCTTTGTCAAAGACAGTATCTTGCACATTTTGGGGGGATGGGGAGAGAGGGAAAAATCAATTATTTCATTGATGTGGAACTCCCAGTGTGGAAATTCCAGTCACCAATACAGATCAGTACTTAGTCCTTAACTTTAAACATTAGAGAGTGTCCTGGGGGAATTGAAGGATTGAGAATTGCGTGCGCGCGCGTGCACACACACACACACATACACATCTATCATGTATCAGAATTAGAGTTGAATCCAAATCTTCCTGACTCTCACTCTTGGTTTCCTCTACTACCACTCATGGATTACTAAACAGGCTGGTTATAATCACATAACCATACTCACTGGACATTATACATTCATGTTATCCAACATCAACTTGGCCTACATTTCGACAAGGCAGTCCTTTTATTCCTTCCTAATCAGGTCGCCTTCCTTTAAGATTCAACTAAAGCATCACTTTCTATATCAGAAGTGTCAGATACTGCACTGCAGGCTACTGCCTATACAACCAGATCTAGAAATAGAATTGGGAAATATATAATAAAAGAAATTAAAATACAATATGACATTGTCGTTCAGTTGTTCAGTTGTGTCTGACTCTTCATGACCCCATGTAGCATACTATCCATGGGGTTTTCTTGGCAAAGATACTAGAGTGATTTGTTATTTTCTTCTCCAATGATATAACATAGTTAACATCAATATGTTGTTTTTTAAGTCAATCTGCAGCCAGCAGAGATCCTTGTGTATTGTTCGGTGGCCCCATTTCTACATGCATTTGACATCACTGTCCTACATGATACCTTTCCTCGTCCATCCAACTGCTAGTGCCTTTCCTTCCAAATTATCTTATACTGAACTCTATTTTTTATATTCAGTAACATATATTCATTTATGTCAGTTATCTTCTTCATCAGAATGCAAATTTCCTTGTGAGTAACGGTTGTTTCATTCTTTCTTTTTGCATCCCCATTTCCTGGCACATGGGGGATTGATTGATTGATTGATGCTAAGATTTGTCTCTATTCACTGTAATGTTCTACTTCTCATGTTGCACATAGTAGGAATGAATGATAGTTGAATAAATGAATGAAGTGACTTTATAAAGAATACCTAGGAGGGGCAGCTAGGTTACACAGTGGTTAGAGCGCCAGCCTTGGAGTCAAGAGGATATGAGTCCAAATCTGACCTCAGACACTAGCTGTGCAACCCTGGGCAAGTCATTTAGCCCTGACTACCACCACCACAACAAAAAATTATCTACAGGGGTGGCTAGGTGGTACAGTGAATAGAGCACTGGCCCTGGAGTCAGGAGGACCTGAGTTCAAATTCAGCCTCAGACATTTAACACAAAAACAACTAGCCATGTGACCTTGGGCAAGTCACTTAACCCCAATTACCCTACCTACCCCTTCCAAAAAGAAAAATAAAAGGATTATCTACAACAGGGACCAGGATGGTTGGCTTTTAGAGTCTAATTCTTTTAGAGATCCTCTTCTCTTTTATCTTGAATTTGATCTAATTCCTTAAAAATGTGCATTTGAAGTTAAAAATACAGGATGGAAAAATTGCATGAAGAGCCCATGTAAACAACTCAGTCATACAGACACAGGCATTTTATCTCTCAAGTGAGGGCTTTCCTTTCTTCTAAGGCCAAAAAGGACAAAATGGAACTGAATGGAAAAAATTAAACTTTGTAAACAATAATAGTACAATCTATTATTTTTAGCTCTAAATCTATAATTCTATGACTGTTTTGAAAGCAATTTCCTTATACTCTAGTGAAATTTAAGACGGAAAGTAAAGCTCAGAGGAGGGTCCCCCTCACCTCCTTGGTTTTGTTTTTTGGGTTTTTTTTTTTTTTTTTATAGAGGCAACTAGGGTTAAGTGACTTGTCCATGGTCACAAAGTTGGTAAGTGTCAAATATCTGAAGCTGGATTTGAACTTGAGTCCTCCTGACTCCAGGCTGGTACTCTGTCTACTGTTAGACCTAGCTGCACCCTACCCCTCCAAGTCTTAGACCCTGAATTTCAAGCAGTGGATCAAAGGATCTATAGCTTCTCTGGTACCTTGGAGATTTTATAGATGAGGAAATAGAGGCTTTAAGAGGTTAGGATATTTGTTCCAGTTCACACAGGTTATAAGTAGCAAAGCTGGGATTCAAACCCAGGTCTTATGACATCATATGTGGTGCTTCCAATACTGAGGTCAGTCACACCTCTTCCTCAGTCTTCTTAATTATAAGGTCCTCTTTTCAACAGCAAAATATTTTATAGAACCCCACATTAGAGTTGAACTATTAGTGTCTGTTGGTTGAGAAAATACATGAAGCTATTAAATGAGCATTTATTGTGTACTATGTGCCAGGCAATGTGCCAGACACTGGAGATCCAAAGATCAAGTAAAACAATCCTTTCCCTCAAGGAACTTCCATGATGCAGAAAGTGGAGTGGAGAGAAAAACACATTCACAGATAAATGTATAGAATGTATAAAAGGAATGGGTTGTGGCATTCCCAGCAATGGATCTACAGTATAACTCCTTTTGCAGAGCATATTCATTCTATGACTTGAATCACTTAACTTGATCTGCCCTCATAATAGTAAATCTGGATTCCCACCATCACATTGCTACAATGCTTTCAAGTTCTCAAAGGTGAGGCTTTCCAAAATTAAGTTGGGGAGAGGGAGAAGAAAGGAGAGAAGAGGAATATACTCTATTTACCATGGCAGCTACAAACCACTACCAGCATTCTTCCTGCCAAAGCAAAATCAGTCCCAATGATGACATAATTAACTCTTGAGCATAAAACATTTACCTAATAATATGGTAAAATCATTAATAAGTAATATACCACAGTTATTCAATATTAGGCAATGGAGGGATAAGTAATACATCACAATTAACCAATAAACTTGGATCATGACCTCCCACCAAATCACACTATCTGTGGGAAAGAGTGAACACCTAATTACATAAACCCAGCAGGGGGAAACATGAGTGAGGACAACCTATGTACTCAGAGTAACTCACATCTCAGGAATACAGGTGTTGAGTTATTTGATTCCATTAGGAATTCACTGCATCACAAGAAGCCATTTCTCTGCTAACTCTCCTCTTCTGGTTCTCATTACTCTTCTGCTGGGCAAATCTGTTTTTCTACTCAAGCTGGTGAAAGAGGGACAAGCTCTTTAAACTTACAATCACCCTGAAAGGGAACTGAGAAAGTGTTATTAGTCAACAAGCGTTTATTAAGTGTTTTTTATTTGCCAGCCACTGCACTAAGTGCTAGGGATAACAATACAAGCAAAAAGAAAAAGGTCCTGTACTCAAGGAGCTTACATTCTAATGGGAGAAGATCGTACATAAAAGGGAACTGAAAAGCAAGGAGGGAGAGGAAGGCATTCTCATGTGGGGACAAAGTGGAAAAGTTTAGAGAATGAGGGATGACTAGTCTAGGACTTTTTTTTTTTCAAAATAGACATTTTAGAAGGAACTCACCAATGGAAGAAGGGAACGAAAAAGGCAGGAGAAGGTAATTGAAGCATGGTGGCAAAATGAAGCATGGCTAATCTGAGTTCTTCAAAATTGAGATTCTGGGGGGAATTATCAATGAGAGAGGGGGCCACAAGGTCAGAGGAATATTGTAAATATAAGAAGTTTCCTTAAACCAGAGAACTGCCAATTTCCTCAGGTTGGCTGTCTGGGTAACTCGGGGCCCTGCTAGCTCCACATTCAAGTAGATGTCCAATCAACTTTTCCTAACAGTAAAGCTTAGCTTAAAGTAAAACTCTTCAGGTTGGCTCTCTAGTCATTCAAAATAAGTTTAGCCAATGGGATGGGATGCTGCACTGTCCAAGTGGCTTCAACTTTATCTTTTAACATGGCACAACTGAATCTTGTTTTTCCTGATTGCTTTTCCCTCTCAAGTCAGAAGGTGGCCACAAAGAGCAACCTAGCATTTCTGAGAGTTTTCACCTCTCTCAAATTGTAGCTGGTGTGGATGGGCAATAGATTATATTTAGCTAGCTTCCAACAAGCTTCCATTTTTTCACTATTTTTTCTTTTTGGAGGGTGGAAGGAAGGGCAGTTGGGGTTAAGTGACTTGCCCAAAGTCACACAGCTAGCAAATGTTAAGTGTCTGAGGACACATTTGAATTCGGGAGCTCCTGACTCCAGGTCTGGTGCTCTATTCACTGTGCCACCTAACTTCCCCTAAGCTTCAGTTTTTCCCAAGTCAATCAGCAGCTTTCCTGCTGCCATTTTAACTGCTTCTTCTGTTCTGGCCTTTGCTCCTGTCCCTGCTGTGTTCTTTAACCTACTCAGTGACTCAAATCAGAGCCTTCTGATACTTAGTTACTCCCTTAAGAGGTAAAACTCTCAAAAATCCAACTTTCTGTTAGTCTGAATACAGCAGTCTTTACTGAATCATCCCATAGTCACTTTTTTATTTACCACTTAATTTTATATTATATTTTATATTAACACTGAATTTTAACATCTCAAATTCTAAAAATAGTTATTTGCCAATGCAAAGGAGCTGAAGGAATAGAATGCCCCACAGCTTCAGTCATTTCTCTGACCTTAATTATTTTAAAATTAAACTTAAAAATTTAACAGTTCCTTCAAATTTTATATTCAGTCCTTTTAGCCATCTCTTTTCATCTTTTGAAAAACAGTTTCTTTTTTCTCTTTTTTTTTCTTTTTTAAAAGCAATTGGGGTTAAGTAACTTGCCCAAGGTTACAGGCCAGTTTTTTTGTGTGGGTGTTAAGTATCTGAGGCCTGAACGATCCTGACTCCAGGCCGGGCGATATTGCTCTCTGCGCCACCTAGCCACCCCCAAAACAGTGTTTCTTTATAGATTTTTAACAGTCTTTGTGTACAAAAAATATTTTTTGCCCATTTCAACTACTCACCTACAAAAGGAAAAATATTTTATATCTTTTACAGGTTAGTTTAATCCTTTTTCTTCATTCAAAAGTTTGTCTTCTGCCTCCGTAGTCCATTTTCTGCACCTTTTAAAAGTCAAACTGTTAGAATCTGAAAGGTACACGAATTTTCATATGTATAGTACATACAAAGTAATTTTGGAGTGGGGGGTAGCAATGACAACTAGGATGAGTCTAAAAAGGCCTATATAAGAGCAGGCATTCAAACCTTTGAGCCATTTTCCCTTTGAAGAAATTAGGGAGAGAAAACCTGTGGAAGGGCATGGAATCAGGAGAGGAAATACTATGTCCAAGGAATAGCAAGTAGGCCTATGTGTAATGATAAAATGACAGTTCATGGAATGTATGTGTATATACATATGTGTGTATATCTGTATACACACATATGTATATACATATTACATATGGATTAACAGATCCATGAAAGAATTCCATCTCTCTGCAATCCATAAATTTGAAAAATGTGTGTCATGAAGAAATTGCAAAGAAAACACTATGGATGCTGCTATGTTGCCTGTGCTCCTCCAAAGGTGATTGGCTCCAAAGGAATCATGATGGTCCACATTCTCTCAATTTTAAGTGTAACAAGGCGTGGTTGTGATATGTAGCTCACAGAAGGGTAAAATGGATGTCTCTAGCATCTTCTCCCATGACCTTTCTCCAAGAGAGACTTTAATTCCTGCCAGCAGGGGAAATGAGAGGCTGGGGGCAGAGACCAGTCATTCTGCTCTCCTTAGAGAGAGAAGTATATTTATCTACTCCCTTAAATATTATTAATCTATGGGATATGATTTTTCAGGTTCAAACTAAACTTTTAATCACTTTTCATTAGTAGGAGGACTCCAAGCTTCATATGTAAAGCTTAACTTCCTTTCCACCAAATGCCAATTTCACAAAGAACATACACATAGCAAATAGAAAAACACACACACACACAACCCCAAGCCCCCAAATCTCATGCAAATAAATAGTAAAACAAAAATCAGAGAAAGTATACATATGAGAATATATACCAGACAATACATATTGAAGGAACCCTCCCATTGGGAAAGAAATTTAATCAAGAGACAGATTCCCAGATGTCACCCAAAGGGAAATTTCCAGAAATCTTTAGTGTAGCATGCTGGATGAGAGCATGATTAAAGTTCTGCATATCAACTTCTTCCTAGAGTCATTCTCTTTTCATACCCCTGAAAAGCAGTTAAAAGCCCTTGCATCTTCTGTCTTGAACTTGAGGCCAGAAGAACCTTAAGAGACTGAAGAGATAGGATCTCTTTTCTTTTACCAACTGTAGCCCACCCTTCACATAGGTGGGGAATTGATGTACACCAATGAGGAAAGAGTCTGATGCCAATAGGCTTTGGGGCTTGGGTTATATAAGTATGTAAAAAATTCTGTACATTAAAACAACTCTGAGGTTCTACCTCATATCTATCAGATTGACTAATATGACAGAAAAGGGAAATGATAAATGTTGGAAAGGATGTGGGAAAATTGGGGCACTTGATTGGTTGTCCTTTATTCTTGAAGAGGATCAAAATTACATCATTATTATAGAGTCTAGTTACAATATGTCTGATTGAGGTTGATCAATTGGGGAATAATTGAATAAGTTATGGTATATGAATATAATATATTGTGCTATAACAAATGATGAGCAGGTAGATTTCAGAAAAACCTGAAAAGGTTTTCATGAACTGATGCAAAGTGAAGTGAGCAGAAACAGGAGCACATAGTATCAGCAACATTGTGCAATGATAAACTATAAACTACTTAACTCTTCTGAGAAATACAATGAATGATCCAAGACAATTCCAAAGGACTCTTGATGGAAAAGGCTATCTACATTCAGGGAAAAAACTGATAGAGTCTGAATGCAGATTGAAGCATACTATTTTCACTTTATTTTTATCCTTGTTCTTTTCTTTTGGCCTCTTTCTTCTTTTATAACATGCCTAATATGGAAATATGTTTTACATAATTGTACATACATAACCTATATTAAATTGCTAATCGTTTTAGGGAAGGAGGGAGAGGAAGAGAGGGAGGTAATTTGGAAGTCAATTTTTTTAAAAGAATGTCAAAAGTTGTCTTTACATGTAATTGGAAAAAATAAAATACTAATTCAAAAAAAGATGGGTTTTTAGGAAAATTACAGGAAGGAAGTAACTGGCAGCAGATCTTAAGAGAAGACTGATAAGTGATTGTAATGAAGATTACTCTTTAGATGTCATTGAATCACATTCATGGAACAAGGCTCACGTTGTGGTTGATTCCATGCTATGAAACCATCCTGATAAAAAGCAAAGATTTTTATCCATCATCAAGATGTTGGGTATGCATTGCTATCTGAAAGCAACCTGATAATGTTTCTGAAGGGTTTGCTTGTATAAATTACTTTGATTAATTTTATTTTTTTATTCTAAACTCAACAAAAAGCAAATAAAAATAATTTCCATATACAGAGCTGAACAGAAAAAGAATGTGCATGTAGCTCCAAAACTGAAATATGTATAAACTGCTTCTCCCTCCAAGCCTATAGCAAATTTACATAGTATTTTCAAATCTATCCTGCTTGTCTGTATTTACTACTGACCTTCCTTTTGTTGTCTTCTGTGCACTAAAAATGTTTTTAAAGTGTTTTTCTTACTTTTTAAACCTATAAATCACAATCTACATGGATTCTATATCCATGGGCACAAATTCATTAAATTTAAAAATGTGAAAAAGAACCTAACTTGAATGTGGTATTTAAATATTTCACACATTACAGCTTATGAGCTATGTAGTTCCAGAATAGAGATAATAACAAAGACTGTCCTTCTCATTTCTTCCCAATTCTAATACCTCCACCCTTTCCCTCACAAGGAATTTTACTGATTGAAATTCCAATGAAAAATAACATTTATATGGCACCTGCTATGTGCTAGGCATTTTATAATTACTATCTCATTTGATCATTAAAACAACCCTGGAAGGCAGGTTATCTTATTATTCTCATTTTACAGATAAGGAAACCAAGGCAAATAGAGGTTAAGTGACTTGCCCAGGGTCACACAGCTAGCAAGTGTCTGAGGCCAAATTTGAACTTAGGTCTTATTGACTCCAGGCCCAGCACTCTATCCACTCTATCATCCAGTCCCCTTAGACATTAATCCTTTCTTTTAAGACCTTTTCTTCTGTTAAAATGCAAGCCTTTTGGGATGTTTACACATTAAGTATTAATGTGAATGAAGGTTTTAAAAAATAGAGGAAGAAGGACATTTATTTACAAATACACCCAGAATCCTTGAAAGAAAATAAAATTTTATATTCAAAATTAAGTCCTTACAACACTTGA
Organism: Gymnobelideus leadbeateri; assembly: GCA_011680675.1. Lineage (NCBI taxonomy): Eukaryota > Metazoa > Chordata > Mammalia > Diprotodontia > Petauridae > Gymnobelideus > Gymnobelideus leadbeateri. Next base: position 129,395 of record WOXC01005093.1, read on the forward strand.
TTAATCAGAAATTTTGAGCCACTGAGCAAAATGTTCAAGAGGGGAGCAGCTATGTGGCACAGTGAGTGGAACAGCAGTTCTGGCATCAGGAGGACCTGAGTTCAAATCTGGCCTCAGACACTTAACACTTACTCGCCGTGTGACCTTGGGCAAGTCACTTAACCCCAATTGTCCTGCCTTCCACCCTCCAAAAAGCAAAAAAAAATATGTTCAGGAGGACAGCCTCCTTTACACTTTGTTAACTGTAAAATAAAAAGGAACTCAACTTTCCTACACCCTAGGATATAGGTGGCTCCTCCAGGTCTCCTCCATGATATGATGCTCTTAAAGATGTAGATGGTTTATTTTTTCTTTTCTTTTCTTCTTTGTGAATGAGTTGATCAGGACTTTTACTGAGAGGAGAGTTTAATAAGATGAACAGAAAAGAGAACATGAAGCTGCTGCTAATGGGAAGTATTTCACCACTAATGGAAAAAAAATCAGAAAAGGAAGGCTGAGAAACCTAAAAATGACAGGAATAATAATCTCTTATGTTTTTGTGGCATTTGACAATCTTCAATATTTCTTCACATTTGTCATCTCATTTAGTCACTAATCCACTGAGGTAGATAAGACAGGTATTATTATTTCCATTTCGCAGAACTGGAGCCTGAAGGTCAGAGAGGTTAAGTGATTGATCCAAAGTCACAAGGACAGTAAATGACAGAGGTAGGACTAGAACCCTGGTTTCCTGTCTCTTTCCACTTTACCCAATTAGTTCCAATTTTTTCTTGGAACTGGTTCGGCTTCAGAATTTTTCTGTCTATTGATTCATCACTATTTTTGTTAAGAACAGCTGCTGCTGGACAGATTAGAACAAGGAGAAATGTACTCATGAATAGATGAGTGAGATGTTTAACAGTTCATTCATTTGTTTTTCCCAGTTCCTAAATAGGAAAAATCACTGTTATAAATAGTGTTGCTTACTACCTAAATGTATTGCTTTGAGGTTTTTTTGGGGGGAAAGGTGTCCCTGGATAATGGGACAGACAATAATTTCATTGGTATTGGGAAATTCTACCATAGAAACTCCTTCCACAGGTGCAAAGGGATAGCCCCTTTGTAACTTATAGTCTTGGAAAACTGTCTAAGGCACTAGAGATTCAATGACTTGCCCAAGGACACACAATTAGTATGTGTCAGAGGCAGGACTTGAACTCAGGTCTTCATGATTCTAAGATTTGATTCACTACACCACTGCCTCTCAGTAATTATAGAAAATGCACAAGTTTTGGTGTGATTGAAAGAACACTATCTTGGGAAGACATTTAAGGGGATGGCTTCAGAAAAACCTGGAAAGACTTATACAAACTGATGCAAATTGAAGTGAGCAGAACTAGAAGAACATTGTGCACAATAACAATAATACTGTAACATAATCAACAATAGCTATTCTGATCAATACGATGATCCATGCAATTCCAAAGAACTCATGATGAAAAATGACATCAAGCTCAAGAGAGAGGACTGATAAACTCTAAATGCAGAACAAAGCACATCATTTATTTACTTATCTTGCTTTTTTTCACCATGGCTAATGTGGAAATGTTTGTATGACTTCATATGTGTAATGGGCATGGTATCTCTTGCTTTCTTGATGGGTGGAGGAGGGCATAGAAGAAGGGGGAGAATTTGGAACTGAAATAAAGTTTTTAACTTTTTATTTTTAAAGAAATAACACTGTTTTGAGTCAGAAGACTTGAGTTTAAATTTCTCCTCTGACTCAACTATCTATGTGACTTTGGGCAAATCATTTAACCTCACTGGGCCCCAGGTTTTTTATCTGTGTATAAAGTGAGGAGGTTGGATCAGATGACCTTTGAGGTCCCTTTAAGACATATAGCTTTCACTGAAAAGATTACTACATCATTGACTTTGTCCTTGAATAAGTCGATTTCAGGGGTGGTGGTGGCAATTTTCAATGTCCTTCCTATTGTTACATTATAAGACTCAATTGGAATTTTTTTAAATGGATAGTTCTATACTAATCAATAAAGAGTCACATCTTCATATACTCATGTTTATAGCAAAATACAAAAGTGCCTCATTTTATTAATATATTATGAATTCCTTTTCATGTATCAATTTGAATTTTTAAAAAATTCTAAATTTAATTGTTTTAACTAACAAAAATCTATTTTCTCTCTCTTGTACCTCTAACTCCATTTTAAAAAGAAAAGCAAAACCCTTGTAACAAATACATATTGTCAAACAAAACAAACTCCCACATTGTCTATGTTCAAGAAATATGTCTCATTCTGTACCCTGAAACTATCAGTTCTCTGTTAGGAGGTAGATTACAAACTCCATCATCTGTCCTCTGGAACCATGCTTGGTCATTGTGTTGATCAGAGTTCTTGAGTCTTTCAAAGTTATTTATCTTTACAATACTGTTGTTATTGTATAAATTAATTCCTTAATATAAATTTGATAAACATTTCTTAAGTACCTTCTTACCACATTGTAATGGCAAGCAAAGAGGTACTTAGCACCTTGTTTCAGATATTTAATTATTTAGCATCTTGTTTCATTTCAGGTTTCTTTTGAACCTTGACCATGATTATATCAAGCCTTTGTTGGGAAATGGAACTTATAAAACCCACAGTGGAAAAGACTTACCAAGGACAGGAACAGAAAGGACACGGGAGGAGTTAGTGACCAAATAAAAAGCTGAGCACAAGCTGGGAGAGAGCAGAACTGAGAAGAGAACCTTTGTGGTGGCAGAGTTGAAAAGGAGAAAACTTGTGGTATCCTGGCACTCTGTTTGTTCTGTCTGTGTTGATTTGTGTTTGTAATACTTTGTACAGAAGCTCTGGGACCTTACTGGAAACCTGTTTGCAGAAGTCCTAGAGGAGGGTTTTGGAGGTCCCGGGACTTTACTGATGATTTCTGTTGACCTCTTAGACTTTCTTTGTGGGTCTGGGTTGATTTCTATGCTGATGATTTGTATTTACCTCTTGAACCTTGCTTGTGGGTCTCTGTTGACTTTACAGGCAGATAGTGAAATGATGATGGTGCCTGCATTGTGCATGAATGTTGTTTTGGCTCTGTTAAGCTTTGTCTTCCCAGAAACAGAAACTGCAAAGGACTTGAGGTGGACTGGACACTGTGGGCTTCAATATGGAACTGGACAAGGACTGGACAAGGAGCTGAGAGCTACCTACCTATAAAGCCAGGTGATGATTGGGTAGATTCAGGCAGGAGCTGGACCCATGGAAGAGGAACCATAGAATTTGGGAGCCAGACTCGAGTCAAGATGAAAAGACTTCTCCTTGGATACTTAATGCTAAGTGAGAAGATCATGATTTACTGTGGTCTAGGGGTGGGAGAACTTTGTACTCTGTACCTTGTATCTCTTAAGGATGATTGGAAACTAACCTCCAATCAAGAAGAAAGAAGACTTTTTGACTGAGAGATTAAGACAATGTGACCTAGGGGCAGAGAATTTTGACCTTTGTACTTTGTGTCCCTTAAGGAGGCTAACTTGATCCTTAAGGATGATTGAGTTAAAGACTTATTGAATGATATCTTTTGTTTAAAACTATGTGGCCACTTTAGTGATAAGTTGTTATGTTATAACATTGTTAATGCTGAACTTTGGTTTCTGCGAATGTTTTGCTTTAGTTTACTGCTGAATAAATAGAGAATTCACTATACTATGTGATCAGAACCTTAAAACTATTCACAGCAGAGATTATCTGGAAAACTGCTCATGTTTGGTTTTACACATGTGTGAGAATTTCTAGGTTCCTGGGGATAGATACAAAGATGAAAGAATGATAAAATCCCTGCCCTCAACAGAGAGAAAATAGGAATGGAAAGGTAGAGAAGATGGACTAAAAATCATTTGATTTGGCAATAAGGTGGTAACTGATCAAGTTTAAATGAACAGTTTCAGTAGCATGATGATGATAGTAGAAAAATTATTGAACATTTCCTAACTTGGTTTCTGTGAAACTATCTGATCCTAGTTTCTTCACTGATATCTCCTCTGATTGGTTTTTTTTTTTTAGCTTTTTTTTTTGGAGGGCAATTGGGGTTAAGTAACTTGCCCAAGGTCACACGGCTAGGTTTTTGTTTGTGTGTGTGTGTTAAGTGTCTGAGGTTGGATCCCGAACTCAGGCTCGGGACCTTCTGACTCCAGGGCCGTCGCTCTACTCACTGCGCCACCTAGCCGCCTTGATTGTTTTAGTGACTTCACAATAGGACACAGAGAGGGAGAGATGGGAGGCAGCACGTACCAGGCAAGTTGAACCATCACCACTGTCACCATTACCTTGACTATATTTTCTTCTTGGATACTAATGGAGATAGCCTAGGAAACTGTGCTCAAGACCCTTGGGAATATTAATGTACCAGACCACCAGCCCAATTCCATCCTAGTCTTTGAAGCTACCATTGAAAAGAGAAATCATTGTAGAGAAGAGGCCCATATCCCTCAGTACTACCAGTAACAGCTGCTAACCAATTGCCACCAAGAGTAGATAACCAGAGGAAGAGGAATACCACACTCCCCCAGATCTCCAGTCTGATTTCTGCCCAGTCCTTAAAACCATAATCTAGGGAAGCTAGTCCTACAGAAATGGGTATAGCGGTCTTCACCAACTACTAACCAAATGCAGGTGCTGGGCAGGCAAGCTAGGCTAGCTAAAGCAGGAAGGGAGGGAGGGAGGGAGGGAGGGAAGGAGGGAGGGAGGGAGGGAGGGGGAGAGAGAGAGAGAGAGAGAGAGAGAGAGAGAGAGAGAGAGAGAGAGAGAGAGAGAGGAGGCAGTATATGCTAGCAAAGTCAAACCACTACCACTACCTTGAGCACTATTATCTCCATAGATGACAATGGAGACCATCCAGAATCCTGAGCCTTGGGATCAGCAATGCTTCCAGCCCATTTCCCAGACATTATCTTGGAAAGCAATCCCTGTGTTGAGATAGCCTGGCAACTATACCTTCAAATACTGCAGCCATATCTCGTGAAGGCCTGGAAAAGAAAGTACTTGTAACCAAAGTCCTTGGCACTGTCAAATGATCCAACATCATAAACTAAGATGATTTTATCAGTGGCTATTATATTAAAGAAGAGACATTGGCATCTGCTTTGTCTCTGTATCCTAAGAACCATGGGACCTTTCCCTCTGACTTAAAGCTAAAATCTTTCATATGTGCTGTCTCCCCATTAGAATGTGAACTCCTTAAAAGTAGAAACAACTTAATTTAAAAATTTGTATCACTAGGTTTAGTATATTTTTTGTGCATAGTACATAACAAATACTGTATTCATACATTCATTCATTTATTCTCCTATTGATGCCACCATACCCCATGACTTTAATTATCATTTATCATATGATTATCAAATTATCATTTCTCTGAAGGTAACTCCAAAATCTATATAATCAGCTCTCATCACTCTACTGAAATCTTTTCTTAATTGCATTTTTTTCAATTAACAAACACTTATTTTCTTTACCTGTTATCTCCTTCCATTCCAAGAAAAGAAAAGAAAACCTTTGTAACAAAAATACATAGTGTAGGGGCAACTAGGTTGTGCAGTGAATAGAGCACTGGCCCTGGAGTCAGGAGGACCTGAGTTCAAATCCAGCCTCAGACATGTGACTAGCCATGTGACCTTGGGTAAGTCACAACCCCAATTGCCCTCCAAAAAAAAAGCAAAAACAATAATATATAGTCAAACAAAACAAATTTGCACATTAGCCATGTCCAAAAATCTCTGTCTCACTTTCTTTCTGGAGTATATTGCCCTTTGTCAGGAGGTACATGGTAAGCTTCACCTTTTGTCCTCAGGCATTGTGGTTGATCATTTCATTGATCAGAGTTCTTAAGACTTTCAGAGTTTTTTTTGGGGGGGGGGCAGTATTGTTTGTTTGTTTTGTAAAATTTTGTTGTTTTTCTATAAACATTCTCCTGGTTCTGTTCATTTCTCTTTATGCCTCTTCATTCAAGTCTTCCCAGGTTTCTCTGAATCTGCCTCTTTTGTTATTTCTTATGGCACAATAATATTGTGTTACATTCATCCACCATAATTTGTTCAATCATTCCTCAGCTGGTGGACAGCCCCACAGTCTTCTGATTTACACTCTCACATTACCAACTGCCTTTTGGACAACTCAAACTGGATGCCCCACAGACACCTCAAACTCAACATATCCTAAACAGAGCTCATTAGCTCTTTCCAACTATCCTATCCCTATGGAAGGCAACAGTACCCTCCCAGTCAAACAGACTTATAATTTCAGTGTCATCACTGACTCCTTATTCGCCCCATGTATCCAATCTGTTGCCAAGTCTTGTTTTTTGCCTTTATACTATACCTTGAGTATGTCTTCCCACCACTCACAGACCCACCACCCTGGTGTAGGCCTTCATCATTTTATGCCAGGACTGGTTGCCTCTTCCTACTCTAGTCCATTCTCAGCTCAGTTGCCAGAAGGATCTTCCTAAAGCATAGGTCTGACTATGTCACATTGAAATCCAGTGGCTCCCTATTACTTCTAGAATTAAATATACAATTCTTTGTTTGCCTTTAAAATCTCTCCACAACCTAATTCTGTCCTCCCTCTACAGTCTTCTTATGCTTTAAATAATTTGGTGTCATTGGCCTTATTGCTATTTCTGGCATATGGCACACCATCTTTCATCTCTGTACCTTTTCATGGCTTTCCCCCAGTCTGGGTGTACTCTTTCCCATTGCCTCTATCCCCTGGCTTCTTTCAAGAATAGCTTAGATGGGTAGAAGTAAGAAAACTCCCTGTGTTCCCCCATAACCACCCCAAATACCTATAAAAATGACTCTAAACAAACTTTAGGGCTAAAGAACCCACAAAATGACAGAGAGAAACAGACTTCCTGGTGAAGACAGCCCAGCAGGTGGACAGGAAGGGTTCATCACAGCATGCTGGGAGCAGAGCCCAGCCCCACATGAGCCCATGGTTTTAGCTTCAGGGCAGCCTGACAGCCTCGGCTAGAGGGACAACGGGAGAGTAGATCACCAGCAGCCTAGGCAGTTTCCAGAATTATCAACCCATAGATGCCAAAGACAAAGTGAGAAGTCAGTGTAAACTTTGGGAACAGGGAGCCTGGGAGTGTGATCCAGCCTCTGGCTATGGAGGGAAAAAGCAGCTGAGGAGTGGCGGCTGCAGCCATGTGGCCACTTCAGAGCTCCTGGCCTGCAGATTGTAGGGGAACAAAGCAACCAATCTGAGGGGTAATTGCTCTTGCTTTAACCTGCTTGGATCTGGATGGTTGTCTAGGGTAGAGGTTCTGGGGTGTGTGACCAGTGAGCCAGAGTGTGTGGAGTCTTCAGAGAGGACAGCCAACTAATAGCTCCAGCAGCTGTGAAAACCCCAGAAATATGGGACAAAGCTCTCCTCTCTGGAAGCAGAGGTCTACTGTGGCAAGAAGCTCAAAAGTCAAGTAATTGAGTGGCAATATGAACAAGCAAAGGAAGCAAAGCAAGCACAGCAATCCAACTTTGGATTGCTTTTTGGGAACAAAAAGGATCAAAGCATGGAATGGCAGGAAGACAATGAAGTCAGAAATCCTTCACCAAAAGCTTTTAAGAAAAATATGAACTGGTTATAGGCTATGGAGTAGCTTAAGAAGGATTTTGAAAACCAAATAAGAGAAGAGGAGGAAAAACTGGGAAGAGAAATGAGAATGATGCAAGAAAATCATGAAAAGAGAGTCAACAACCTGACTGAAGAAAACAACACCTTAAAAATAGACTAACTCAAATGGCAAAAGAGGCTCAAAAAGGCAATGAGGAGAAGAATGCTTAAAAAGCCAAATTTGCCAGTTAGAAAAAAAATCTCAGAAGCTCACTGAAGAGAATCATTCCTTCAGAATTAGGTTGGAGCAAATGGAAGCTAATGACTTTATGAGAAATCAAGATACTATTAAACAGATACAAACAAATGTAAAAATAGAAGGCAATGTGAAATATCTCATTGGAAAAACCACTGACCTGGAAAATAGAACCAAGAGAGATTATTTAAAAATTATTGGACTACCTGAAAGCCATGATCAAGAAAATAACCTAGAAATCATCCTTCAAGAAATTCTCAAGGAAAATTGCCTTGATGTTTTAGAACCAGAGGGCAAAATAGGGGTTAAAAGAGTCCATTGATCGCCTCTCATAAAAGATCCCCAAAAGAAAACTCCTAGGAATATTATAGCCAGGTTCTGGACTTCCCAGATCAAGAAGAAAATATTACAAGCAGCCAAGAAGAAACAATTTGAATATTGTGGAAACACAATCAGGATAACACAGGACCTGACAGCTTCTACATTGGGGGATCAAAGGGCTTGGAATATGATATACCAGAGGTCAGAGGAGCTGGGATTAAAACCAGGAATCAACTACCCAGAAAACTGAGTATAATGCTTCAAGGGAAAATATGGTCATTCAATGAAATAGAGGACTTTCAATCATTCTTGATGAAAAAACCAGTGTTGAATATAAAATTTGACATTCAAATACAAGAATCAAGAGAAGCATGAGAAGGTAAACAGGGAAAAGAAATCATAAGGAACTCATCAAAGTTGAACTATTTACATGCCTACATGGAAAAACAATCATTATAACTTATGAAACTTTTCTCAGTATGTGGATAGTTGAAGGGAGTATAAATATATATGTATGTATATATGTATACAAATATATGTCTATATAGGAGGGTTTATTTGCTTATGAATACATATGTGAATGTGTATATATTGTACAATTATACATAGATGGAGGAAACAGGATCAATTGAATAGGAAGGCATGATACTTAAAAGGTGAAATTGAGAGGTGAGAGAGGAATATAATGAGAGGAGATGGGGAGAGAGAGAATGGGGTAAATTATCTCATATAGAACAGGTAAGGGAAAACTGTTACAATTGAGGGGAAGAAGAGAAAGGCAAAAGGGAATAGATCAACTTTATTCTCATTGAATTTGGCTTAGGGTGGCAATGACATACACACTAAATAGGGTATCTCACCCTACAGGAGAGTAGGGGGGAAGAAGATGAGAGGGGGGATGATGGAGGAAGAAGGCAGGTTTCGTGGGAGGGAGTTAGAAGCACACACTTTTGAAAAGGAACAGGGTCAAAGTAGAGACTAGAACAAGTGGGGGCGGTTTAGGATGGAGGGAAATATAGTCAGTCTTTCACAATATATCCACCATGGAAATGTTTTGCGTAGCTATATGTATACAACCTCTATTGAATTATCTATCTTCCCAGTAAGGGTAGGTGACAAGGTAGAGAGGGAAAGAATCTGGAATTCAAAGTTTTAAAATCAAATGTTTAATACACACACACACACACACACACACACACACACACACACACACACACATAACATTTTTACATGCAACTGGGAAATAAGATATATAGGCACTGGAGAGACCCATCTTGCCCTACTAGAAAGTTGGAGCAGGGATGGGGGAGGATATAGGAGAGAGCAGATTCAGGGAAGGGGTATACAGTAGAATCACTGTTTTGAGGTGGTGGGTAGAGGAAAGACAGGGAGAAAATCTGTAACTCAAAATCTTGTGGAAATGAATGATATAAACTAAAAAGAAACATAAAATTTAAAAAAAAAAAAGGAATAGCTTAGATGCCGCCTTCTTTAAGCACCCATTCCAGTTCCCAGCACTACTAGTACCTTCCCTCAGAGATGACCTTCTCATACTATATGTATCTTGTATGTACCCTTGTGTTTGCATACTGTCTACTCATTTTCAATGTGAGCTTCTTGAAAGCTGGGTCTATTTTTGCCTTTCTTTGTATCCCTCATGCATAGTTCAGTGTCAGGCTCATATTAAGCACTTACTAAATGCTCCTTGACTGACTTTTCTCCCTCATAAGAAGCATTTTGCTTCATCAGAATTTAATTCTTGAGGGCATCTCAACCCCTCTTTACCTGTCTTCCCTTGTAAAGAGAGCTGACATTTACAGATCCCTTCAGAGTTTACAAAGAGCTCTGCACATATTACCCCATTTATTCTTCACAAGAACCATTTGAATTAAGGACTACAAGTTTTCTGTTTCTCACTTTACCCATGAAGAACAGAGACTCAAGGAGGTTAAATAATTTGCTTATGATACAGAATCGAGATCTTCCTGACTCTCTCCAGCTCTCCTTCCATTGAATTACACAGCCTTCCCCTCTAGGATGTGGAATGTTCACTAATTTTTCCTCTAACTCCTCAGCATCAGAGTGGGAATCTGATTTTTCCTCTTTATCTATAAGGAACTCTAATATGGTATGGTCACTTTCCCCCAAGGATCCTGTCATTCTTCCTTCAGCAAAAAATTACTTCTGGCTGGTCAGAATGAGATCAAGAATAGCAATTCCCTTTTAGTTATTGCTGCTAAATTTGGAAGAATGACATTTTCATTGAGGCACATCAAGAATAGATCAGTTTAGATTTCAGGCCTTAAAGAGTTCCAGGAAAGAGTAGGAGTCCCCTGCCACTTAAGCCTCAGATGCCTTAGCCGTAAAATGAGGGGACTGGACTCAATAACCCTCAAAGTTCTCTTGCAGTCCTCTATAATCTTATAACTATTGCCAAGAAGGGATGAACACAGAGCAGGGGGCCAAGAGCAGGATCCCAGTTCTTGGGATTTGTCCTGGCTTCTTTTCCTTGGTTTCCTTCTCAGGAACTTTGATTCTCTTTTGGATTATAAGACATGAAGTCTTTTTCAAAGCAGTAAACTAATTTTCTTGTCTACTCACTAATATAGCAAGTTTTAATGAGAACCCCCAGATGGGAAGGTAATAATACAGCTTGCATAAAATGGTAAAAAAAAAAATCCAGCCGCCCCTCTTTAATTCACTTCAGTTTCCAGTGTTCTTTTGTAAGTAAAACATAAGTTTGTAAGTAAACTAGAAGCTCTGGAGTAAATGTGCTGCTTAAATTTTAGCTTTCTAGCCATATAAACACTCTTTTCCATTTAATTCAAAATATCGTCCTTTGTAAACACAGTCAACTTGTCAAAGCCACCCATGGCTTCCCCTGTAACCACTTTCTTGAGCAAAAACCATCCTGGGGAGGGAAAGAGAGGAAGAAAGAAAGAAAGAAAGGAAAGAAGGAAGGAAGGAAGGAAAGGAGGAAGGAAGGAAGGAAGGAAGGAAGGAAGGAAGGAAGGAAGGAAGGAAGGAGAGAGGGAGTGAGGGAGGCAAGGAGGGAGGGAAGGAGCAAAGGAAGGAAGGAAGGAAGGGAGGGAGGGAGGAATAAAGGAAGGAAAGAAAGAAAGAGAAGGAAGGAAGGAAGGAAGGAAAGGAAGGAGTGAGGGGGGACAGAAAGAGGGAACAAAGGAAGGAAGGATTCCATTTGAATTAAATGAAAAAGAAAACTGGCAGTTTTGACTCTTTGTTAGAGTTTGGATCACAATTTGTAATGAATTAATCAAAGAACTGTGTTTAGTGTATGCACTCTGGGTTTGTGTACATGTGGTCCTGATACAGTGCTGTACTGTACTCAACCAATGACCAGGACATCCACTGAATTCACAAAACCTCCATGCAAGTCAGCAGAGTGACTCTAATATGCTGTGCAGTTTCCTTCTCAATGTTTAATGAACAGAGTTTCTCTTTTTTCTGGGCAATTGCATATTTCACCCCACAGAAAGAGAGCAAAAAAAAGAAAAGGAAAGAAAACACCAAGGACATGCAGTACCCTATACATGGTCAGGACAACTCTTCTCTACTCCCTGAGTCCCAGCTTCCCTTGGGAATCTATCCAATCCTCCAGACTTATAGCACTACCCTGTGGTTGAAATCCTCTAAGGCCGTATGAAAAAGCATGTTTCTTTTCTCCAGGGACCTAAATGTAGGTGGTACGCTTTTGGTTCTCTCTCCATCCTCAGCAATTTCTTGATCATAGAATCATAGACTTAGGGCTCTTAAAGGCCTCAAAGATCACCTAGTCCAACTCTCATTTAATAAATGAAGAAGCTGAAACCCAGAGAAAGGATGTGACTTGCCCAAGGTCACAAAGTCAGAATTTTAATCAATGTCCTCTGATTCCAAATCCAGTGCTTTCCCCATCATACCGCAGGATCCAGACTGGTCTCTCTGCCAGATCTTCCTGCACCCTTTCATAAAAACGAGTCCAAAGGAACAACACAATTCCACAATATCCATGGTACCATCATCAGATTCTAGGATCAAAGTGGAAATGGACCTTCAAGGTTATGTTCAACCTGCTCATTTTCCAGATGAGGAACCTATGGCCCTGAGAAATTAACCATTATCATATAGCTAATGAGTAACTGAGGCAGGATTCAATGAAGCAGGATTGAATCCAGGTCTTCCGTCCCCATTTGGAAAGTTAATAAAGTAACCTAAATAAAGTACAAATGGATTGACAATTAGCCAGAACATAGGTATTTTCTTTCTTTCTCTCTTTCTTTCTTTCTTTCATTTTGTTTTTGCTTTTTGGAGAGGGAAGACAGGGCAATTGGGGTTAAGTGACTTGCCCAAGGTCATATGGCTAGTAAGTGTTAAGTGTCTGAGGCCAGATTTCAATTGAGGTCCTCCTGACCCCAGGGCTGGTGCTCTATTCACTGTGCCACCTAGCCACCCCTACTTCGGTATTTTCTTTTTTTAAATTAAATTTTATGTTTATTTTTAGTTTACATCATTAATTTCCACAAGATTTTGAGTTACAAATTTTCTCCCCATCTTTCTCCTACCCACCACTCCAAAACAGTGATCCCACTGTATACCCTCTCCACCAATCTGCTCTCTCCTATATCCTCCTCCATCCCTGCTCCGACTTTCTAGTAGGGCAAGATGGATCTTCATACCCCCATGTCTGTATATTTTATTTCTCAGTTGCATGTAAAAAATAATTATATATATAATATATATTTAATATATATTTTAGTATTTAATATATATATTAAATATTTGATTTTAAAACTTTGAATTTCAGATTCTTTCCCTTCCTCCCTTGTCACCAACCCTTACTGGAAAGATAAGCAATTTAACAGAGGTTGTACATGTGTAGTTATGCAAAACATTTCCATAGTGGATATATTGTGAAAGACTGACTATATTTCCCTCCACCCTATCCCACCCCCAACTTGTTCTATTCTCTACTTTGACCCTGTCCCTTTTCAAAAGTATGTGCTTCTAACTACCACTACCCTCCCCCCCCAACCTGCCCTCCCCTCCTTCATTCCCTCTCTCATCCCCTTCCCCCCTACTCTCCTGTAGGGCAAGATACCCTATTTAGTGTGTATGTCATTGCCACCCTAAGCCAAATTCAATGAGAGTAAGGTTGACCCATTCCCTTTTGCCTTTCTGTTCTTCCTCTCCAATGTAACAGTTATCCCTTGCCTCTTCTATATGAGATAATTTGCCCCATCCTTTCTCTCCCCATCTTCTCTCATTATATTCTTCTCTCACACTCACATATGTATTCATATGCCCATATACCCTACTATATAGACATATATGTATGTATACACATATATACATTTATATTTCCTTCAACTATCCTCATACTGAGAATGTTACATTCATAAGTTACAATGATCTTTTTTCCATGTAGGCATGTAAATAGTTTAACTTTGATAAGTTTCTTATGATTTCTTTTCCCTGTTTACCTTTTCATGCTTTTCTTGATTCTTGTATTTGAATGTTAAATTTTCTATTCAATCCTGGTTTTTTCATCAAGAATGCATGAGAGTCTTATTTGTCATTGAAAATCCATTGTTCCCCCCTGAAATATTATATTCATTTTTGCTGAGTAGGTGATTCTTGGTTTTAATCCCAGCTCCTCTGACCTCTGGGATATCATATTCCAAGCCCTTTGATCCCTCAATGTAGAAACTGCCAGATCTTGTGTTATCCTGATTGTGTTTCCACAATATTTAAATTGTTTCTTCTTGGCTGCTTGTAATATTTTCTTCTTGATCTGGGAAGTCCAGAACCTGGCTATAATATTCCTAGGAGTTTTCTTTTTGGAATCTTTTACAAGAGGTGATCTGTAGATTCTTTCAACCTCTGTTTTGCCCTCTGGTTCTAAAACATCAGGGCAATTTTCCTTGAGAATTTCTTGAAGGATTATTTCTAAGTTCTTTCTTTGGGCATGACTTTAAGGTAATCCAATAATTTTTAAATGATCTCTCCTGGATCTATTTTCCAGATCAGTGGTTTTTCCAATGAGACATTTCACATTGCTTTCTATTCTTTCATTTGTTTGGATCTGTTTTATAGTATCTTGATTTCTCATAAAGTCATTAGCTTCCATTTGCTTCAATCCAATTCTGAAGGAATGATTCTATTCAATGAGCTTTTGAAATTCCTTTTCCATCTGGCAAATTTGGCTTTTTAAGGCATTCTTCTCTTCATTGGCTTTTTGGGCCTCTTTTGCCATTTGAGTTAATCTATTTTTTAAGGTGTTATTTTCTTCAGTCAGGTTGTTGACTCTCTTTTCATGATTTTCTTGCATCATTCTCATTCCTCTCCCCAATTTTTCCTCCACTTTTCTTACTTGATTTTCAAAATCCTTTTTGAGCTTCATGGCCTGTAACTAATTCATATTTTCTTGGAAGCTTTTGGTGCAGGAGTTCTGACTTAGTTGTCTTTCTGACATTCCATGCTTTGATTTTTTTTTTTGTTCCCAAAAAAGGAATCCAAAGTTGGATTGCTGTGCTTGCTTGCTTCCTTTACTTGCTCATATTGCCACTCAATTACTTGATTTTTGAGCTCTTTGCCACAGAGAGGAGAACTCTCCTTCCAGACAGGAGAGTTTTGTACCAAATTGCTGGGGGTTTTGAAGCTGCTGGAGCTATCAGGAGGACACCATCTCTGCAGCCCCCACAAACTCTGGCTCACTGGCCACACACCTCAAGACCACCACCCAAGACCATGATACAGATCCAGGAAGGTTAAAGCAAGAGTGATTACCCTTGGAATGTTCACTTGGCCCCCCTACACTCTGCAGGCTAGGAGCTCTGAAGAAGCCATATGGAGGTGGCTGCAGGGCCACTGCACCTCCACTACTTCTAGCTCCAGGGGCAGGGCCCAGATCTACTCCTCTGTCCCCCCAATTCCAACAGAGTTCTACACTGACCTCTCATTTTTTCTTTGGCATTTATGTGTTGATATTTCTGGAAACTGCCACAGCTGCTGGTGATCTACTCTCCTGACATCCCTCTAGCTGCAGATGCTCAGTGCACCCTGGGGCTAAAACCACAGGCTCACTGGGGCTGGGCTTGGCTCCCAGCATGCTGTGATGAACCCTTTTTGTCCACCTGTTGGGCTGCCTTTGGTGGGAGATTTGTTTCTCTCTGTCACTTTGTGGCTTTTGTAGCCCCTGCTTGGGTATTTTCTACACCCCATCAAGGAGATAGCCTGAATCATCTCCATTTGGTGCTAGAGGGTATATACACCTTCCATAGGGAACTGTTTTTATAAGTCAAACAACAGCCTCACCTTTAGCCTCATGATGTCTGATTAGAAACAACTGTCTTAAATTACTTGTGTAGTTGGAATAGAGACATTTGACTAGGAAAATGGTAGGTGTGCCTCTCTGGTCTTTTGCACTTCTATTTTCAGTCCAGGCCCCCAGTCACTCTAAGCCTCCTGTCCAGGAAGCTGGACTCTCAAACAGTGAGTTCATGACTCTCCAGTCACCTGATAACATAGAGTCTGTCAACCCCCACATTGCATATCTGGAAACTAGCCGATTCTAGGGAGGCAGTCAGTGTCTTTCTTGTAAAATGGGGCCTCACTGCAAATAACTAGCCCTGATTCAGATTCCATGACTTGTTTCAAATTTCATTTGATTCAGATGCCCCTAATTCTGAGATTTCAGGGGCCTAATGCAATGAACAGAGTGCATAGTGATGGGTTTCAGTGAGAAGAATATGCTGCTTTTCATTACTTGAAGGCAACCTCAAAGGAAAACAATATGAAATAATGAAAGTTTTGGGAAATTGATCTTATATGAAAAAGCTAGCAGAATTGGGATTATTTACCCAGAAGAAAAGAAGCTGGGGAACAGAATGACATATCATCCCTAAGAAACAATATTGAAAGAACCCTGGAGTCAGGAAAAAGCCTGGATTCAAATCTCACCCTTGAAACTATCTAGCTGAATGATGGTGGATATTACTTCACTTTCCTGGAAATAAGTTTCCTCACCTATAAAATGGAGATGATAATATGTGTCCTGTGGTACAGTAGAAAAAAGACTGGATTGGGAGTTGGATCATCTGAGTTCAAATCCTGGATGTGGTACTTACTACATGTGAACAAGTCACTTAAATTCTCTGAGTCCCAACTTCTCATCTATAAAAAAGGGAAGGTCAAACTAGATGACTTCCAAGGTCCCTTCCAGCTTGAAATTTATTTTATTTACTATTTATTGTAAATAGCCTATGTATAATATTAATTATTTGTTATTCTGTGATCCTACCTTATATGATGGCTATAAGGACCAAGTGAGATACTGTATATTAAAAGCACTTTTTAAACCTTAAAATGATATAGAAATGTTGGCTACCATCAGAATAATCTTCAAGGAAGTCTATGAAGGGAAATGTAGCAGCTACCAAACTGAGGATACTATAGAAGTACATTTAAAGGTAACAGCAAGAATTTAGATTAGGTCATAAGGACCCAGGAGACCTGGATTCTAGTCCTGATTCTACTCTCTCATAAAGTGTATGACTTTGGGAAAGTCAATGAACACTCAGCCTCAGTTTCTTCACCTGGAAAATGAGGATCTTAGCAAGGTGATTTCTAAGTTTCCATTCAGTTCTGAATTACTTAAGATCTGTGCTCCTCACCAAGGTGATGGATATTTTGACCAATGCAATTCTTCAATATTAAGCTGTAAAGGAGTTATGATCTGCGTTAGTGAAGAGAACACCCACACTGAGGAAATTCTAACTCCTTGATGTACCAAATGCACTCTCTGCTGTTTGCTTCCCTACAAGGGCAGTGCTTACAGGACTAGAAAGTACTGTCACTGAAGAGCCTTCCCTGGTATGCCTGCCTTTTAGAAGATGATGTGGAAAAGTCAATAATGGAACAAATGGATGAACTACTGATGATGGGATGTCAGGCATGGTATGTACGTGTGAGTCTATGCATGTGTCTGCACATGCACACGTGTGTGTGTGTGTGTGTGTGTGTGTGTGTGTGTGAGATATTTTTCAGTCTGGGGGTGGCGGTTTGTCATCCTTGGAATCACACCTTTTGAGCTAATCCTAGAAGATACTTATGATCATTTCTACAATAATATATGAAGAATTATCAGATTTTATTTTTTAGACAGTAATAGAAAAGGGGCACACAGTAGGAACAGAATAGGTCACTGTGACATAGGACAAAAAGCGCTGGATTTGGAATTAAAGGATATGAGAACCACTCCTTTGTTTCTTACTTTTTACCTGTGTAATCTTAGGCAAGTAACTTAACCTCTCTGGGACTCAGTTTCTTCAGCTATAAAATGATGGTGTTGAATTCACTTTAAAGGTTCCTTGCAACTCTGAATCTATAATTATAAAAATAACATGGATCTTTGCTTTTCATTGCAGCAATTCAAAGGGTATTTTGCCTATTTCCCCAGTACTGGGGTTTGCAGGTCTAAGGTCAGGAGATAAGGGACACTTGTTTTTGTACCTAGATTTCTAACTCTTGCTTCATCTTAGACTGGAAACTCCTAGAGAGTCAATATCATATTTTTAATGTAACACCAAATCCCAGGGTGCCCTTCCCAAAAGAGATGATCTTGCCCTGAGTTCACAGAGAGCCTGAATTCACCCTAAGGGACTTTAAAGATGGGAGTCAGGATTTCCTCTGTCTCTTTGGGTTATTAATGCTCCTCTTTCCTGTGTTCATGGGACAGAACTTTCTGGAAAACCTTGAAAACAAAGCTTAAGCATTTCTTATGCCTAACATCTTTCCAAAAGTGCTCAACTTTGGGTCCCTTCTTGAAAAGATATTCAATGTACAAAACAGGTATCAGATATAAGCCAGATATCTATTTTCTCCACTATAAATGAATTGCTTAAAACACAAAAGTATAAGTACAAACTAATAAATACTTAAGACATAAAACAATGACCCAAACTGAAGCTAGCTCGTATGGAGATTCATTGTTAAATTTTCAGTGAGAGCATTTGCATCTCAGATATCAGCAAACACTACAAATCAGGTGTTGATTTACTGTTTTGTTGATTATCTAGATTTAAAGAAGTGATGGAGAAAATGTTACTAATGCAGTTTAAACTTAAAAGTGTATCTTGTATACATATTTCTTTGGAAATTATTATTATACTGCCGCTCATCACCACCAATATATTTTACCAGGAGGTAAAAACAACTTTATGGGACTATGGAACACATTTTCCCCTTTCATCTCTGACCCATTTTGTTTAAAGAACTCACAAGGTCCAGATCTCCTGGCAGCCAGTCCTTGTTTCTTCAGTGCTTTTGGCTTCATCTTCTTCACTGCGAATTGGTGTAGTCACATCAAACACTTCTTATTGAGCAGGTGGAACCAATTCATGAACCCAGGAGCTCTTAGACTCACAAAGCAGCCACTAATACTGGAAACATCCATCTCTCAGGAGATAGTTGCTGCATGCCCACCTGTGCTCAAGGTAAAAAAAACAAAGCAGAAGAGGAAGCCAAGGTGTTAAGGTTTGGTCTCAGACTCATCTGGGCAGACCCACCTTCTCCCTGACTGCCTATGGGGAGTAGAGAAGAAAAATCTGCTCCCCTCCTCCTCATGCTAGAAGTTCAAAGGAGAGTTAGCAGAGTCTCAAAGAGGCCATTGAAAAAGATGGGAAAATGGAGCTTTTCTACAGCTTTTATAATTATTTAAATATAATCTCAGTCATAGGGCCCAGCAGTTGTTGGGTTACACATGTCCTTTTGCAAGGGGCCAGAGCACATGTTCCCACAGAAAGGGATGAGAGGACCAGTTCCAATGGAAGTACCCCAATACATCCCTCTTCTATAATTATAAAAGCATAGATTTCTAATTGGATGGGCCTTTATGAGACATCAAGTCCACATCCTTCATTTTACAAAAAAGAAAACCGAGGTGAGGACCGGCTTAAATGACTTGGCAAGGGTTCCATAGGCTGCATGTGTCAGAAATGGAATTTGAAGCTAGGGCCTCTGACTAGTACTCATTCCATAGTGCCATACTGAGGGATCAATCTTTAACCTTCATGCCAAGATTTCTTTGACTCTCCACTCTCAACCAGATTTTACCTCAGACTCTTCTACCACAAAAGCTGTCATATTGCCTCCTTCCCTAGGAAAAGTCAACATCTTTTATCATCAACAAAATGAAATGAAGAGAGATGTCTTCCAGTGCAGAAGGATTTTCAGAGGCACAAAAATCCTTTAGTACAGGCCCTGACCTTCCCCCCTTCTCTTATTCCCTAGGGTTTCATTTTATTAGAAGTAGAATAATATATTTCAAATCTAATGGAAAACGAGAAAACAATGGTGCATTTAATGCTGTCAGGAACAAGAAGTTGTCAGAGCCTGGCTTGCAATTACAGTGATTCCAAACATTTCTGGGAGCAACAATGAACAGAAATAAAGAGGAGTCTTTTCAGCTGTGTCAGGCCTGCCATCACTTTAGCAATAATACACTCAGCAATAAACCTCATAAACAGAGCTGGGGAAGCTTGGAAAAAACTTGCATTGTGATTCAACTTATTTTGCTTTTTAATTAAAAGAATCTCATAAGTCTAGACATGGATTAACTTAAAGTCTTCTAAAAGACAGAAAGTAATTTGGGCAATAAAAATAATTAAGCTTTCAAAATATGTAAGAACAATTCATAAGAGCAGAAGAAAACCCAGAGTGCCCTTTCTTAGCTATTCAAATAATCTTGATTCCAAGTACAGAACACAGCTTGTTTTCAGATCTATGAGACAGACTGAAAATAGCTCTGCCAGTATTGGACTCAAATTCGGTGATCTATGATAACTATCAAATCTCATTTTATTAGTTTGGATAACATAGTACACACTCCAAATTTGTGGGCTGCAAATGACACTGTAGATCGGTCAGCAAAATTTTCTGGAAGGAAAGATTAGACAGTCATGTAGGGAACAGAGCAATTTGGGTTTCTGTTGAGGGAAAAGGCCAGAAGTCCCTTTTCTTCTTCACTCAGCCCAGTCTCCAGGATCTGCATGGAACCCAAGGGACCCAATGGGAGATAGGGCTTGAGGAGTCTCCTCACGAACTTCTTTACCCAGCTCCTTGGAAGATTTGATACAGGGAGATCCTGGGAATGGTTTGCTCAGTATAAAGTGTATGATAGGAATTAAGAAGAATGTTCTATGATTCTAATAAAAATAACCTTAGAGAGTCCAAAAAGTAGGGGATAATAGTTAAAAAAAAAGATGCCCAGGAGTTTCTCTAGTCAACTAATAAAGTGGAGCTTCCTTGAATTGTCATAAGAAAAGATGACCCCTGGGACTTTCAACACAAAAAGTTGGAAACCCCTCCACTTATTCAAGAAAAGGCAGAGATGGGGCGGCTAGGTGGCGCAGTGAATAGAGCGCCGGCCCTGGAATCAGAAGGACCTGAGTTTGGAGCCGGCCTCCGACACTTAATCCAAACAAACAAAAACCTAGCCGTGTAACCTTGGGCAAGTTACTTAACCCCAGTTGCCCTAAAGGGGCGGCTAGGTGGCGCAGTGAGTAAGAGCGCCGGCTTCGGAGTTGGGATGACCCGAGATCAGATCCGGCCTCAGAAAATGAGCACCCACGCATAAATAATGACTAGCCGTGTAACCCTGAGCAAGTTACTTAACCCCAATTGCTTTAAAAAAAAAAAAAAGGCAGAGAGCCTCACCTGCAGAGAGGCTACCTAGAAAGATCAGAGGAGGTATCTAGCAGTGAGCAGTGTAGAAGAAAGAACAAGGGTAACAGAGGCCCCCCAGCTTGGGTCACAGATAAATTTGTACCATGCTTGGTAAGTGTTCCCTACCATATGTATTCTCTGCATGTATCTCTTTTTTTTTTTTTAAAGCAATTGGGGATAAGTAACTTGCTCAAGGTTACACTGCTAGTCATTTTTATGTGTGGATGCTAATTTTCTGAGGCTGGAACTGATCCCTGGTCCTCCTGGCTCCTTACTAGTGGTAACCTGTAAGAGAGAGTACCCTATACATGTGTGGGAAATCTTTTTTGTCACTTTTTTTTGCCATGCAGCCTAATTAAATGTCTTTTGCTTTGAATTAATGTGTCTTTCGGTTGGCTGTTAAAGAAACATGGGAACTTGCAAGCCAGTTTTGAGTAGATACTAATCCATATTCACAACATGCCCTAAATCTAGGACAGAGTTTAGAAGGGGCCTATATGTGGAGATGGGAGGCAGAGAGGAGCCCCAAGTCCTGTACTCAAAACAACCATTAGAACTATTATAGTTTACTTTCAGAGCTAACTTTTCTTGCCTTGACAGGTACTAATACTAAATTCAAATTAATGGGACATTCTACCTCTTGAAATATTGGCAGTGATGTACTTAGCCATCCCTATCAATGGTTATGCTAACCTGAAGCCTGTATATGTCAGTGTGGTATAAGGGAAATACAGAAAGTGAGAGCAAGAGAGGATGAGCTTTAGAGATCATCCAATCCAAATACTTCATTTTACAAATGAGGAAACTGAGATACAGAGAGCTGAACTGATTTGCCCCAGATCATTCTACAAGGAGTAGCAAAGCTGGAGTTCAAATCCTGAACATCTGAGTCCAAGTCCAATGATCTTTCTGTCATACCATAGTGACTCTCACTTAGATTTAAAATATCAATTGAAGGGGTGGCTAGGTGGTGCAGTGAGTAAGAACGCTGGCCCTGGAGTCAGGAAGACCCGGATCAGATCAATTCCAGCCTCAGTACTTAGCACCCACACATAAATAACTAGCCATGTAACCTTGAGCAAGTTACCTAACCCCAATTGCTTTTTTAAAAAATAAAATATCAATTGAACAAGAACAAGATGGAGAAGGCAAGAAATGACAGTAATTCATGTGTACTCTCTCTCTCTCTCTCTCTCTCTCTCTCTCTCTCTCTCTCTCTCTCTCTCTCTCTCTCTCCCTTCTCTCTTGAAGCTGGAAGACAGAAAACTAGGATCTCTACTCTCAAGAGGAACTACCTGTACATAAGCATTTATACAAAAGTATACTTACTACAAGGTAGAGAAGGATAGGGACAAAGATAAGAGACCAAAGGGTCATAGGATCCTTCATTTAGAGCTAGGGGGGAAGTCAAAGATCACTTAGTCAAAAGTCTTAGAGGAATATTGGAGGAAGGTAAGATCATTTCAGCTGGAAGCAATTGGGGAAAGAGAGGAAAAAGCATCACTGAATCCTCTGAAGTTCCTTCCAACTCTAGATACAAGAATTTGACAGGCTAAAACAATAGGCCTAATCCCATGGGATGAAATGTGATCAAGGTAAATGTGATTCTGTCATTCAACATGCTAGCTCTCCCATTCAGTTTTGTGTCATCTACAGATCTGATAAGCATGCAATCTATTACTTTATTTAAATCAGTTATAAAAATATCAAATTGCACATAGCCAAAGACAGATGCCTGGAGCGCTCTCGTGGGGATTTCCCTCCAAACTAACACTGACAATCCCAATGATTTCTAGTAATATCCATTCTAAAGCCACCTAACTGTATTTTTCTAGCCCACATATCTTCATTTTGTACACAGGGATCCGTGCCAGTGGTTCAGAATTTAGAGTGACAAATTTTTTCAGTATCCTGGTCACATTGACTGATTATTATATTCAATCCTTCTCCCACTCCTCAGAGTGAGGAGAGAGGGATGAGTCAGCAATGGCAGCAAACCATGACTGCTGGGTTCACAAAGTGGGGATAACCACTCAGCACTCATACCAACATATCTTGAATGTAATTAGTAAACCCATTCATGTCTTTACCTTAGATTGAAGTGTTGTGGCTTCGAGCCACTTTGTCTACTTACATATAACACTGCATTTCCCTTAACCTCCAGAAGCCACTTTGAATCACTTTATAGTCTGGCTTAGCAGTTCCCAACATGTTTTGTTCCATGAATCCCTTTCAACAACAATAACTATAACAATAACAACAATGTGTTGTGAATCCCTAGGGTAATTTATTATTATTAAATCAATATTATTTTATATATTCTTTTAGACTTCTTTATCAAGTGTTTACAACTGCAATAACTATTGCCCAAGAGAGCTCCAAATTAAAGTTTTATATTATATAATTTTTTTTTTGCTTTTTTGGAGGGCAATTGGGGTTAAGTAACTTGCCCAAGGTCACATGGCTACGTTTTTGTTTGTGTGTGTGTTGTGTCTGAAGCCGGATCCGAACTCAGGTCCTTCTGACTCCAGGGCTCTACTCACTGCTCTACCTAGCCGCCCCTTACATTACATAATTATAATGTTTAATATTTTATTCCACTTGTAATTATTAAAACTAAATTCAAAATTACAAAACTCTAATTATAAAATGATTACAAATTTTTTATTTGTGGCATTCTGTAATAATTAAAAGAAGTTGCTCAACTAGATCTCATGTGATTACTATTACCTATAAGGCTTCACATTAAATTTCTTTATTTTACAAATTTTGTTGAATATAAATAATATTTTACTTAAAGAAGTTACAACTTGGAAGATGTTTAACATAACCTAACAATCATATTTAAAGTTAACTTTTTATTTGAAAAATGATTAGCAACATTTGGTTCAATACCAGATAGCCATTGTCTTAAATTTGATCCTGCTTCAAGTTTATTTCTTTATTTTGATTTAAAATAAGAATAAAGTAAAAATGCTTGCTCACACAAGTATGCGGTGGAAATCATAAGAGGATTTTATAGGCTCTTTTGATAAGAGATGAAAATTCCTTTTTAAAATTTTTAGTCACCTAAACAATCCATGAAAATGAATAGTTATCATGTAAAATATTTACTTTTCTGCTGGCTAATGGCAAGTGCTACATTAGATAATAAATGTACATAAAGATTAATTGCATATATTGCTTTGTTTTTAACAATGTTTGTGTATAAATTAATCTTTGTAAGGAAAAAAATCTCATCAGACATGACTTTTTTCTCTACTGGCATACTAGCCCTCCTCTCACAGAAACTCTACTCAATAACTGACCAGTGTTGTCAGCCAATTCATCCTATCATGACTTAAAATGCACCTCCCCAGCAGTAATGATTTTCAAACAGTCTGGTGTTTACTCTGCAAGAACACTAATGTTTATAATTTCTTGATCACATGATTACACAGCTGATAAGGTATAATTACATGGTAACAGAGATAAGTGAGGGAGCTCCTCTGGTGCAATGTTCAGAATTCAAATGAATTAAAATGTCTCTATTGAAAATCATTTGTGCTCAAATGTTGAAGCCTTGTGGTGGTTTAGAAACAATTTGATGACAGGTTGGGAAACTTCAAGAACACATCATGCTTAGTCAGAAGCACTCAATTTGATGTAATTGCTTGCATGAACAACAAAATCATTACACATATGATCATGATGATTTTGAATCACTTTAGAAACCTGTGATGTTTTAAATATGTGCTTATCACTGAAGGAAAGTGTATTTATAATTTGGTCATTATTTACTGCTTAAAGTTCCCTTAAAGAATTCCTAGCACAAATTTTTTGGGTCATTGTTGGTTCACAAACCATGATATGAGATCCACTGGTCTGGTAAAGATGGCTTCCTGGGTTATAGTTTTGTGTGTAGCTTCAATTTCCAGAATCAGATGAAGATCAGGACTCAAGGGTGGTGGTAGAAGCACATATATCATTGTATTCTTTTTAGTGAGCAATTGTTCCAACTGTGGGGATACTATCAACAAACTTTATAGTTGTCTGAGACATTGCATCTGCTTCTATTCCTTGAAATCTATCCTAGACTAGAACAGGAAGGTTGTTCATCACAACATAATAACTTAAATTCATCCCCTTCTATCCAATTATCATTTTACTTAGAGGAAATGGAAGTGAAGTTAGAGTTTTGGTTTATCATAAACATCTCACTTTACAAGCAGCCCTGAAGATGGCATTGTAGTTTTCTTGACAGTGATATGATCTTCCGAAATGAAAACACATCTTGGGATAAAAATAGAACCATCAGGTAAAATGGAAAGAACACCAGCTCTGGTGTCAGAAACCCTGAGTTAAAATCCCTATTCTGACACGTATTACCTGACCTGTGCAATGTTGGGCAAAGTTGCTTAATTTCTCCTGCACCTCAGTTTTCTCATTTATAAAAATAAGTAAATTACACTAAATAACTTCTGAGGTACCTTCCAGTTCAGAATTTCTGATCCCATGATCTCAGATGAAAAAAAGCATTGTCTTTTGGCTAATCTAATGAGTGTGCAGCTAGGTGATGCAGTGGATAGAGTGATGAGCCTGGAGTCAGGAGGACTTGAGCTCAAATCTGACCTTAGGCACTTACTAGCTGTGTGGCCCTGGGCAAGTCACTTTACCCTGTTTGCCTCTGTTTCCTCATCTGTAAAATAAGCTGGAGAAGGAAAAGGCAAACCACTCTAGTATCTTTGCCAAGAAAACCTCAAGCAGGGTCACAAAGAGTCAGATACGGATGAAAAACAACTGAACAACAACAATCTAATGAGGAGGGTTTTAAATATTGTTCACTAGGGATGCCTCAGTGGAAGTCCCAAAATAAGCAAACTATATTTTGATTTAGAAGGAATCTGGAAACTCAGGGCAGAGTTGCTGAGATATTTTAGTGAAGCTAAAGTGGTATTGAAGGACAAACAGAAAGTAAAATATTCTATCTGAAAGGTTTATGTGGGTCAAGTCTAATTTTAATGAGCATCATAAAAAATTCACCGTAATGAAAATATTTCTAATCCTTGGCTGAGGGCCTGAACTAATAATCTTTTGTGTATCTTGTGAACACAGAATTCTCTATATCAGATAATTAGGTAAAATGTTTTATTCCTTTCCTCTCTTTGTCTGAGGGTTACTCATGACAAATGCACAAGAAAGTCAAACACCTGATTTTATGTTATAAAATAAGAATGGACACTCCACAGATTTCCTATTCTTTTATGGAATCTGTGGTCTAGGAGTACAAGGCCATAAGCTTAGAGCTGGAACACTTTAGAAGTCATCTAGCCCAACTTCTTTTTTATATATGAGACCCAGAAAGTGAAAATGCCTGCCCAAATATACCCAGGTAGTGGCAGAGACAATCTTCTGATCCCTACACTGGCTATACTCCCCTCCCTTCCCTATCGTTTCTCCTTGACCAACTTTTTTTTTACTTTATTTTTCTTTTCAGTGTTTACCACAGTGCCTGGAATATCATATATGTTGAAAGCTTGTTATCCAACTAACTCCACGTAGCACCAACATAATATTTACAGCACTGACAATGACTATGAAAATGCCAGCATAATTCTGAATTGTGAAATATAACAAACTCTCCATATAGAAGATGGAAGCAAAACATTTATTCAGACACCAGAAAACCAAATCCATCATAGCAACAAAGAAGTTAATACACCATAGCACAGCAGAGAGTCACACCATCCGTTAGCCTTCCCACAAACACTCACAAGCCTTTCTGTCTCCTTGGCTATGTCCTCTTCTCCTCCAGCTCCAGCTGCTCTGATTCCTAGCTTCCTCTGGGCTCTGTTCTACCCATTCAGCAAACTCCTACCACCACAGGCTCCATGTGATTACATTCAGCCTATTAGGGGGCAGGGAAGAGCTTGAAAGCAAGGACGATCTTCAAATTCCCATTACCATTACACTCCAAAATCTAGTTCACTTTCCACTATACCACTGCTGCCTACTATAAAGGAAGTATTAATCAGGAAAACAAATCCTAAACTTCAGAATTATATTACTCTGTGCAAAGAGAACTGGATTCAGCATCAGGGGGCCTATGCTCAAATCCTGATTCTGTTGCAGTGACTATGAAACTGTCAACTGTCAACTACCTGTATAAGATCCCTTAATCTCCCATTGATAGAGAGAGATTATAATTAACAGTCTATAGTCATGCATAGCTTTTAGCAAGAGGACAGGGCCCATGTATCATCAAAAGTGACCATAGTACATGCTCAGTCCAATCATATACATATTCATAGATATGTAAGATATATATATAATACATGTTATATATATGTGTGTATATAATACATATATAATATATAATATATAACCTTGTTATGTACAAAATGAAGGGGAAGGACCAATGACTTCTAAAGTTCTTTCCAACCTTAAATCCTATGATCTGATAAGAAGGCTCCAATGGAAAAAATGAGAGGAAAACAATTTGCAAACATATCTTTCTAAACTAAAGTTCTCTAAACACAAAAAACGGGAAGGGGGAAAGAAAGAACTGTATGCACTAAGCACTTTTTAAAAAAACAAATATCTCATTTGATCTTCCCAGCAACAACCCTGAGAGGTAGGCACTGTTATTTGCATCATTTTACAATGGAAATGGAGATTAAGCGATTTGTTTCAGGGTCACATAGCTGAGAAGGGTCTAAGGTCAAATCTGAACTCACTTCCCTCCTGCCAGTCCAGCATTCTGTCTACCTCACTACCTCTGAGAAATCAAATTCTTTATAAGAAAAAAAAAGTAATAAAATGTTCCATTGGCTAGTGCTAAGAGGAGACCTAGAAAGCATTTGGGCATGTCAGGATGAATGTAAACCAAGGCATTGCCACCAAAGAATACTAACAAATGTGTATGTGTATATATAACATTCAGGGAAAACCACAATAGAAATAACAAGCAGAACCCATCCTTTCTTACTCTCTTGAAACAAAAGACAAAAGGGGTTGACAGAGAAATGCCATCAGGATGTTTTAAAAAAAAACCAACTTTGACTGTTGCTTTTTAATTCTTGTAATTTAATTTCTCCAGGGGGGAGGTTTCCATTTCTCCAGAAATATATACAGAGACTATGTGTGAGCAGTGAACACATGAAGGGGCGAAATGTGCTCAGAGAATATAAATGGCCAGATGACTATCTAGAAGACACCTGGACAGAGAGCAGGTAACTATAAGGCAATGCATTGCTGTCTCACCACACATCACACAATGATGCCCTCTGGGGATGTCATAATGCTGCCCTCTCCTGGGTTTCTCCAGGCTTGGTAGGCATGGGTCCTGGTGACTGGTTGCTGTTGCTCTCTTCTGCCACCAGCTGGTCATCATCTGTGATATCTGCTAGAGCTGCTTCTCTAGGGGAGACCCTGGTTTTTTAGATTATTATCTTTTCATGGTGTAAATCTGCCAGTGAGTTAAAGCAACCTTTAAGCACTCTGAGGTATGTCTTTGGAGCTGTTGTTCAAGGTATCTCAGCTTAAATTCTTTCCTAAATTATAATTTGAAATTCCCCTTTAACTCCTATCATAGCCCAAGCTTCCTAGCTTGGGTCTCCTTCAAATCATCCCCTGATATTTGATTTAGCCAAACTTTAAAGAGTAGTATGTTGAAAGAAGATTCTTTTCAACCCACACAATACCCCTAGTTGCCATGCAAATCAACTTGGGAGCAAGACTGGAAAGGAATGGGGTGGACCTGGTGAAGCTAAGATTTGGGGGTATGCTTCAGTGGAAAGAATCTCTAAGATGTTCAGAACTTAAAGACAACACAATCAATCAATAAACAGTTATTAAGTGCCTACTATGGGCAAGGCACTGTGCTAAGCACCTAAATATAAGCAACAAGCAACAGAGAGAAATTATTACTTCTTGTATTTAATAACTAATTATTAAAATAGGACCAAGGTTTTTCCCCTCATCTAGAAATCAACCAGTGTGGAAAATCTTGGGCAAAGATTTACCCAGGCTAAGATCTAATCAAAGACAGTAAAAGAAATTCTAAGTTTAGGTGAAAGGGTGGGTCCCTGATCATTGTGTTTACTCAGGTCTGGGAAAATGTGGATTCTCCTGTTTGTCAGATAGGTGATATGGAAATTGATAAGTCTCTTTGACCCAGTCTTGGGAGATCCAAGTCATGTACCCCCAAGACCCTCATTAAAATGAGCCCACATCTCATTGTAATATTCATTCCTTTCCTTGTTAACCAATCAGAGTTGCTTGCCACCTTCAGGAACATCCACTCTTGCAAGGGTATATAAACTGTTAGCCCACCACCATGATTCATGTTTGGCATTCAGGAGTGCCACTGACCTCTTTTATTAATAAAATGCAAACATTATTAATAAAATGACTACCCCAAAACTATGCTTCTTGAACTTTTTAAACATGTAGCTGCAAAAGACAGTAACAAGTTAAATCTGGAACAAAAATTATCTGCCATTTTCCCCCAGTGTGATTAAAGGTTTTGGATTATTCTACGTTATTCCTGAGGAGGCAAAGACTGGGCTGTTCTCTTCAGCTCCAGGCAAAGGCCCATAGAGAGAGCCTGCTATTGGAGACACCCAACTCTTAATGCTAAGCTCTTTGGAGAAACACAATCTTAGAAAAGCATCTAGATCAGATTTTGGAAAAGTAAACATTTGTACAATAATTAACTTAAGTGCTCAACAAACATGATTATTAGTTAAACCCCACAGCTTTGATTAAGGAGGTTAATATGTCTTTTCTCCTTATAAATGGGGAAAATACTATACCTCCAAGAGGTCAGGGGATATAGGACCATTCTGGGTAGGATCCAGATTTCCATTTTGTTCCATAGCCCCCTGAGATACAATGCTCCTTGAGAGAATGAGAAAGAAACCCTCTTTTCCTAGCTGCAAGTAGAGGGTTTAGGATATTGTTTCTTAATCTCCTTTCATGGGAGATACAATATCTCAAAATAAATGAAAAAAAATCAATTTATGAGTCTCTACACACAGTGCTTACTTTAATTAAACAAAGAAGAAAAATATCTAAGGGCTTAGAACCTGGTGTAGGAAAATGTGAGAGACACAAAAAAAAGTCTTTTTTTTCCTTACTGAAGCCCTGAAATCCAATCAGGGGAATGGAACGTTTAGACCTGATTTATTGTGACTTTCGCTGGTTATCCCCAAGAGAGGGCAGTTGCCTGTATGACTTGAGCTGGAAGTGAACAAAACAGAAAGGAGAGTCAATATTTGAGAGCAAAACTATACCATGCCTATGGTGCTAATCAGAAAAGTGCTAGAGCCCTCCAACATGGTGATGGATCTCCCCTTAATAACTAATACAATATTTAACTTCAGAAGTCATTTTAATGTACATAGAAAATATAATATTCATTATCAAATCTCAAGTCACTCATTTCCTCTGGCACTGTCAGACTGCTGCTAATTAGCTATTCATGCACACGCTGAAAAGAAATGGCTTTCAGATCTCTTCTTGGATTGCAAGGCCTGAAAATTTTAGACACTAAGCTTTTTTACCTGAGTTATTACCAGGATAGGTTGCCCAAGACCTTTGCCCCTGGGTGCCAGAAGGTAGAAGGTCTTGGCCACTTGGAAAAACAGGGTTTAGCACCTCCTTACTGGAAATAATTAGTTACAATTGGAAGTTGTGAGATGGCAGACAGAGATGAGCTTCCCTCCTGCTCTATCATGCCTGCCAGATACTCACAGCATTTTCTCCAACAGCAGCTTCAGGATGAGGCTGCCCTTCTCAAGGCTGCCCTTTCTTTGGTTTGCCCCAGGGTGTGGTTCCTGGCATATACACCCCTTTATACATGTTCCCTGGAAAAACATGTTTTCTACACATGTGCCCTTTGTCATGCATATGTGCTCTCACTACCCCATGTGTGCGTATAAAGGATGTTTTCTTGTCACTTAATTTGCTAAGCTGTTTGATTAATGTTATTTGCTTAGAACTAATGTGTCCTCCAGCCTGGTAAAAAGTAAACACACTGGTCAGTCTCCAAGAGCTACGATTTTGAGTGGATATTGACCCAGAAAGTGCCTTGAACTTAGTAAACGTTTCTGGGGGCCCTGGTACTACCTCTGACAAGTGAGGGCACTGGACTGGACTATTTCTAAGACCATTCCTCTCTAAATTTTATGATCTCTGTTCTCAACTCTGTAGTTGCATTCTACATAGTTAGAGATGACTACCATATGGGTAAATTCTAATCTCTTCCCCACAAAATTTTATATAGAGTACTCCATATGGTTCATTTTATACACACACACACACACACACACACACACACACACACACACACTTATTGTGTTAATGGCTTTGCCATTAACACAAGAATGTAGAAGTTAGGCTTATACTGTAGGAAGAAAGAGACATCCAATTTAACTAAGGCTGTTAACTCCAGAATGAGCAGCAATATGAGAGAGCTGCAGAGATGTGAAACTAATAGGCAATTTGGACCCAGAAATGAAAAACCCCTGTAGGCCATCACAGCAGCAAGCTCACTCCTGAGGGACAAGACTGGAGAGGGGAAAGAAGAGAGGGGGCACAGTCATCGGTCAGGTTGGGATTGTCTGAAGGAACAGCTTTCAATGGGCATATACCATCAGTGTATTTTCTACACTTCATTCTCATCCACAGGGTTGTATCAAATTATACCATGGGTTTTCATTAAAAGCTGCAGAGCAAGGACCGCAAAAGTAACAGGAAGAAAATCTGGATTGGCATTGTTCTAAGATTTCATTAAGACAGAAAATAATGCCTCTTCTCACTTATTCACTTTATTTTTAAATTCATCAAAGAAGAAACAAATCTAGTAAGATACTCACGTATGAATATCCTCATCATCGTCATCACAGTTGACATTTAAACAGTACTTTTTGTGATTTCATTAATTTGGGAAACTCCATCTACCAATCAATGCATGTTGGCAACTTGATTGGCAGTGGTAGCTTGGGAGAATTTCCTGGGGGGTGTTGATAGTTTAAGTGCCTTGCCCATAGCTAGTATAGAGGCAGAATGGGGACCAGATCTTCTTGACTCTATACTGTATTGCCTCTCATACAGCATTCCATGACTACAAAATGTTTCACTCATTTTTTTTTTACCTGCACAATTTTGTAACAGGGACTGTAGCCCATGGAGCATGGGGAAGAATAGGCCTACAGGGGGTCATCTTGTGGAACATGTGCAGAATCTCCTTCCTTGCTTCTGGATGGCCAAGTGAGCTGGCTCAGCCCTTAATGACTCAGTTGCATTAGGATGATAAAGTGATCCCTTTATTGGTCCCTTAGACCCATATAGTGGGGAGGGGAGGAAAGGGGGAAGGGAAGGGCTGAATCAGCTTAAAAAGAAAGATAGTTTCCTGCTTTTTGTTTTTCTTTTCTATCTCTCTACCACTTGGTAAGTAGTTCTCTCTCCCTGGGCTTATGGTGATGCGGGAGGGAGTAAAAGGATCATTGATTCCCCACCCCTCCCCATCCAACAAAAATGAAAACCTTTCTATCGGCTAAAAAGCACATGTATTAGTTTAGTTGAGCCTGAGACTCAGGGCCCAGACTGCTTTTCATGCTTTGTGTTTCCTTCCTTAAGCAAAGGTAACTGAATAGAGTTCCTGAGGTGGACCAGTCTTGGAGGCAATCTTCTGAGCCTGAGAGGGCTGGAGATCGGGGCCCCTTATCTGGAGCTGACTTTTGGAAGGAGTAGCTTCTGCTTCGGAGAGGATGCAGAGCTCAGTTACTGGTCTGGCTTGTCGGAAGACGTGAACTTCAGATTGTTTGGACCATGCCAAGCCAAGGTGAAATGTAAAGTGCCTGCAGTAGTCCTGCAAATCACTTCACGTTTTAATCTTTTAATTTCAATATCATCAAATGAAAGCATTAGTTATGTGGCTACAGCTGCTCCTTTAAGCAAGCAGTTCATGTGCACTTGTTAGAGCCTTTTTATATTTAGCTTTCTTTTGTGTAAAGGAAATAAGTAGCAGCCCTTTTCCACATCTAGAGTATACATTGAATACCTTTCTTTTCCCTCCCCCGCTCCTCCAGGAGACCTAAGGAAATTTTAAACTCCTTATGGTCAGGGACTGTCTTTTGTCTCTTTTTGTTGGGGCAGCTAGAAGGCTCAGTGGACATAGTGCTGGGACTGGAGTCAGGAAGAGCTGAGTCCAAAAATCTAGCCTCAGATGCATACTAGCTGCATGACTTTGGGCAAGTCATTTAACCTCTGTTTGCCTTAATCCACTGGAGGAGGAAATGGCAAACCACTCCAGTATCTTTGCCAAGAAAACCCCACAGACATTATGGTCCACAGGGCCATGAAGAGTCAGCTACAACTGAATAACAAGTACCTGGTACACTGTTGGCACTTAACATATGTTGATTAATTGAATCAAAACCTTGAGGGCAGGAACTGTTTTACTTTTGGCTTATATTTGTCATCTCTGAGCTTAGCACAATGCCAGGTTTATAGAAAGTACTTAAAAAATAGATGCTTGGTTCCTTATTCCCTTAAAACCAGAAGAATAGAAATCTTCTAGTCCCTTTCTTTCTTGGCCACAATGAATTAAGACTGCATGAGGTTAAGTGATTTGCCTAAAATCATATAGTAACCACAGAGGAGAGATTGGCCCCGACTTCAAGTCCAGAGCCTTTCACCTGCTGCACAATCATGATGCAAATCTCTTGATGAATAATAGCTAATCATAGCTAATGACTAACATTTATAGAACACTTTAGATTTGGTTATCTTTACTCATCAAGTGCTATCAAGCAGTAGAAGAGCGTAAGAAAAAAATTAGTTTTAATGAAGCAACGAAGATAAAATGATTAAGGGACTGGGGAAGGGCTTGGGGCAAAGAAAAACACCAACAAAGGTGTTTAAATGAGCCCACAGATCATCCAGTTCAACAAGCTTTAAACATAGGTGTAAGGTACCATGCTAGGAGCTTGGGGTATAATGATGGAAAAAGACCAAGTTCTTGCCCTCAAGGAGCTTCCAATTGAATACATACTACAGAGCAGAATGTGACCATGACAAAATTTTCTGGAGTATAGAAGAGCCTTCTTCCCAGCCTAAGAAATAATATTAGAAAAATGCCTACCTATCTGACACAACAATAAGTTAAACCATATATATATTGTTAAGTTCCTTGATGGCAGGGAATATTTCAAAGGATCACAGATTTGAAGCTCAAAGGAACCTTAGAGTTTATCTAGTGATCAATTAACCTGGAGTTTATGAATTTGTATTGTTATTGAATATCTTGATGACTGTACTTCAATATAATTCATTTCAGTTTACTGTAGGCATAACTCTAATTCCAGCACCCTCCTAGTTCAGGTTCAATATTGGGACAAAATGAGGCACTTGTAAGTCACTGAACATTTTACAAAAGAAGTTTACTTTGCCCTAATAAAATAAGGATATGCAACAAGGATAGAGTAGAACTTGGCTCTCCCCTCTGCATCTGGAGATGTGTCTGGTCAGTAAGGCATAAAGAATTTGGCTATTCCCTTGGCCTCGGGCACCCATCAATTCTGAGAGGCCCAGGCTTCATACACCAGGGAGTTATTATACTTATCAATAATGATAAGTATACCAGTGAAGCTGGGACCACCTTTATAATCCTATATGTTTTATTTTATATATTTAAAAACATCATTCTGAGAAGCCAAAGGCTACCCCAGATTGCCAAAGGAGCCCATGGCACAAAAATATCTAATCTATCACTGAAAAATGAGGAAAGAAATCTAGAGTGCTAAAGTGACTTGCTGAAGGTAACACAAATAGCAAGCAGCAGCACTGGAATGTGAACTGGTTTCTCCTACTACACATCCAGCAGTCCTTCCACAATACCAAGCTAGGGCTCATTTCTGCCTTTGTTTACCCAGTGTATTGAATATAGCTGGCGCCTAAGAAATGATTGATGAATTGAACTTCAGGTAAAGAAGATTACAGGCATTTGGAAGAGTAAAGAAGGAGGAGAGCTTGTCATGATAACAGGATACATGATCAAAGAAGAGGCAAAGCCATGTATTTGGGTTGGAGTGGCAAATGGTAGGTAGGATTTGTGAGAGAGAATATGAAAGGAAGGAAGGAAGGAAGAAAGGAAGAAAGGAAGGGAAGCTTATTGAATTCTATCAATAATCCTTGAATGGAGTTTTTTGTTTTGTTTTGTTAAGAAACTTTTTGTTTGCAATATTACAGGGAAAAGGCAAGAAAACAAGTTGGTAGGGTCTAAGTTGAGACTCTGTTAAGAATTTTTTATAAATTTCTTTTTTTTTTAAATTGTAATGAAAACAGATTTAGTTTCCATTGAAATATCTCCCTGCTGGGATAACAATTTGGTTTTTGAAACACTAACTAGAACTGGTTTTTAAAAAATAAACTAAAATCAGAAATTTTTTTTTACTTCCTATTGCAAGGGTGATGTTGTAAAGACAGAGAATAGATTTGTTTTATGTAGCTCTAGAGGGCAAAACTAAGAAGAGTGGTTGTGAATTATAAACAGACTTTTTTTCTCAGCTTAAGGAGAAGTGTACTAATGGAGCTCATCAACAATGAAATGGACTGCCTTATAAAGTACTGAGCTCCCCATCATTGTAAGTGTATGCGCAGAAGCAGAATGGAGATGTTAGAAGAGATGTCATAAAAGGGATTCTTTCATTGAGCAGGAAGGATCACTGGGCAGTCATGATAAGTGAATTGAGTCAACAGACCCAACTGGGTTCTAGTGCAAGCCCTGAAACTAACTCACTGTGTTACTTAAGGCAAGACACAGTCTCTAGATCTCATTTTCCTCGTCCATGAAATTCGAATCTATTCAACCCAACAGGCATTTATCAAGGGTGCTACGTGTCAGGTGCTATGGTAATCACAGAGAAGACAAAGAAAAAAGTCTCTGCTCTAGATGACCTTACATTCCACTGAGGGGCTTGGTGACATGTAGTCATCCTTCCAAAACTAAATCTTATGATTCTATGTGTAACTTACCTCCTAAGATATATTCTTTTACTCTATCCCCCCTGTACTCTAACCTCAGATGAAAAAGTGGCCCTTCTCATGAAGACCTACTCTCTAGATGTACCTTTGGTCCTATCCTCTCCCATCCCAATCCAAAAGATCGTCCCCATGTTCATCCTCTGTCTATCTGGTCTCTTTGTATCTCTGTCTTTCTCATCTTGAATTTTGCCCTTTCCTGATTCCTACCAACACACTAAAGTTTTCCCACATCCTTAAGAAAAACCTATCTCACTTAAATCCTACCATCCCCCTCAAGCTAGAGTCTTATCTCTCTCATCCCTTTCTCAGTCCAACTCCTTGAAAAACCTGTCTCTACTCATTGCCTCCATTGTCTCTTCTCTCATTCACTATTCAACCCATTGAAGTCTGACTTCTGATTCCATCACTCAACTGAAACGACTCTCTCCACAGTTACCAAAGATGTTTGCCAATGTTATGCCCTTTTCTCAATCATGGTCCTTCTCTGTCTTTCGGTGGGTACTTGATGAAGCTGCCCACCTTCTCCTGAATATCCTCTTTTGTCTATGGCCACCTTTCTTTTCATTCTTCTTTTACCTGTCTAACCACTTCTTCTCAGACTCCTTCCCCAGGTCATCATTTATGTAACTCCCAAGGTTCTCTTCTCTTTTCCTTTTTCTCTTTCTCACTTGGTGACTTCATTAGCAAACATGGGCTTCATAATTCTTTCTATAGACTGCTGGACCTGGAATTTGGAAGACCTGAGTTCAAATCTGACCTCAGACACTTACTAGCTGGGTAACTCAGACCAAGTCATTTAGCCTCTGCCTGCATCACTTTCCTGATCTATTGGATGAGGACAATATTAGCATATGCCTCCCAGATCTGTGAGGATCAAATGTGATAACAATCTTAAAGCACAGAGCTTGACACATAATAGGCACTTCATAAATACTCATTCCCTTCCCCTTCCCCCAGTCTCTCTTCTAAGCTCTCATCCTGCATCTTCAATTGCCCATTAGATATTTCAAACTTGATGTTTCATAGACCTCTGGAATTCAATATGACAAAACACCATCATTGTGACAATGTGACAAAACAGCATCCTTCTTCCAACTTCCTCTTTCTCCATCAAGGACATCACCACTCTTCCAGTCACCTAGGTTTTACAACTTCAGTGTCATCTTCCATTCCTCAGAATTCTCACTCATCCCACATCGTCCAGTAGTTTCCAAATCTTTTTCTTCTACATTTCTTCTTCTACATATGCCTCCTCTTCATTCACATGGATACTGCCCTCGTTCAGGTCTTCAATACCTCTCACCTGTATTATTGCAATAACCTCTTAACTGGTTGATCAATTGATCTCCTTTCCTCAAGTGTCTCTCAACTCCTATCCATCCTCTGTAAAATTACCAAAATTATTTTCTTAAAATGCAAGTCTGACCATGTTACTCTTACACTATGTAAACTTCAATGGTTCCCTATAACCTCTGGACTTAAATTAAAATTTCATTGTATGACATTTAAAGATTTTCCTAACTTGGCCCCATCCTATCTTTCTAAGCTTATTGTATAACACCCAGCCCCTAGCAAGGGTCTTATATATGGTAAGCATTTAATAAATGCTTTTTGATGGATGCACTCTATGCACTGTATGCATAGTCCTGTATGCACTCTATGGGCCAGAAACCAACCTTCTTGCTGTTTGTCACAAGGGACAGCTCCATCATCCCTCATGCCTAGAAGGTACTCCCTTCTCCCCCTGCTTCCTGGAATCTCTAGTTTTCCTTCTAGATTAGTCTCAAGCGCCATATTCTGCACAGGCCCTTTCTTGTTCCCCCAGTTGCCAGTGCTTCTCCCTTGTCCCAACTCCCACCCTCTCCACCAGGTTCCCTCGTATCTGTCTTGCATATACCTTTGTATGTGCATGTTATTATTTACTTAGAATATTAGCTTCTACAGGAGCTAACTTCTCTTATAGTTTTTATATCCCCAGAACAGACCAGTTTCTGGTCCAAATCAGATACTTAATAAATGTCTGTTCACTGACTGGTTGATTAAAATCATCTGATGGCAAACCTTAACTTTGTGTTAGTGACAGATGTGGAAATCATAAACATTAACAAAATCTAATCTGATGTTATCTCTTTAATTTATAGAGATATAGGGAGAGCCAGAAGAGCTTGAGATTAAGAGTGAAGTATTAGCCCCACTCTTCTCATTAATTAGGCCAAATCAGTATTATGGTGCTTAAAAATTTCAGGGCACTTGTATTTCCCAATTGCTTTCACTTTTAGACTGCTTAATGGATTAAGTTGCTCTTGTAATCCCAAAATAGCAAATGGAAACATTGGATGTCCACAGATGCTGGCCAGGCACTTCTAAAAGGGTTGTGATAAGATATGAGTTTCCTCACTTCCAAAAGCAATAATTCAGTTACACCTCATATTTTTAGTGACCTAGAGGTGTTTGCCAATCCAGCCTCATCTAGTCCCTTAGAAACCTTCTTTCCTGCAGAATCCCAGCTCTTATCAAAGTAGGGATTAGAATTGGCCTTTCAAAGGTCAAAGTGGTTACCTATATGTTGTGATTTCAGGGCTGGTGCCAGCCTTCATTTTATCAAGGAATACTTAAAACCTAACATAGAACAAGGCTCTGTTGCCAGGAAGAGACAAGGACATCAGAATGTGAAGGAAGACATGAAAAGGTGCCACAGACAAGCTTTACCTCTTCATGAATCTGCTAAAAACCGACCCTGGAAGAAATCAATGAGATCTCTACAACAACTGAGGCAGGTGCTATTATCTTCACTTTACAGTTGAAGAAGCTGTGACTTGACCAGGGTCACATGGTTAGTAAGTATCTGAGGCCAGATTTAAACTAAGATCTTTATGAGTCTAGGCCCAGCACTCTATCCACTGGGCCACCTAGCTGCCTCTAGTAATGTTGTTGACTACAATAATGTAAATTGAAAGAACTAAAACCTCAAAACAATTGACATCGAATGTTATGGAATTTATAAAGATCAAGGTCAGCCCCAAGGAAGAGATATGAGAAGACATCTTCCCCTGCTCTAAAGGAGTTACTAAGACCATTCTGACTGAGTAAGCAATATGGAATTATCTTTTGACATTATCATATTTGCAACAAATAGGAAAAATCAGTACCATGTTTATTAAAAACATAGTTCATAAGTGATGAATTAGTTAAAAATGGAGAAAAGATATGTACTATGTGCCTTGATTAGTTTGCTGCTTACTTTAGTAATTGCCATAGAAATCATTTGCTAGTGAAGGAATACTGCATCTGTATTTACAGAAATGGGGAGCCCACAGTTCTAAAACATTGTCTGTAACATCAGATTTTTTTCAGTAAATTGATGGTTTTATGAAATTGGGCTTTTTCCTCTTTTAAAAAAAATATAGTTGTAAGGGATGAGCCTCTGGAAGGGAGGGAAGAGGAGGAATATACAGGGAATGTAGCTGATGTAAAAATCTAAAATCTACTTTTTCAAAATCTCTTTTTTGTTGTCCTTAGTATTCAACGCAAGCCTTAGCTTGTTTTGGACTTTAGTATTGCTGATGCTTTTATTACAGGACCATGTTGTTCTTCTGTATTCATCCTCAATGACTTTTCCTTGCTTCTATCTTCTGTGCATGGTTCTGAAAAAAATCTAAGTTGGTCAATGAATTCCTTGTGCATCCATAAGCTGCTCAGGCAGCGGGGTGAAGAAAATGTTCTCGCCTTTGGCTATATCTGCTGGTCACAACAGTACTAGGAGGGTCTAACTGAGTGATGAATATACACTAAAATCAAAACTCTCATGCCCCCCCCCAATAGTAAAACAAAATCTAAATTTGAATACCCCAAAAGTATAAATCAAAATCAAAATTTGAATGCCCTGGTCAATTGATTTATACATTGTAATTGACTTGTAAGGATGACATACAACAGTGACAATGACCTCAGCAGGAGGGAGGAGAAACAGCAACCATAAGCATATTCCTAAACAAGATAACCAATCCCTACGTTAGAATGGTTCTGTGCTACAGAAATGGAAACTAAGCTTTCCAACATGAAGTTTCCGTGGTTTCAAAGAAAAAGTAGCTACTCCATCCTCCCCTTTGATGGATGAGGATGTATTCATCTTCTTCTCCCTGTTTTGCCTCCCTAGTAAAGGTGCTAGCTGGATTGGAGATCCCAAAGTACCTCCCTGATTTCCTCAATAGTATGTATGAAGTGGTATGGTAGGGTAGATAGAGAGTAAGTGCTATGGATTGGAGTCATATTCTGAAATATACTAGCATTTGATCCTAGACAAATCACCTAACCTCTCAGGGCCTCTAGGCAAGTCTCTAATGTAATCAATTATATAATAGCTGATGATCTGTGCTTATCCAAAATTCAATGAAATCACAGTGCTGGGTTGTTTTTGTGTTTTGTTTTAAGCACAATAGTTCAAGAATATTGAAGGAGACTGTGTGACTTAATGAAAAGAGTGATGAACTTGAAATCAAGAAGACCAAAGCCAACTTCCTGCCTTGGACTCCTCCTATCTGTGTATCTCTGGACAAGTCATTTAACCTTTATGTGTCCCAAGCAATTCTCTAGGACTTAAGTACTAAGTCCCCGGAATTCCTTTAAATCACAACTCCTTCTTGTATGTATGACATGGTCAAAACAAAGAATAACAACTTGCTCAACGTAAAATGAACCAAAAAAGGAAATGAAACGATTTTATGTTTGGCCAAATCACCAAAGAGGTCTCCAGGCAAACAAATTGGAGACTGCAGTCATTGTTTCGTATTGGGGACATAGGGGGTTTAACTGGGGTTTCGGTTTAAGCCTCTGTTACATTGATTTGCTCTTCCACGATGAAGAAATCATCTGTTAAATGACTTTTGCTTGTCCTTATATCATAATGTAGTACTATATCAAAACAAAAGCATATTTCACAAAGAGGCTGCAAAGTAGGAATTTTCTTGCACCTGACAGCCTGTTGCAGCAAGAGACCCTTTGTACATAGGGAAATGTAGACTCTGGTCTCCCAGAGAGAACTTTCAGGTTAACAAGGGCGTAGTCCCTGAGGACTAACACTGTGGGTTCCAGCAATTTAACCAGCCATACAGTTGTATCTGAACACAACTGGGCAGAATTCCAAAGCTAAAAGGCACTAATTGCTTCTGTATGAGGAGCTAGAAATGTAGCTGCCCAATGTTCTTTGTTTCTGATGGTCTGCATTATAGTATCTATTACCTTGTTAATTGTTCCTGTCTGAAATATCCTAGTTGGGCTTGATTCTGTTTATTGCCTGGGACAAAAGCAGGTTCCCATACACACAGAGGTACTTAACTGTATTGATGTACGTGTATGAGTGTGTGTGTGTATGTGTGTGCATGGGTACATATTTATGAAAAACCATAACCACCCCATAAAGGGTTAACCTTGCAATCAGTTGCTAGTATGCTTATAACCCTAAGACTAGCCCCTGGAATAGGGAGGAGGAGTATCGAGAAGGTAGAGTGTGCAAGCTGTGCTTTCATATGTCTGCCTCCTCTGACACTAGTACAAATGTTTTTCAGCCTGAACTGAATAACCATTAGTAATGGCTGAGAAGGCACTTACCTGGAAATTAATTCATCTCTGCCTTTCCAAGGTAGATTTTATTTGGGAAGAATTTTTGATCATTATAGGAATGAATAGAGAGTAATTCTGCACACATTCTTAATTCCTTTTAGAAGACAGGTAAGCTGGGGAGAGAAAAGAATGGATATAGTTGATAGTCTGTTTATAAATGGCAGTAATATTACTCCTCCCTGTGAACTTGGACTTGAAAATGAGACATTTTTCTGCTTGGATCCACCTCGTTCTTCTAAAGGTAAGTACCAAAGATCTGTTTTTCAGGAATATTAATTTGAAGGGAGAAATTATCAGCCCAGGAATAAAAGGATAAAAAGGATATTTTAAGACTAGGCTAGGTGAAGTCTTTTCAAATTGTTATTTTTTTTTGTTAGAAGTTTGGAAGAGAAACAGAAAAGCCAAATATTCATATTTCCTTGCTTTTATAGATTAAAGAATTGTAAATTAATATTCATAATTTCAGGGAGAGAAAATGGGG
Source organism: Gymnobelideus leadbeateri (assembly GCA_011680675.1). NCBI lineage: Eukaryota > Metazoa > Chordata > Mammalia > Diprotodontia > Petauridae > Gymnobelideus > Gymnobelideus leadbeateri. The sequence goes on from WOXC01005093.1 coordinate 171,426, forward strand.
TGGGGGCTGTAGAAGGAATGTTAAAAACTGGCAAGACTGAGAATGTGTAAATGCTTAAAGTTACAAGCTTAAAGAAATTATTCTGTTCCTTATTAGCAGTCTGACTTTCTTTACCTAAGCATGATGTGAAGAAATTATTTGTGATAAATAATGCTCAGGAAGCTGGAAACAAAATGCCAGCACTGTTTATTTGAGATGGCTCATTCCTGAGAAGTGCTTCCCAAAATGATTCTTTCCCAAAAGAGCCTTTTGGATCCAAGCTCATCCCTAAGCTTTCTCTGTTTAGGTTTCAAAAAAGTATTAGAAGTACAAGGATAAATGCATTGGTTCCATGATTTACTGAATTAATACCCGTACAAAAAAAAAAGCCAAGTAGGAAATAGAAAGTCTGGGCTCACTTGGGGTACAAAGCCTTAATGTCCTGTTCTTACAGTTTTTGATGGCTCTGCTTCTCTGTTGTGACACAGTAAATTGGCAGCCAGCGGTACAGATTCTCTTATATTCCCTGATATTCCTGCTCAGTATCCTGGGGAACACCCTGGTGATCACCGTACTGATCCGAAACAAGAGGATGAGGACAGTCACTAACATATTTTTGCTCTCCCTGGCTGTCAGCGATCTCATGCTCTGTCTTTTCTGTATGCCATTCAATCTAATTCCTCACCTGCTCAAGGATTTTATTTTTGGGAGTGCTGTCTGTAAGACCACCTCTTATTTCATGGGTAAGTGGCTTTATGTCAACATTTCATTAGCTCACCCTAAACATCATCACATTGCATTTGGCCAGTTCTAGAGAAAAGCACACACACACACACACACACACACACACACACACACACACACACAGCTGCCCAAGGGGGAAAAATGATTAAATAGGACAGGAGTCATCGAGGCAGCTATTTGATACTAGCTGCCTTGGAATGTATGAGTACAGGGGAAGGAAGGACTTTTAAGACCTTGCAGTATGTCCATCCTATTCACTGAAAATAGAAATAATTAAATAAAAGTGGAAAACACTCATTTTATTCTTCTTTCTATTTTCTTAAAACAATAATAGCACCCAAAGTTTTCCTATAGCTCCTTGTCGTTCCATACCTTTCAAGGGAAGTGCCTTCTTGACTGCATGTCTATCTACTGAAGACTTAAATCATAGATTTGCTTGGTGGTTTTTTGAGTGGGGGGATTAGTATAAAACATTTTATGTGTGTGTATGTGTATATTTATAGGTTCCTTTCTCAGAGTTCATTTTCCAGATTCCTCTGAGTCCTCCAGGACCATTCCAAGAAAGAAGTGAGAAGGGAAGCTGTCCAAGCCTATTGGAAAGTCAAATATATGCTTCTGAGTGTAGTGAGGACACCAACATGCCCATAAGGTGGGCTGTCTGAGCCTGCCCATGTCCATCAAAAAAAGAATTATGTGAGAGGTTCTAATAACCAGCCCTGATTTTGCTCATTGCTAGGAGTATCTCAAAATGGAATAAACACAATTAAGAGACTTGATTTAGTGTTCACTTTTCAATCTATCTCTCCCTCATCTAGTCTCTTCAGTTAAAAAGGTAGGGACTGTGCCATCAAATCTGTAAACTTTGCCATGTTGTATCATGCCAAGAGAGTTTGGGGGCACCAGGAATCTTAAAAGACTTAATTCTGCTGTAATCAACATAGCTGAAGTCTGCACTGACAAAACGATGATAAATGACTGTCTTGTAAGCCAGGAAAGAAACAATTGCAATTAAATCATGGATATTTTCAAACTGTGATGTTAAGATAAGGGATTATTATTATTATTATTATTATTATTATTATTATTATTATTATAGCATTGCTCAAGTAAACCTAACTATAGCAGACAAAAAAAATATTAAAATGAGGCACATACCTGTGGGCTGTCCCTAGAGTGACAGCAGATACCTGGGAAACAAAGATGTGATTATATTGTAAACTAGACCACATTTCCTCAACTGTATCACCTTTCTAAAATAGGATACTATTAGGTCACAATGGGTTTCATAAGGTGAGTATTAGCTCAATTCCCAAAACAAATATCTTAAAGGAGCTCCATTGCCCTAGGCTAATTTTTTTAAATTAGCAAATTTTAAATTAGTAAGAGCTTTTCAGGAGGAAAAAAATGAATTAAAGTAAAAGTTGAATCATGTAAAACCATGATTCTTTAAGTTTTTTTATTATGCCCAACAACATTTTTAAAAATATAGAATCATATTTAGCACTTTGAAATCATTACCTAATCTGACCTAAGAGCCTTCAAGCATGTCAGACTCAAGCCACAAATCAAACCCAGAATTCCAAAGTCTTTTAAACTCTCTACATGTTTTTGCTTTAATAACCCATTTTAGACTCAATAGTTAATACTTAAAATTAAAGGAAGAATTATTTGAAATTTTATCTACCTAGAATCTCCAAGTGAACAAACACACAAACTTTTCCTCCTGTTGCTCAAAAGCCACTTTTACTTTGTGGGTAGGTATTTCATCCCCCTGGTAGTTAATTAATGGCTACCTTCATGCCCACTGGAAGTTAGAATAAGTTAAATAAAGAACAATAAATGTTCAGCAGACATTTTTCCTTTTAGAAGAGATATAAGAAAGCTCTGTGGTGAAGTTCAAAGCTGCTATACGGCCCAGATTTGAATCTTTGCTTGACATTTACCTTGTGTGACTCTGATCATGTGACACAAACTCATCATTTTCCTCACCTATAAAATGAGAGGGGTCCTTTCTACTTTTAAATATGATCTCTGTGTTTGCAGGTAAATTCCTTTACTTTCTATGATACCGTCCCTAGATTCTTTGTCTAGGCATACAGGGGATACTAAAGTCCAGGACCAACTTAACCTACTTCTTTGTTCCACACCTAGGCATCTCCGTCAGTGTTTCCACTTTCAATCTCGTTGCCATATCTCTAGAGAGATACAGTGCAATTTGTAAGCCCTTGCAGTCAAGGGTCTGGCAGACGAAGTCCCATGCATTGAAGGTGATTACTGCTACTTGGTGTCTCTCCTTTACCATCATGTCGCCATATCCGATTTACAGCAACTTGGTTCCCTTTACCAAATATAACAACCAGACAGCTAATATGTGTCGCTTTCTGTTGCCAAGTGATGTTATGCAACAGTCCTGGTAAGTTATTTTACAGTTTGATATCATATCATACCGTACTGTAGAAAACATGTACTTGGGAAACACTGGAGGGAGGGCAGAACCCAAGTGAGTTTGGGTGCCTGCCTTCCTCTGAAACGTTTTTGTTTTTTGAGAAAGGATAGACAAGTTTTTTTCTGGGCTGGTTTAAATGTGGCTATGCTGAGAGTCAGGAAGATGAACTGAATGGCTTCTCTAGGACCCTAAAATTCTCTAACCAAAGTTAAAAATCAAGCAGGTACCAGTCCCCACAATATCTTTCCCAAAGATCATTTTAGAATCAGTGCCCTAGAGATTCAGATATCATGTAAAGCTTGGTTTAGCACCTTCTCTTCTGCTTCCCTTGCCCCTAGTCCTCCAAAGTTCTCTTCTCAATTAAACATCACCGGGGAAATATTATTATGTTACAAACATCAGGGATGTTTCCAAGGGTTGATGGGGAATCTTAGCAAAATGTGATTGTCCAGTTGAAGAGTGATGGCTAAGCCATCGTGTGCTCTTGACAATTTTATGTCCTAATTTTTCACCCTTACCATACAAAATGGCAAGTGATTTAAAGGACCAGACTTGTAAAGGAGAGACCTGCTGTTCTTCAGGATTCCAATTTGTTTAGAGAATGCATAGCTTTGTTCAGGAAGCATCAGTTTGACAAGTATGCCATCCTGTGCCTGAGAAAACCAAGATCAAAGGGGCTGTGTGTGTGGTTTGTGGCAAGGTAAGAGTTATGTTAAAACCCTCGATCTAAATTTGTAGTCAATTTCACTATTATATTGCTACTGAGGCACTATGACTTCCCTAATGAGGCATTTGATTTCTCTGTCTTATTTGGGACAAATGACCATTGCTTTTGTAATTAGACAAATTTTGGCATAATATTATAGGCACAGAACTATTTCAAGAAAACCAGAAAATCCTAGGGGAAGGCTCTTTGAAAGACTATCTGAAGAAGAAATGCATGCTTGCTATCCTGGACAAGGAATTAACAAAAATGTTATGAGCCAGTAATGTGTTTATTCCTTCAGCATCACTGAAGCAAGAGATGTTTCTGTTCATTTTTCTTACTATTATCATCAATACTGGCTGTTCTGAAACCTGAAGTTAACTTGATTGAACTGTTCCATTCTTTCTTCAAGTAAACATTTTATATTTCCATAAACATACAAAAATATTTTACATTTCTATAAACATAAATTTCAAAGTACAGCAATAGCAACGCTCTTTTGTTCCTACAGAATTAGAGATAACTTCCATTCCATTCAGCCCTGGTCAGACTCCTCAGTGTTTATTTCTCTCCCATTCTTAAACAGGCACTTGGGTTCATAAAGACACAGAACACATACCATGATGACCATCAGCTGTACTGCTTAAGCTATAACACTTAAATCAAGTAGAATCAAACTCAATTAACTGGAATATCACCAACCAAAGCACTCAAACAGAATAGGAGTGTTGGGGTAGGTTTTGAAGGAAGGAGATAGGAAGCACTTAATTTTTAAGAGAAAGAGGCACAAAAAGAAATGAGGGTTTTTTTTAAAAGAAGGGATCAGTATAGCTTCATCCCTAATACATATATCTTCTTTACCTACATTGACAGTCTTGTACACTGAGCACTAGTGTTCAGAATTATAATCCTGATACCCTGAAAGGTTCTTAGTTATCAATAAAAGGCCCATTTATATCAATTATTCTGCATTTAACATGGCAAGAAATTGTATTCATACATTGTAACATATGCTAAAAAAAGTATGGGGGATGGTTTTGCTTAACCTTTAATTAACCAAAAAGTTCTATGAGATAAAACACCCCATTCCAAGCATGCTGGTTACTCAAGGCATTCCAGGAAATAGCCATGGGTATAAAGTATAGCAAGTAACATTAGCAGGGTCCCATTTGTAGTAGGGAAAAAATGTGTTTGAACTCCTAATTTAAAAAAAATTAATCAGCATTTATTAAGCCCCTTACTATGTGCCAGGCACTAGGTCAACACTTTGCAAAATATCTCATTTCATCCTCACAATGACCCCAGGAGGTAGATTGCTCTTGGGAGGTAGATTCCCATTTTTACAGAAGAGGAAATTGAGACAGACAGAGGTTAAGTGACTAGTCCATGGTCACACAGCTAGTAAGTATCTGAGGCTAAACTTGAACTGTGATCTTCCTGACTCCAAGTCCAGGGCTCTATCTACTTTGCCATCAGCTGCCCCCATAAATGTCAATCTGGGTCACTGTGGAGAGAAAAAAGCAATGTAGTTGCTATTTGATGTTTCATGAAGTTCTTTATGACTTCAACCAGGCACACATTCCTGCTTCTCATCCTCTTTCTTATTCCTGGAATTGTGATGACCGTAGCATATGGATTAATTTCTTTGGAACTATATCGAGGAATAAAGTTTGATGCCAGCCAGAGGAAATCTTCTAGAGGTAACTATTAATCACATGTGTACTTTGAAAAATGACAAAAATTCTGAGTTTTCTCTAACTTAAGCAAATACATACATATACTAACCCCTTGATTCCTATAACTTGGATCACCTTTTCCCACCTTTAAGTTTATACCTTTCCCTGCAAATGGCAATACCCTGCCTTCTCCCTCACCCCCAGCATGGCCACCTGTTGACATCATGCTCATCCTTCCAAACCTAGCTCTGGTGACACTTCTTCCATGAAGCCCCTCCCTCACTCCTAATCCATCACTAGGCTGATATCTCACTTTGCGCCTCTTTTATGCACTCACCACATCTTTGTAATCATTATGGACAGCTTTGTCTTTGACTTCCCTTCCCTTCTATACTATAAACTCTTTGAGATTGGGAACTGTATCTTATTCATCTCTTGAGTCCAGAACACCTAATGTTTTTTTGCATAGAGAGATGCTTTGCTTGTTGGATTAAATTCTAATCCACACATTCAATTCAATTTACTAAATATTTCTTAAGAACTTGCTATATCCAAAGCACCATGCAAGATGGAGACACAAAGACAAACAGAAAATGATTACTGCCTTCAAAGCTCACATTCTATTGGAAGACACATGTACCAGTTAAAGACAAAGTAACACAAAATAATTCCAAGTGAGAAAGTCTTAAGAATGGGGGATTTAGAAAGGCCTTACATGGAAGGTAGTACCTCAAGTGTATATCACAGAAAGCTAGGGATTCTATGTGGCAGAGGTGAGGAAAGGGTGTATTATAGATATTGCTTGTGCAAAGTCATAGAGGCAGTAGATGCAATGTCATAAAATGGTGACACCTAGTGGGTCAGTTTTACTGGAATGTAAAATAATTTTACAATTTTACATGGAACATAGGACAAAAATATTCAGTAAGACTGAAATGGTGGGTGGGAGCTAGACTAAGAAGGACTTTAAATGCTACACTGAAGAGTTTGAATTTTATCCCAGAGGTAATAAAAAAAAACTATTGAAGATTTTTGGTACAGGGATAACATGGTCTGATTTGTAATTCAGAAATACCAATTCAGCAGCTGGGTGAAGGATGGATTGGAGGGGAGAGACTACAGGCAGGGGAACCAGTCAGCCTTTGCAATAGTTCAGGCCAGAAGTGAAGAGATTCTGAACCAGGTTAGATGCTATATGAGATCAGAGAAAGGGACAGATGTGAGATTCTATGGAGATAGGAGCGACAAGACTTTTTGTTGATATGAGTTGGTGTGAGTTGATATGAGGATTCAGGGAAAAGGGAGAGTTAAGGTTGGTTTCAAGGTAGTAAATCTGGGTGACAGGAAGGGAAGGATAGGAAAATCTGAATAAACACAATATGTTCTGTATACTATACATTATGGGTTTTCAGAAGGATTAGTAGGACTTTGGACAAGCCATTTGACCTTGGGTATTGTGAGGATCAACTGAAATAGCACCATGGCATGTTTAGACCTGAAAGTCACATGCATTTACTTCTTCTACACCCAGAAAGGAAATCTAGCACGGGCAGTAACAGCAAATATGAAGATGGTGATGGTTGCTACCTGCAGAAATCCAAGAAGAGGAAGAAGCTGGAGTTGCACCAGCTGTCCAGCAGCAGCAGTGTCAAGATTGACCGAGCCCGGAGCAGCAGCTCAGCTGCCAACCTGATGGCCAAGAAGCGAGTGATCCGAATGCTGATTGTTATTGTGATCCTCTTCTTCCTCTGCTGGATGCCCATCTACAGCGCCAATGCCTGGAAGGCCTATGACACTCCCTCTGCTGAGCTGCTCCTCTCTGGAGCTCCCATCTCCTTCATCCTCCTGCTCTCCTACACCTCTGCCTGCGTGAACCCCATCATCTACTGCTTTATGAACAAACGCTTCCGTCTAGGCTTCCTGTCTACCTTCTCCTGTTGCCCTCGTCCAAACCCTCCAGGAGCGAGAGGAGAAGCAGGTGAAGAGGAAGATGGAAGAACCACAGGGGCATCTCTTACCAGGTATTCATACAGCCACATGAGTGTCTCTGTCCCTCCCACATGAGCTGTTCCCATGTTCCCACTAAAGGAAGAGAAAGAAAAGAGAGGGTTATATTTGTAGTGAAATCCACCCGTCAGCTCATCTTATCAAGGATCCATAGAGGAAATAGCACTTGGTTTGCTATATTACTCACTTTTGAAGACAGTTTGAAGGCTGAGGATTGCCTCAACTAAAACTACCAATGAAAAAGGAAGAAAATTTGAGGAGAAATCAGACTTGAGCATAGTTGGCATGTTTACTGCTGCTAAGTCCAAATATAGAAAGCAGACATGGAACCCACTTGTCGCTTGGAGGGTTCTCTTTGTGTGTCAAAGTCTCCATGCAGTGTGTCCTGTCTTCGTATCTTGTGCTTTATCTCATTCCTCTAATGTAAAGTTACAACGTCCCTGGAAATATATGCTAAGGTCATTTAATATACCGTGCTCCCTTACCCCCAGCTTATTGTGAACCAGTATTGATAACCAGTGAAGGGAGCTCAAAGAGGAAGTTCTTTGGGTCATTTCCTGTCCTCTGTGGTTTCTGTCCTGGGTCTGTGCTATTTTGAAGGCCTAAGGAACATTGTCTATGAAACAGGATTCTATAACTTACTGAAAAATGAGAGAGAGAGAGAAGTAATGTTTTGAATGTATTCCTTTGTCACCATAATACTGGGACTATGAAATGCCACAAGTTGCAGGGACTATATATGCTGAAATAATTAGTTTACAATACTTTTGTGTCATAGGCTACTCTGTTACTCCATGGCCCATTGACATTGTGCCTAGGGGATGGGAGATTCACATGTACCTTTGCTTTCCTTTACCTTTCTACCATCATAGGGACCTCCTATCTTTCCCTGAAGAAATTCCATGACAAAAGGGGGTCCAAAGTATATTGAATAACCAAAAATGGCTCCAAGCATAACAGAGCCCAAGACAGAAATAACTGTGTATCTGTGCTGTTAACATGTGTTTTGTGTATTTGTTAATTCTCTGTGTATGGATAAATAGAATTTACAAAAGTAACACACTATGTATGTCCTTTGTTCTTCTCTTCATTATGGTTAAATAAAGGATTATTAATGACTATTAGAGTTTCCTAGAGTGTAATTTTATTGTAATTCTTCTCAAGAACAGTTGGAGCTCTTTCTCCAGGGTATTTCTTTTCTTTGAAAAGTCAATAGTGAAAATTGAAATTCCTCCCCCTCCCCCAATCTACAAAATTTAATTAAAAATAAGTTGCTGAATATTACTAATCTAAGCTCCGGTGCTAACTGTAAGGATTTTTTTTTTCTGAGGAGGCCTGAATATTACAGAGTTTGAAGGGTATAGATCAGTTTTGATATCCTGTGCAATGCAATCTACTTTTAATGTCAGAAAACAGCTGACTTGAGCAAGGCTATCTACCCTTCTCTGCTGTAGTTGCTTTGGGACTTAAAGGCAGAGAAAAGGCACAAGGGATACTCAAAGCTGTAGGTCTTTATTACTGACTCATTAATTCACAAAAGGGAAGGCATCAGGCTTAACCAGAGACCCCTGAGGGTAGGGAGGGTCAATCCCGTGCAAAGGAAGTAAAGTGAGGGGCCAGGTTAGTCAAGGATACTAGGAGGGAAGGGGGTGGGGAGAGGAAGAGTCTTTGGGAGAAGGATGATCAATTAAAGATTGTACATATCTCAGGAACTTTGATATAACAATCTTTAGGATATGTATGGAATGAAGGATCAACAATGGTACTATAAGGTCCTATAATGGTTCCCTGGGCTTGGCACATTCACATTTCAGCAAGTTCTCTTTACTCCCTCTGGTTCCTTGAATAAGGCACTTGGGTCTTTCAAGGATTCATTCAGGAAACAAGGTAGCTAGGTAAAACAGGGAGCTGGAGGTTTCAAAGGGAGGGGCAGGTTTTGCTCAGGCACATCTTATTAATTTTCTACTTCCTAACATCATGGGAAAGGAGCTACCACAGTTTGGCTAGAGGGGCCTGGTTGAGTCCAACAAGGGGACAGAAATTTCTGACAAAGAAGATTCTAGAAAAAAAGACAAGGTTGGGTGGGGATGGAGAGGGTGGAGAGGTATGCCAGTCAGGAGGAATAAAGGCAGCCTATTGTACATGAACTTTATGTATCTCAAAAAAATTCCCACCTAAAAAACCAGAGGGTTTTTTTTTTAGACTTTCAGAATATCCAAATGCAAATATAACTGACTGAAATCATTGTTAGCAATATGTGCGTACACACATGCATGTATATATACACAGTGTGTACATATACACATATATGTATATAATTTATGCATACACAACACACATATATACATATATTCTTCATATGTGTGTATATGTATATATGATATATACATATATATGTATATGTCAAGGCCTCAGTCACCATCAACAAATGTGTACAGACCTCTGTTCTTCTAGCATTTCTCCTGGAGTTGCCGGGCAGCAAACACCACATCAACTATTCCTTGGCCCTTTCTGGAGCCACACTGGTTCCATCTTCTAGCTGAAGGATCAGCCTGAAAGAGGACTCTGGCAAGAATCTTGCCAGCAATGACTAAGAGACAGACCCCTCTGTGATTATTGCAGAACAATCTATTTCCTTTACCTTTATAGAGATGGACAATGGAGGCATCCTTGAACTCCTGGGGAATAACCTTCTCTTGCCATATAAAATTATAGGGAAAATTTCAGGCAGCTTTTGTATGAGCAATGGACCCACTACTTTATAAATCTCAGTTGGAATAGAATCAGCATCAGGTACTTTGCCACAGGAGAGAAGCCTAATGATATTCAAAACCTCTACTTCAGTTGGAAATTTGCCTAGAGAGGAATTGACTTCAACCCGAGGGAAACAGTCAATGGCTTCAACATTGATTAATGACAGTCTGCTGAGAACACTATGGAAGTGTTCTCCAGGACCATGTACACACATGTACATACTAAAGGTCATACCCCCTTCCCTACAAAACTAGACAAGAACCTGGTTAGATACTTTAAGCAGCTATGGTAAAGGGGAGAGCTAAAAACCAACAAGGGATAGAGGCAAAGATCAGAGATAAAATAGTTAATTTCAATTGCATGAAACTGAAAAACTTTAGTATAAACAAACTTAATATGCCTAAGAGAAGAAAGGAAGCAATTAGGAAAAAAAAAACACAACTTTGCAGGGGTGGCTAGGTGGCACAGTGAAGAGAGCACCAACCCTGGAGTCAGGAGGACCTGAGTTCAAATTCGGCCTCAGAAACTTAACACAAAAACTAGCTGTGTGACCTTGGGCAAGTCACTTAACCACAATTGCCCTCCAAAAAGCAAAATAAAAACAACCCCCCCACCCAAAACAACTTTGCATCAAATATCTCTGATAAAGGTCTGATATTCAAAATGTATAGGGAACTAACTCAATTATATAACACCAAAAAGTCATTCCTTTGTAGATCTGTGATCAAAGGAAATGAACAAACAGTTCTAAGAACTGTAAACCATTAACCACATGAAACATTCTTCCAAATTACTAATAAAAGAAATGCAAATCAAAACAATTCTGATGTTCTTCATCTCATGAGAAAATTTACAAAGGTGACAAAAGCTAGGAATGGTTTATGTGGAGAGGGTATAGAAGGAAGGGTGGTATATGTGTGTGTGTGTGTGTGTGTGTGTATATATATATATATATATACACACATATATATGTATATATATATATATACACATACATACACATATATATTCTGGAAAACAATTTACAACAATATAAAAAATTACTAAAATACCTTTGGGTCACCTTTGACCCAGGTGACAAAGGTCCCACTGCTGGTCTTATACCCCAAGAAGGTCAATAACAAAAAGAATAACTCCATATACACAGAAATATTAATAGCAACACTTTTGTGGTAGCAAAGAACTGGGGAAAAAAGTAGATGCCCATAAATTCACAAATTGCTCAACACGTAGTACATGAATAATTAGAATGTACTGTGCAATGAATATCATGAATACAAAGAAGCATAGGAAGATTTATATGAATTATTGCAAAGCAAAGAGAACTAGGAAAACATTTTGCATAATAAATGGAAAGAATAGCAACAAGTAAACAATTGAAACTGAGTGCTGTGAAATTACAATGATGAAGCTTGCCCACAAAGAAGAGGTCTGAGAATGCACCTTCTTCCCTTCTTTGTAGAGGTAAGGAACTATACATGTGGAACACTGAATATAGTATGAGACTTAGGTGATGTGTGGGTTGATTTTTCTAAAGTGGCTTCTTTTCCTGTCTTTTATTCTTTGTTATAAAATGGCTCTCTGAGGAGGAGAGGAGGAATATACTGGGAAATGCCAGTGATGTAAAAGTGAAAGGTATCAATAAATTTTTTTTAGCAAGGAATAAATGCTGTCCTAAGAGAATTTTTGGTATAGCTGCCACTTTGCTTGAGACAGCGAATCACATTTAGTCGAACATTTTTATAACAATGCTTACAATGAATTTAACAATTGGTTCTTTCCAGCAGCTGGCTCCAGCCTAGCTCTGTATCTCTGGGGTGTGAGAGTAGGGCAGGAGGGAGGAGTAAGCAAGATGAGAAAAAGCAGGCTACAGATTTATGACTGCTTTGGTAAGTCACACAAAATAAGCATCAGGCCTAACTGAACGATAAGAATTCCCCTGTAGTGGTATAAGTATATGAATGAAGATAAATTGACTATCGTGTAATTTTCAGCTCCTAGAATTATTCAAAGATGTTCAATTTAAAACCATTTGACAATGGAGATGAATATAACCAAGAGGTCCCAGATACAGATCAATAAAATGCTTCGGAGGCTCCTTTCTCTAAGTTTATAAGAAGCCATTTACAGAATAGAATTTTTTTTTAAAGGCAGGGGTCGTTCCTCAGTGTATGATTGGGGTAAGGGGAAGGCATTTTGTACCCCACCAATGGTAATTGGGAACATACTTATTTTACTCTCTTATTTTGCATAAGGTTCGGCAGCTAGGTGGTTCAATGGATAGAATGCTGGCCTGGGAGTCAAGAAGACTCATTTCCCTGAATTCAAATCTGGCCACAGACACTTACTGGCTCTATGACCCTGGGCAAGTCACTTAACCTTTCAGTTTCCTCATCTGTAAAATGAACTGGAGAAGAAAATAGCAAACCACTCTAGTATCTTTGCTAAGAAAACCCCAAATGGGGTCACAAAGAGTCATACATGACTGAAAATAAAAACAACAAAAAACATAAGTCATTTTAAAGTCCCCCAAAACAAAATCTTATTTTATAGTAAGAGAAAAGCAAATATGGCATATCAATTTAAATTTTTGATCCGAAAAACTAGTGATTTTGAGGTGGTAGGAAAGCATAGAACTGTGATTTCTATATGTAGATCTGTATAGGGATTTCCCAATGAGGAATCTTCCTCTCTCAATGCACATCAGCAGCTGCTCTGTAATTCATAGTCTTAGAGTAGCCTGAGATACTGAGAAACTTAAGTCACTTACTCAGGTTTGCATAGCAGGTACTGAACTCTGATGGACTCTCCATACACTGGCTTATTTACTGTCAAGTTTCTGTCATTTTCCTAATATGATCAACCATCATCATCTGATAACGCCAGAGTTTGACTGTAAGTATCCAGTTGCTTCCACTGAGCTGTATTAACTTCTACTAAATTATCTTTTCTCCGTCTTCCTAAACCAGGAGTTTTCAACCTTTTTTGTGACCTGGATCCTTCTGGCAGTCTGATGAAGCCGGCAGACCCCTTCTCAGAATAATGATTTTAAGTGCACAAAATAAAACACACAGAATTTACAAAGGAAATAGATTTTAGTAAAACACAGTTTTCAAAAATCATTTTTTTTAAGTTCACAGACCCCAGGTTAAGAGTTTTGATCTAAGGTAATCTTTTATAATCTGATTATGCCCCTCCCCCGCCCTTTTTTTACAAGTTTGGCATTTCCCCAACCTCCATCAAAACAAAAGCTCTTCCAAAGTTTGTGAATGTTGTTTTCTTAGATTTTGTGGGCCCTCACCTCTACCCACTAACAATGGCTAACTCTTGATTACAATGATGGTATCTTCCAGTTTCAGCCCATGATCTCCTTTCAAATGAATACTCATTTTTAAACAAATTCTTTTTTGGAAAAAAAAAAAAATCAACAAAATTCATATTTAAGTACCTAAAATTCCTATCAGAATTATCGCAGATTCCCAGAGAGCCTTTTAATGCCATAACTATAGCTTATATCTAAATACCTTTTCTTCTGAAAATACTGACAATAGTAACTTATGGATGTGGGAACTAAAAACTGAGAAAGTTTCTTTATGTCTCTGCTTTCCTGCCAGTAAAATGAAAGGGGTGGAGTAAATGAAATCTAAGGTCTCTTCCAGCTCTTGGCAAGAGATCATACTGTTGGTGTGAGGCCTCTCTCCTGTTAGTACAGGTTAGAGAAACCTACAATCAAGTTTCATTTCTCGACTGCCTTTAAAGCTGCCTTGAAGCTTACTGGCAGTTGACATCTATTCTAGCTAAATATTTGCTTCTTGACGTTTCAGACTCTTACTATTGACGCTTCACCTAAATCTGTTTTAATTACAGTTTTGTGGACATCTTGCCTATTTATTTTGCATACTAGTAAGTTTTTTACCGGAAACCCAAAGACCTTGCCACCTTCAGGGAAATCTTACACACAAAGGCAAACTTTACCTGAAAGCCGTCTGCGTATTCCCAGCAGTGACGAATTGAGCAGGGGCCAAAACAGGGAAAGTATACCTACAGATTAGCAGCTTGTCCTGAGAAAGACTTTCCCAGAGTCATCTGTTTGAAGTGAATTCCTAGAAGCCCCGGTACATACAACCTGAAACACATCACGGAACCAAAAACGGGGGCGGCAGGGGTTAGGGGGGTCGGGGGGGGGGTTATTCACAATTTTGGATTGCCCACGTCTTGGCTCTTTTCTGCCCCCTGCCCGCCCCCGTAAGTGTGAATCATCAAATCCTCGTTCTTTTTTGCTGTGGTCTTTTGCTGGTCCCATTTCCTGTGCTAAATCGGGACTGTAAGATTTTCTCCCTGAGGGTGACATTGCTTCTGAGAGCTCTACTTCTTCCCACTTGTTACTGCTGCTTCTCCGTTCTCCTGGTGTGGGGGTCTTGAAAGCATTGCCTACGTTTCTGCACTTCTTCGTGAACGCCTGAGGTTTTCGTTTTTTTTTTTTTCTAAAAAGTATTTTTTTTTAGAAGGAAGATAATTCTGCTTTTTTTCACCTCCCGGAGAAGCGGGGGACAAAGAGAGATAAAGTCGAAAAAAGAAGCTTTTATCTCTATGGGAGAAAGGGGTTATAAGCATCATTAAGGTAGAGTTATTTCTTGGACTCACAAGAGACAAATAGTAGCCATTTGAAGTTCATTTATCTATCTTCCTGCAATGTACATTTTCAGTTATTTTCTCAGCTCTTGCCTCTTTTTAAAGAGTCCCCAGAGCCATTTGAAGAATATTATTTAATGTGCTTTTTCTGTCACTGTGGAATAGCTGCATTATTTCCTCTCCTCACATTTTTAATTCTTTCAATTTATTTTTTTGCAGTCTTCCTCTGAAAAAATAACCATTACCTGGACACTGTGAGGATTAATTTTGCTAGACTATACTTATTTATTACAAAGTTTAGGGTTTTTCTTTTCTTTCTGTTTGTTAATGGGGAGAAGGAAGAATCAAAAGGTAAGGGGAAGGATTAGTAAAAGTGATGCCCCACCCTAAAAAAAAGTATTTTAACACTCAAAAATATACTGGAGGGAGCAGAAGGAAGTTCAGAAGGAATCACAAACAAGCCCAAAAGTTGTGAAAGTAACATAGAATATATTTGTGTTTAGTGTTTTTTTTAAGTAAGTTGTGTGAAATGAAGATTTATGGTTTCCCATAGAATCTTCTTTTATGTTCTGCTGTGTGTATGTGTGAATGCTCACTGTTTTTTGATATTTAAGTTCAGAATAAAAATAAATATTTCAAAATAAATAACCATCACTGGCTTTTTTTCCTATTTGTCTGGTTTTTGTAAATAAAGATTGTATAATGGAAAGACAGTGATTTTGAAGTCAAAGGACCTGGTTTCAAATACCAATAATGATAATAATGGGAAAGATAAGAGACAGAGAACCTTAAGGTTTGCATACTATCCCATTTTGGTCTTAACCCCCCCCCCAGGCAAGTGCCATTATTATTCCCATTTTTACAGATAAAGAAACTGAGGCTGAAAGAGGTTAGTGACTTTTCCAGGGTCACACAGCTAGTAAGGCAGAATTCTGAGGCAGAATTCAAAATCAGATATTCCTACTTCTAATTCCAACACTCTACCTCCTGAATTATCTGACTGCTTTCCAACTCTTATACTTCTTAGATGTAAAACACTGGACAAATAACTCCACCCCTCTGAGCTTTAATTGCCTTCTGTGCTCTGTAAAATGAAGAGCTAGATTAAGTCAAGGATTCTTAATCAGGGTCTCTGAATAGATTTCAAAGGATCCAGGAACTTGGTTGGTTCCATTTTCATTTTTTGCTAATCTTTATCTGAATTTTAACATTTCCTTCAATTATGAACATAGGCAATGAGCATTCTTCTGAGAAGAGATTTGTAGGTGTCCCTAGACTGCTAAAGGGGTCCATAATACAAAAAGCAGCTTTTAGAGCCACTAGATCAAATGATCTCTAAGCAGAGGTGTGCTGGATCCAGTTTAAACTGGCTCTCAAGGGCTGGTTGTTAAATTTTTATTGTAAGCCTTTATACCTTAGAAATTGGCAGATGCTACACATGGGGGCTTGATTAATCGCTTTGTTGATTGTCTAGATTTAAGAAAGAGCTGAAGAATGTCAATAATGCAGTTTAAACTTAAAATGTGGATCTTACATGATTTTTTTTAAATAGGGAGCCAGTTGTTAAACGTTTGCCAGTTCACCACTGTCTCCAAGGTCCTTCCCCACTTCTCAGACATGATTTCCCCTCATCATCCTGCCAACTCTTGCTCCTTATGGTAATTTGATAAACTAGAATGAATTTTGAATTTTACTTTACTGGCTCTCTCTCAGCTGCCTCTTCTAGTCATTATGACATGCCTTCTTCATTCCTTCATTTTCTTCCCTGATATCCTGCTTTCTAGACTGAAAATGATTTCTAGAGGGAGGGTGAGAGGATAAGGGGGAATTCCAACCCCATCTTTTTACAATCTTTCATACACTAACTAGGATCGTTAGAGGTCATCCCTTCAATTTACTCATAAACTGAAGCCCTAAGAAGTGATGGGGATGTTTCCCAAAGTCACATATATACATCAAGAAATATACCTGGGATTCGAACTCAAACCCCACAATTCCAAGTCCTGTACTCTTTCTTCTACACCATGTTGCCTCTCATAGTTGAAATCTACTCTGGCAAGGCCAAGACTATTATTTAGGACAATCAGTATACAAGGAAGCAACACAATATTTATTCATTTATTCATTCATTTATTTATTTATTTATTTTTGCCCCCCCCCCCTTTTTTTTTTTTTGGAGGGCAATTGGGGTTAAGTAACTTGCGCAAAGTCACACAGCTAGGTTTTTTTTGTTTGTGTGCGTTAAGTGTCTGAGGACGGACCTGAACTCAGGTCTTTCTGACTCCAGGGCCGGCGCTCTACTCACTGCACCACCTAGCCACCCCGTAGCATCACAATATTATAGAAAGAATGCCCACCCGGGAATAATCATTCTCCTTTATAAAATGCTTTAAGGTTCATAAAGTCATTTACATATGTGATAACAATTGATCCCTCTAATGGCCCTGTGCCATAGTACAGATAAGGACATTGAAAGCTATTGAATAGCTTGCCCAGGGAAGTCCCTCACTCATTCACTAGGCCACCTTGCCTCCTGGGCCTGGGTTCAAGCCCACTAGTGCCATTCATTGTTTAACTTCAGAGAAATCACTTTGCCTCTCAAGTTCTGAGTTTTTTTGTCTATAAAAAGATAAGAGCCCCTAAAAATTCTATATCTAAGTCCTGTGAAAGACAGCCACAATACCATAACAGCTCCTCATTGGAGAATTCGCTAATGGCCTTCTGCCTCTCTGGAGAGAGTCTAGTAGTCTGAAAGGAATTTGATCTCTGGGCTAGTGGCAGCCTGGATTTTTCTGGAGCCTGGGGACACAGACAGCTTCCCCATTAGGCTTTGGATCAAGCATCTTCATGCATCATTCATGCTCACTCCTGACTTCTAAAAAGGCCTCTCTCAGAGGTTTCTTACCCAGAGAAGAGCTGATCCAAGTGCTTTCATGGTAAATGGTTAAAGAACAGATAAGGTGGGAGAAGAAATTCTCATTAAACAGAAGAAGGTCCCCACCACCACCAGGGTATTTGGGTTGGGCCATCTCCTCTCTCCAGTTTGTACTGAATTTAGGGAAGTCTGAATTGACCTTAGACCATGTAGTCACCACAGGGAGCTTCATTAAGAACCATCCTTGCCAAAGGCCCCACTGAGCCTAGTCAGCCCTGACGGAACTTGTATTTCTCTAGTTCGGAATGTAATAGATCCAGCAGGGGATTTAATAGTTTCTGTCAGAGGCCCAATGTCTCCTCCCAGAGCCCCCTGTTGATTTGGCACCAGAGAGGTTGGGCCTATAGCAGGCCACTTGAGGCAGGAGCCTTGGAATGACTTTAACTTTCCCAGATACAGACAAAGCTGGCCATTCCTCAGACTTCCAAGGAAGGCAGATTTCAGTGGGGCATCTCACTGGTCTTTGGAAGATTCTTTCCTAATCCATTTGTTAGGTGTGAATTCCAAATACCCCATATTGGTCTTGCAGTAGCTAGTGATTAACTGTTGCTTTTACTACTTTGGAAAAGCAGTATATGGCAAAGTGGAAAGAGTCTTGAATTCGGAGTCAGAAGGCATAGGATCAAAGTCTGGCTTTGCCAGTAGCCAAGGGACTATGGATAATTCACTGGTCAAACTCTGGTCTAAGAGGGGTGGTAGATAAACAGTCCAGAACTGCCTCCCCGTACTGTTGAAGTCCAGGGATGCAGGGCCACATTTTCACTCTGGGTCCCTCAATTCTAAAGGACCAGTCCCAGCTAGAACGAGCCCTTCCTACTGTCCTCTCAGGATTGCACATCCATCTCAGACATCATTGTTTCCCTATTGCTTCTGTTTACATTTAAAGCCCTTCACATTCTGGCCTCAACCTAACTTTTCAGGCTCTCCATTACATACTCTACTTTCAGTCTAATCAACCTATTTGCTGTTCCCTATATATGGTATTTCACCTTCCACCTCTGGGGTCCTCTACCCTGACCCCCAATGCTCTCCCTTCTTACCTCTGACTCTCTTCAAGGCCTAGTTCAAGTATTACTTTATTAAAGAGGTATTTCCTAATTTCCCCATTTGTTCACACTCCCACACTCTGAAATTACTTTCTTATTTATTTTATATTTACTCATTTGTATACTGTGTGCTACACATTCATCTGTGTACCTGTAGCCACCCAGTAAAATTTAAGTCCCTTGAAGACAGAGACTGTCTTCATTTTTGTCCAGAGCAGCTAGGTAGCATAATAGACAGAGTTATTGAATCCTGCCTCAGACACTTAATAGCTGTGTGATCCTAGGCAAGTCACTTAACCTTACTTAGCCTTAGTTTTCTTTCTCAGTTTTGTTAAATAGGAGTAATGTTGTTGATGTTCAGTTATGTCCAACTCTGTGACCCCATTTGGGATTTTCTTGGCAAAGATATTGGAGTGGTTCACCATTTCCTTCTCCAGTCCACTTTATAGATGAAGAAATGGAGACAAACAGGGTTAAGCAACTTGCCCGGGGTCACACAGCTAGTAACGGTCTGAGGGCCAGATTTGAACTCAGATTCTCCTGATTCCAGGCCTAGCTTCTATCCACTGTGCCACCTAGCTGTCCTAGAGGTATTAGTAAGGCAAAAATGAAATGATATATGTAAGGTGCTTGAATAAATGTTAGCTTCTATCAGTATTGTTGTAATTGTTGTTGTATCTCCAGTACCTAGAACAGTGTCTCCACCAAGTAGGCTCTAGAGGCATAGATAAAGAACTAGAAGGGACCCCAGAGACAATCTAGGCCCACTCTCTTATTTTATAGATGAAGCTAACCCAAGGACATATGTGCAGTAGCTAGGGAATTGAAGAATTACCTTCCTCCTCAGATGGCAGCAGCCCAGGTACACCCTTTGAGGACTTCTCTACCTTCCTCCCTTCTCAGACTCTGATTTTAGCCAGATCACTCAAGTACAGAGGCAACAGCTACAAGAAGAAAACGTCCAAGGGAATGTTTTCAGTTACAAGGGAAATAACCCAGCTATCCAAGGGGAAATGCAGAGTGGGCCTGGCTGGTGGCAAATGAGGGTGTTGAGGGACCAGAATATATGCCTGATCAGTCAAGGTTGAAAAAGTCTTCAAGGAGAAAGCCCAGCTGACATTTGGGAACAAATCCATTCAACAAGTATTCATGCAGTATCTGGGTATTGAGGAACAAACAACAACAAATCTTGGGTATTTAAATACCAGTTTAAAGGTAGCAAAGTGCTTTCCTCACAAATGCTCTAATGAAGTGGTACAATTATTACTGTTGCCATATTATAGATGAGAAAACTCTGACTCAGGGAATTTAAGTGACTTCCTAGCAATCATGGCTAGCAAATGGTAGAGCCAAAATATGAACCCAGGTGATCTGGGTTCAAGGTCAACCCTTCTTCCATTGAACCAAGTTGCTACTCAAAAATGTGAAATACTGGCATTCAAGAATTTTCCATATTTTTAGAGACAAAGCATGAACTGATGGCATGAAGCAACTATAAATAATTGACTATGCAATAAAAGACTAAAATGAATACAACTAAATGTCAAATACATATATATATATGTAGGTAGGCATACATATACACAAAACCACGCATCCTATGAGTGTAGCAGGAGCACAAGGTGAGATCAGTGCTGATTAGGTTTCCCTAAGTCCAAGGGCTGGAAGGAGAAGGGATCAAGGAGTTAACCATAATTATCTCCATAAAATTTCAGGGCATAAACACATTGAATGCCTTTTTGCTCCATACCTCTGCTCCCTCCTTTCAAGGGGAGAGAAGTTAAGTGATACGGGTTTTTGTCAATCACATACAAACTGGTGCAAACACAGATCGTTCATTTTTGCCCAAACAGTTCACTGCTAATTGGTGGCATCTGAGATTTATTATTAGCTCAAAGGGAAGGGATTGTTTCCTCATTGGTGACAAACAAAAAGCACTGGTTAAGGCATCTCCACCTCTGTTGGGTTCCTTTCTAGGGAAGCGTTGAGGATTACCAACTGGCACACATTGTGTCTGGAAGTATCTATTGGAAATGTCACAGATTATATCCTGTCTGTCTCCAAGGTTTCTTCCCAAAGGTTAATTGGGGATAGACTCAGGGATACCTCAAGAGGAATCATGAAAGAAAAATAAATCATTTATTGAAAGTTTATTATGTGTCAAGCTTTATGCTAAGTACTGGGGACACAAGCATAAAAGTAAAGACAGTCCCTGTCCCAAGGAACTCATATTCTAATAGGAAGAGAAAACACAAAAAGGTAAGTAGTGACCAAGGAGGTGTATTTTCATTTGCAAAGTCTCAAGGAACATGATTGGAGCCACAGAGGCATGGACTGGCACATCCTCTCCATAATTTGATTATGAATGTAGAATAGTAGTTCTCTTGAAAATGGCAGAGATGTAAGAATAAAGCATGGCTGCAGCTGGCCTAGATATAGTGAAAATTCAATCTAGGCTTGAAGTCCTCCAATTAGAGGCCCTCTGAAGATAGGGGCTCTTTCTACTTCTTTTGCTGCTGGAAATGTTTGCCTTTCTGGATGAAGTCATGGTAAACCTCCTACCCTACAATAAACAGAACCATGGCAAGAGAGAGGAAGCTGGGGCTTCCAATTCTCAAACTAGAAGTGGTTTTTCAGTTAAAAAGCAAAAGGAAGCAGTATGGAATGGGAAAAGGGAAGTCTCAAGAGATACATATGTAAGTGTTCATGTATCATTTTATAAATACTTAGGTACAGATTGTATCCCTTATAAGATTATATACATGATAAGGAAGACCGAGCGAGAACTCAGTACAGTGCCCTGTATATAACAGTTGCTTAATAAGTATTTGTTCCAAGTTTGTTCCCACATTCGGAGAACACAGACTTTCAGGACCAGTTCACGTGCCTGCCCTGAGGAATCTGTGGAAGTCTGGGTGGATTCCATCTCCTACCTAAAACCCAAGCTGGTGTTAGGGTTCTCCAAAGCTTTCTCAGAGTCTAGGGATGTGATGAATGCACTCAGTGACCTCAAAGTGACTGCTTTGGGCTAAATCCTCCATATCAAGCCAACTTGTGATATCATATAGAACAATACATGGATGTGTGAGACCCTTGCTTTTAGGTCGAAGGAGGTTTCCTTTGCCCCTTCCTGAAAATCCTGGTCTCAGCACAAGGCCCAGGAAGGTCAAATGAGCTTCTAGAGAGGGCTATTTATCAACAATCCCCAAGCCTTCCTCCAAAGCAGTTGGGTAATGAGGTCAGAATATGGCACTAGATAGGGAGAGGAGGAGAGGGCCTCAGGGGAAATACTGCTGCAGGGAGGCGGAGGGAAAGGATGTAAGAACTCTGAGTCCAAACCCAAAGGGGACTGTGTAGAGATGCAGTTAATGCATTTTGTAAGAACAAACCATAAATCAATAGCTGCCCACAAAGGCCCAGTCTGTTACCCTTCAGAAGGTAACTTCGGCTCCAATTAAGGGAAGGAGGGCTCCAAATAAGGATCTCATAATCAAAGGGAACAGGCTATTATCGATCACTGGCTTTAAAGAGGAGCAGGACAGGAGGAAAACTGGGGAAGGCCTGTCATTAGAATGTTATCACTAGGCTAGGTTGTGAGTAACCTGGAGGAGAAAAAATGACCTTAGTCCTCTAGAGCATTCATAGTTCGGCCCCCAGGGGCTGTGGCAAGACAGGGGAAGGAATATCCCCAAAGGGTAGCATCCTTCCCTCCAAGCCATGCTCAAATTCTTTGTGAAAAGGAGCCAGAATGGCACTGGGCACCTAATGTGGAGGGCACCTCCATCCACATTAGGGTAGTGATTCCAGGATGCAGCCAGTAAGGAAAAGAGCCACTCTTTGACCAGTTCTTGCTAGATTACCTGAAGCTCTTCTGTATGTAGAGGCAATCACAAAGGCAAGGGGTAGAACTGCACTCCTTCCCTCCCTGTACTCCCTCCCACTCCTTCCCACCTTTCTTGGGGCCTGGCCACTCTCCTCCAGTCCTCCTTCAAGGCTGCCCATAATGTTCACTGAACCTTGACTTCACCTGTCTACCTCACAGTACTCCACTCAACACACCACTATAGTCCAGCCAAACTAGACCACTCACTTTTCCTTATTCTCCTCCTGCCCTCTTCTGTCTCTGTCCTCAATGCCCAAAACATGGAAGGGATACACTCCCTCTCCCTCTATTGAAATATTTCCTTCTTCAAGGCCCAATTTAGGGGTCACTTCCTCCACGAAGCCTTCTTTGCTTCCCCCTCCAACACCACATTGTCCTGTCAACCTACACTGGAAGGACAGAATATCAATCCTGATCCCAGAAGGAATCTCAAAGATTTAGATTTGCAAGAATCCTCAGGGATCATCCCCAGGGCTTCTCAGTCAGATGTCCTTGAACTTGTTTTTTGTTGGTTTTTTTTTTGTAGACTATATTTTAATATAATTTATTTCCTTGGCAATACTATGTATTTTATTTTATGCATTTGAAAACATTATTCTGAGAAGAAGTCACCATTCTACCAAAGGGGTCCATCACACACACACAAAAAGATAAAGTCTTCTCAGTTTAAGTAAGATGAAATTAAAGTTCAGTCCAGTGTAGTGGTTTGTCCATGGCCACACAGTAAATTAACGACACAACTGTGCATTTTGATTCTCAGCTCTTTTTCTCTACATTCTCTAATTTCTCATGGCACTTTGCTTGGCCTTCTCCTTTACACTTGTCACATTCTAATTTATGTTGTAGTTATTTGTGGGCAGGTATTGATTTATGGTTTGCTCCGGCAAAGTGCATTAACTCCATTTCTGCTCAGACTCTGCTGGGGAGCACAAAGTGAGTGTTGGCCCCTGGCCCTGTTCCCTCACCATGGTCCCGAGTCTCGACTGTAGGAACAGCCCTGTCTGGAGGTATGTGGTGAGGGAGCTCGCAAGGGACAAAAATGACTGTGTGTGAGCCTCCCCCAAAGGCCATAGTGGTTGTTTGAGGTTGCCAGGGGGTGATCTCAGTCACCCAGAGGAGGCCTCTATAAATGTGATTTACAGCTTTTCAAGTTCTCCCCTAAGTACTGGAGATGGCCTCCTCCAAGACTTTAGAAATTTTAGCTGATTAACCCCGCTCTGTTGTAATTACTTGATTCCTCTGAATCTCCTTATTAGTTAGAATTATAGGATTCAGACCTGGCAGGGACCTCAGGGATCATCTAGGCCAGGAACTCTCTCCCTCCCTTTGCACAAAGGAGGACTTGTATACATTATGATCATACTACTAGCCTGTATTTACATAGTGTTTTAAAGTCTGCAAAGTGTTTTACATTGAGAGATAGCATGCAGCAGTAGTGGCTAGTGAGCTGGCCTTGAAGCCAAAAAGTTAAGTCCACCTCTGACATATAACTAGCTGCATGACTTTGGGCAAGTCACCTAACATCTCAGACTGGGCAAACCTCTAATAGTATAAGTGACAGAGGTGATAGAGGGTGTTTCTTCACCTGAGGGTTCACTATACCAATAATAACTCAGGTCCAGTCCCTATCCCCTTTGAGGTATGCAAAATGTTTGAGTCTCACACCAATATTATCCCCATTTTACAGATGAGGAAACTGAGGCAAAACAGAGGTGAAGTGAATTGCCCAGGTCACATAGATAGTAAATGTCAGGAGTCGAAATTGATCCCTGGTCCTCCTGACTCCAAGTATAGCAATCTATCCATAAAACTAGACTGCCTAAAGAACTATTTATATATGTATGTTACATATATGTTACATATTCACATGTACATATCTACACATAGATATATCCACATATCAATGTATACATGAGTGTTCTATGTGTCATGTGATTATATTTTGTATTCCTGAGCATTTCTGATGTTGTTGACCCATATGAATTACCTCCCCACCATCAGTTAGTTTTGAATCTCTGCTCTGAAGGAACGTATAGCCTAGGGCGGGGGTGATATAAGAGGACATTCCAAACACTTTGACACTAGGGTTCCTAAGATGTATACAAACACATGCTGTGAGAATTTTCCTTTTTTACCTTCTCTTCCAGGACCTAATACAGAGTCAGACACATACTAGGTGTTTTACTAAATGTTTGTTGACTTAGAGACATGTATATAAAGGACATTGGTTAAAAACAGTATTTTCACTAAACTCTGAAGTGAAAGAAGGTAAGGTCCTGAGAAGGTTTTTCCATTTGATGAAAGAAAGACAAAGATGATATCTTACTGGGGGTATCTGAGGACCTGGCCTTTTTGAGGTAGAATTCTCTTTATCTCAGCTGCAGTTGGTTGGTTCTAGGCTAACTCAAACTGAACAAGGATTTTGTTTACTTGACAAATATTTACTAAGCACTTACTCTATGTCCAACACTGTGCTAGGTGCTATGTGCGTGGATACAAAAGGAAAAAAAACTGACACAGTTCCTACCCTCCTGGAGCTTAGGAAGGCAAGGATGATGTCCACATGGGAAACAATTACCGGAAGAGTTGAAAGGCAGAAAGAAAAATCCAAGAAACACAAAATATTCATAGCAACACTTTTTTGGTGAAAACTAAGAGCTGATAAAAAAATAACTCATTACCCCTAGATTGGAGAATAACTGAACAAACTAAATATTTGTTGTTGCTATTCAGTCATGTCTGACATTTCATGGCCCTGTTTGGGGTTTTCTTGACAAAGATAAAAGAGTGGTTTGCCATTTCCTTCTCCAGCTCATTTTACAGATGAGGAAACTGAGACAAACAGGATTAAATGACCTGCCCAGGGTTACACAGCTAATAAATGTCTGAGGCCAGATTTGAACTCAGGTCTTCCTGACTCCAGGTCCAATGTACTGTGCTACCTAGCTGCCCAAAATACAATGGAATATAATCATGCAGTAAGAAATGACAAATGTGGAAGTCAAAGAGACATGGGAAGATTGGTGTGGGCCAATACATATTGAAATAAATAAAATACATACAATCATACATAAAGATTATAATAATGCAAAAGAAAGGATCACTAAAAAGAATTTCGACTGAAAAAATCAGTAATGGTCTTAGAAGACACATGAAATGTAACCCCTCTCTGCTAAGGGAGGGACAACCAAGAGAGAACATTGACTATACTATATTGTCAAACTTAGACTATCGGTGATTTTGTGTTGAACTCTTTGTTACAGAGATAGTTCATTTCTGGAGGTTGAAGTGAAGGTTGATATCTAGAAATGATTATGATATAAAACATTTTTAAAAATAACAACTAGAAAACAAGTCACAGAACATATATTAGGTTACTGAATTGTAGTTCAGTAACAAGTGGAACTAACTATAAATACCATAAACATTCAGAGAAGGGAGAAATTAAGGTGGTCTGAATTTGTCAGGGAAAGCCTACTGGAAGAAGAAGGAACTGAATTGCTTAAATACTGTAGAAGGCTGCCTGTGTCCACCTCAGAGCCTTTCTTTCCTTGGATATGGTGAAATGGGTTCCCTCCACTTGCTTCTCACAAGGCCTCATGTTTTCGGGTGGATGTGTAGGAAAAGACTGCCCACAGGGTCTTTCTATGGAACAACAAATGACTTGTGTTTATCCTTGTTGGCAAGTTGTTACAACCAAATAGAACAGGCAGACAGTGGAGAATCGTGAAAAGAGCACAGGTGAGAAGACCTGCTTGGATACTGATACTATCCAGGGAAAAACTGCTTTTGTGAAGAACAAATAGGATCATATATAACAAGTACTTTGCATAGCCATAAAAGGGATACATAAAGTTATTCTTATAACCAGCAAGAAACATTCTCCAATCCCAGATACCAAACACATGAACATTCTGGAAGGCCCTTAATTACTGTTCTCATTAACAGTGATGAAGTTCCCTTAAACCAGGACCTGGAACACACAGATGAAGATTCTTCTCGAGATAATTTTAGCCCAGGAACAAGACTGGTCTCACTGGGAAAGCAAGGATCATCCAATATTTATCCCCTATGTACACATGAATAATTATTAATATATATTAAATAAATACGTATTGAGCATCTGTTGTGTACTTGATACCATATCAGGTGTTGGCAGAGACTCACAGATGAGCAAAATGGCCCCTGTTCTAGAATATCACAGTCTAATAGAGGAATTGGCAATATAACAGATGATATAATGGCATGATTTATGGGTTCCAGGGTTTTTTTTCCTCTGAAATTATACTATTAGAGATTAATTTCTTTAAGCTAATAAGATGATCTTTTCAAATGGAAACACTACCTGGAGAAGTTAATATTTGTTCAGCTAGAAAGTTATTCATACCTTGGTTTGAATAAATAGAACAGCTACTTTATCCCCTTGACAAATGAGAATCTTAAACTATAAAATAGTTTTTCCTGGGCGGGCAGAACAGAGAATACTCTGAGAATGGTTGCTTGAAGGTCAAGATGAAGGGAAAGGGCAGGAGACTGGAGAAGGACTAAGAAGGAAAGAATAGGGAGGAAGGCAGTCAAACATGTACTTGAACTACTTAACATTTTCTGAGGACAACCCTTTCTAGGAGTTAGCCAAAGGACTGTCTAGGAAAAGTCAACTCTTGGGATTTTTCCAGTCCCATCTCAACAGAACTAATAGCTAGGCCAGGGAAATACAAGTCATGAGGATCTAACACAAAAAAGGCTGGATTTAATTTGAAGGGGATTACAGAAGGTCTCCTGATCTAACACCTATTCTGGTAGTAGAACACGATTGCAGATTCATTCCTTTGGGTTAAACATCTCTACTTCTTTTAAAATGCATATATCCTTGGGAGGGCTAACATATCAAGTCACTGATAACTCATTGTCAGTGGATGCATTTATCAGATCAATTTTTTCCTCAACAGGAGGGGAATGGAAAAGGGATAACAATGACAATGCTGGGGAGCCTGCAGGAAAGCAGGCACAGGAGAGGGAACTGGGAAGTTCCAAAGAGAAACTTAATTCAACCCCCAATTTATTCCAGGGCATTCATCCTAGACAAGGGGTTCTTCACCTTTTCTGTGACATGGACCCACTGTGACAGTCTGGTAAAGTGTATGGGCTCTTCTCAGAATAGTAGTTTTTAATGCATAAAGTAAAACGCATAGCATTACAAAGGAAACCAATCATATTGAGATACTTATCAAATTATGTATTAAAAACCCTCACAAGGTTACAGATATAAGAAGCCCTGTCCTGGAAGTCCTCTGAACCACATTTTTTTTAAATGATTAGAAGACTTTCTAGGGGAAGTGGCATTTGAGTTGGTCTTTTTAGGATGGGGAGAAATTCAGTAGGCAGTGAGAAGGAAGGACATTCTATATATATGGAATAATGAGCTCAAAGGCCCAAGGCTTCCAAGGTGTAAGAGAGATGGGGGAGGGTTTCTGGGGTACAAGCCACAAGCTAAGTACAGCTCTTTGTCTAAGGCTCAGAATTCTTGTTTTGCAATAAACTTGCCAACAGTAATATGATAGGAACTGAACAGCAGCATCTGCTGGTAGGCTCCAGGTTGGGACCAAGGCTCAGTTATATGACAGGCGTTTCTAAACTTAGGACTGGTGAGGCATAGAAAGGACAGGGCTACAGACATAGCTTCTTTCGGGGTGGCTACTAGTTTCTTGGGATGAGAGGTGTCTCTGAAGCCTTCCCAACCTTCTCCAGTCCCCAGTGATATCGCCTTCCTGCCCATATTGACTCAAGCATGCATTGGCTTCTATATCTTTAGCCATTGTCACGAACTGCTTTGTGGCATCATTTAAATTATTGTCTTATCCTGTGTCCACATACAAGGTCTCTAGCTCCCTAGGCAAGTGGGAGCCCCAGTCTTTTACTGGGAATGAGCGAGGAAACTCAGAGTCAGGGATTTGAAGAGAAAGGCATAGGGACAAAGGTCCTAGAGCCAGTTAGTGGATGGGAATAGAACTCAGGTGTCCTAACTCTTAGGAAGTAAAGACAAATCTGATATGGTAGGTGACTTCCCACACAAAAGGAGTTCAAGAAATGTTTGGATGATCAACAAACCAGTAAGAGACGGACTGGTTTGTTTGTATGGCACAGTGGATAGAGGATTAGGCCTAGGGCCAGAAAGACTTGAGTTCAAATCCAGCTTCAGATACTTATTAGCTGTGTGACCCTGGCAAGTCACTTAATCTTCATCTGTAAAATGGGATAATAATAGCATCTACATCCCAAGATTGTTATGAAGATGAAATGAGATAATAATTCAAAAGCATTTAGCCTAGCATACGGCCAGGCACATAATAAACACTATATAAATGTTACTATCCTCCTGACTTTTAGCACATAGCACTGTCACCCAGTAGGTATTTAATAAATGTTGGTTGGATTACTGGAAATGGAGCATTCTCCACTCTATTGTTTCTCCACCTCATCCTCCTCAAAAGGGCTCCCAGGAAACATAGGACCTCCAGAAGCAGCCCATTCCACTATGAATAGCTCTAATTGTTTGGACTAGACAGACTGCCAACAAAAGCTCTGATTTGGTTTGTAAAATCAATGCACACAGGCTGTGGAAAGAGTTTCTGAGAAACTCTCTGTTTCTGTAAACTGGAGTCAAAGAATCTAAACTTGACCAATGGTAACTGCCATGGCAGGGAAGGAGGGGGAAACTTTAGGGCAACAGTGGATAGAAACTACAGTTCTATCCTGAAAGCTGGACAACTGGGGAAGGTAAGACAGGCTTATGGAGACTGTTCTTCAAATTCAGGGGTGAGGTATGGGAGACTGGAAGCATTATCTGTCTTCTCTACTCCTCTAAACATCTCTGTCAAAAAAAAAAAAAACAGGAAGAAGTACAGCCAAGCTCCCCACCTTCCCTTCCTCCCAACAACTCCTTTAAGTAGTTCTACAAGATACATTAGACCAAGTTCTGATTGGCACATTCAAGAAAAATCACAGCAGATCCTTTTTCTAGTCCAGATCAGGTTAAGGAGACAGACAGAGAAGTCAACAGACACAAGGGACAGGATCTATCCAGGAATGGCCATAGCAGAACAAAGAATACAAGGAGACGCTGTACAATGTGGTGAACAGAGGTCCCAGGAGTAGCATAGAAAGGCCTGACCTTGTGAGGGTTTGAGAACAGGTGCCCACTTGAAGCTCCGTCATTCATTACTCAGTTCCAGGTCACACATTCAGGGTGTAG
Organism: Gymnobelideus leadbeateri; assembly: GCA_011680675.1. Lineage (NCBI taxonomy): Eukaryota > Metazoa > Chordata > Mammalia > Diprotodontia > Petauridae > Gymnobelideus > Gymnobelideus leadbeateri. The sequence goes on from WOXC01005093.1 coordinate 201,486, forward strand.
TATGGAAGGAATCTGCACATTGGGGTGGCATTCCAGAGCAGCAAATATCTGCTGTGTGGCTCTGACCCCTGGAGTAGAGCAGAGTCTCAATTCCAGCCTCCAACCTAGTTTAAAGCCTGCAGTGAAATAACTAGGGCAGAAATCCCAAACCAAAAGGGAGCCTGTAGTTCTCTGAACCAGTAGAGATTTCCAGCGAGCTGAAAGTAGTTGAAGGCACAGACCAACATCTTACACCATATACCAATGTAAAGTCAAAATGGGCATGTGATTTAGACATAAAGGCTGATACCATAAGCAAATTAGGAGAACAAGGAATAGTTTACCTGTCAGATCTATGGAGAACAGAAGACTTTATAACCAAACAAGAGAGTACATTATGAAATACAAAATGGATAATTTTGATTACGTTAAAATGTTTTTGCACAAAGAAAGCCAATGCAACCAAGAGTAGAAGGGAATCAGGAAGCCAGGAAACAATTTTTATAGGCAGTGACTCTGATAAAGACCTTATTTCTAAAATATATAGAGAACTGAGTCAAATTTATAAGAATACAAGTCATTCCCCAATTGATAAATGGTCAAAGGATATAAATAGGCAGTTTTCAGATGAAGAAATTAAAACTACCTATAGCCATATGAAAAAATGCTCTAAATCACCATTGATCAGAGGAATGCAAATTAAAACAACTCTGAGGTACCATATCACACCTATCAGATTGGCTAACATGACAAAATAGGAAAATGATAAATGTTGGAGAAGACGTGTGAAAATTGGAACACTAATGCATTGTTGGTGGAGCTGTAAACTGATTCGACCATTCTGGAGAGCAATTTGGAACTATGCCCAAAGGGCTATAAAACTGTGTATACCCTTTGATTCAGTAATACCACTACTAGGTCTATAGCCCAAAGAGATCATAAAAAAGGTGAAAGGACCTACATGTATGAAAATATTTATGGCTGCTCTTTTTGTGGTGGCCAAGAACAGGAAATTGAGGGGATGTCCATCAATTGGAGATTGATTGAATAAGCTGTGGTATATGAATGTAATATAATACTATTGCTCCATAAGAAATGATCAGAAGGCGGATTTCAGAAAAACTTGGAAAGATTTACGTGAACTGATGCTGAGTGAAGTGAGCAGAACTAGCACTTTGCACACAGTCACAGCAACATTGTGCAATGACTGACTTTGTTACACTTAGCTCTTCTGAGCAATGCAATCATCTAAGACAATTCCAAAAGACCCATGATGGAAAATGCTATCCACATCCAGAGAAAGAACTATGGAATCTGAATGCAGATGGAAGCATACTATTTTCTCTTAGTTGTTTTTTGTTTTTCCTTTCTCATGGTTTTTCCCTTTTGTTTTGATTCTTCTTTTACAACATAACTAATGTGGAAATACATTTAATATGATCATATATGTATAGCCTATATTAGACTGCATACCATCTTGGGGAGAGAGGAAGGGGGGAGGAAAATTTAGAACTCAAAATCTTTTAAAAGTGAATGTTCAAAAATTAATAATAAATGAATGAATTGATTAATTAATTTTGAAAAGAAAAATAAATTAGTCGAGTCCAGGAGCAGTCTACTTGAACTCCAAATGGAACAAGTCCACAGATATGTTGTTCAGTCTCAAACTAAAGGCAGGAACTTGCAGAACTCAGAACAGGAAAGAAGCAATTAGATTTTGCCCTGGATCAGACCACTTTGGAAGTATTAAAAGTGCTTACATGACCCAGCCTGAGCTATCCCTGAGATCATAGAATAATATAACACTCAATACCCTAAGAACAGCAAGATCATACCAAACATTCCTTTCAGAAGTTCAAAGAGCCTGACCCTAGTACCAAGTCCAAAGTCAGGAAGTAGGCTAGAAGAATAAGCAAACAAAAAAAGAATGCCATCATAAAAAGCTACTGTGGTAACAGGGAGGTTCAAGACACAAACCCCCCAAAAGAGAATGACTCCAGAATACCTACAATCTAAGCCTCAAAGAAAAAGACAATGTGTATACAAGTTCAATTATAATTTATGGAATAGATAAAGTAATAGTTTTTTAAAAGAGTTTTAAAATGTTGTATAAATGAAACAGGAACTTAAAAATAAATACATAGGTGGGGTGGCTAGGTGGCAAAGTGAATAGAGTACCAGCCCTAGAGTCAGGAGGACCTGAGCTCAAATCCAGCCTCAGACACTTGACACTTACTAGCTGTGTGACTTTGGGCAAGTTGCTTAATCCTGCTTGCCTCACCTCCCCCTTCCAAGAAAAAAAAGGAATAGGTAGAGAAAAATGAAAGCTATGGAAGGAAAATGAAAAAGGAATTAATAGCTTGGTACAAGAGATACAACAAACTCTCTAAAAATTCAAATGGACCAAACAGAAGACAACGACTTTAGGAGACAACATGAAATATTAAAAAATCAAAAGATGAAAAAAATAGAAGAAAACTTTAGGTATCTCATTGAAAAACAACTGACCTGGAAAACAGATTGAGGTGGGTTAATCTAAGAATCATTGTACTACCTGAACAACATGACCCCCCCCCACCCAAAAAAAGGAGTTCTGTTATTTTTTTATTATCACAGAAAAAGAGTAGGGAAAGGGAAAGGAAAAATGATGCTAGGTGGGGTAGGAGAGGGAGGTAAAGGAAGTGTAGGAGAAATAATTTCACATAATTTGGGGTACAAACAAGGAAGAAGGGGTAGGTAAAGTGGGAGAGTTTTGAACCTCATTCTCTTCTGAACTGGTCAAAAGAAGGAACAGTATATACATATATACATGAAAGGAATTACAGTTCACTTAATGGAAAAATGGATGAGAAACAGAAGAGGGAGAGAAAAAGAAACTCTAAGAAATGTGAAAGTATGACATCATAAACAAATTAGAGGAGTAATTGATAGGAGATCAATTGTCATTGACAGGGGAAGAGCTCATAACCAAACATGAGATAGAGAGATTCACAGATGGTAAAGAGGACAATTTTGATGACATGAAATTAAAGTATTTGTAAAAATAAAAAAACTCAATGCAGCTAAAATTAGAAGAGAATCACGCAAATAGCAGGAGTGGGAATCTTTGCAGCAAGTTTCTCTGATAAAGCTGCATTTCTAAGATACATTGGGAACAGATTCAAATTTATAAGAATGAGAGTAATTTCCCAATTAATAAATGGCCAAATCATATGAACAGGCATTTTTTTAGAGGAAGAAATCTAAGCTATCAACAGTCACATGAAAAAAAATGCCCTAAAGCTCAAATAATTAGAAAAATTCAAATCAAGACAACTCTTAGGTTTTACCTCACATTCATCAGTTTGGCAAAGTTGACCTAAAAAAAGGGAAAAAACAAATAATGGAAGGTTTGGTGTACCTGGTATAAAGAGGTATTTTTAATAGCATATTGATGGAGCTGTGAAGTTGTATAGTCATTCTGCAAAGCAATTTGGATCTATGCCCCCAAAGCTATTAAACTATTCAAACTCCTTGACCCAGTGATACAAATACTAGGTCTATACCCCAAAAGAATAAGGAAAGAGGAAAAGTATTCATTGTACATATGCACAAAAATATTTATAGCAGCAGTTTTTTGCAATAGCAAAGAACCGGAAATTGAGAGGATGCCTAGCTATTGGGAAATATTTAAACAAGTTATAATACAGGAATATGATAGAATACTATTACGCTGTAAGAAATTATAATGGGGATGATTTTGAAGAAACCTGGGGACTCTTATATGAACTGATGAAGAATTAGATGAACAGAACTAGAAAAGTAATCTATATAACAACAACATTATAAAACCAAACAACTTTGAAAGACAGGGCCTTTGATCGATGCAATGACAGACCACGATTCCAGAAGACTCATGATAAAACATGCTGTGCACCTCCTGATAGAGAGGTAATGAAGTTAGTGGACAGATTTTTTGGTGCAATATATATTTTTTGGAACATTGTTAATTCAAAATTTTATTTTGACTATACATATTTGTAACTGGGATTTTGTTTTTCTTTATTTCCCAATAAGGGTGGAAGGGATGGGAGGGAGAAAAGGCAGATTTTCTTTGTTTGAGAAAAGTTAACAAAAATAAATTTAATTTCCATAATCATTTATCCTTTCTTTGTCTTATATTTCAGAGGAAAAAGCTGCTAACTTGTGTGTGTGTGTGTGTGTGTGTGTGTGTGTGTGTGTGTGTGTGTGTGTGTGTGAAGGACTCTTTGGACACTCTTGTGAAGCCCATGGACCCCTTTTCAGAATGTTTTTAAATGCATAAAATAAAATACAAAGAAGTACAAAGGAAACTAATTATGTTGAAGTATAATTAGCAATTTTTCTAAAGATCACAGATTCCAGATTAAGAATTCCTGCTTCAGGAGTGGCTGGGTGGCACACTGAATAGAGCACTGGCCCTGTAGTCTGGAGAACCTCAGTTCAAATCTGGCTTCAGACACTTAACACTAGGCGTCACTTAACCCCATTTGCCTTGCCTTCTCCAAAAAGAAAAAAAGAAAATTTCTGCTTTAGAATGAAGACAGAGACTAAAAATGGCAAAGTTGAGAGCAATTTATAGGCAAAGTAGGTTAAATTTGTTGTCAAAACCCTGAGTTTCCTTTCCTTTGCTTTAACCAATTGCTCCAGCTTACTTTTCTGCCTCCTTTCCTAATTAACCCTAGCTCTCAAGAAAAGATCTGATATCAGTTATTTACACTTTAGTGTAAGATAAAGTTTTACCTCTGCTAGGTATATTTATATTTCAACCCTTCTCTCCCATGAAGAACTTTTTGTCTGAAGGAATTTAGAAGTCAGGTATGTTGGCTCCTCCCCGGACCCCTTTCCTTTCCCCTCCCGAATCCCTGGAGAGAATCAAGCTACCTACCCTCTTGCCTATATTAAATGTGACCTTAGTGAGTGACTGTCAGGAAATATTTCTTCAAAGAAGGGAGAGCTCATCCCCTTAGCTGGGCATTTCAGGATTCCTTTTTCCTCCCCCCTCAAAGCTTGGCCAATTCCCCAGTCTGAATGAATGTGTATGTTCAAGAAGATGATTAATGTTAGCAGCAGGCTCCAGAGAAGCCTCTTAGGCCCCTTGTGTTTATTAAATATAAAAATCTATGTTTAAATAATGTCAAAGGTACGACATAGGCCAACATGATCCAGGACAAAATGTCAGCGTTAACCTTCAATAACTAAATGTTAGGCAAGCTTTGGTTTAAGGGCCCCAAGCCTTCCAAGGAAGACTTTCTGGGGGCAGGGTATTCTGTGGATAGAATGGATTCTAAAAGAACAATTCAGATTTTCTGTTTCTCCAGAACACCTGTTTAGAATGCATGTTCTTTTTTTTGTTGTTGTTTTGTATTTTAAAGCAATTGGGGTTAAGTAACTTGCTCAAGGTTATATGGCCAGTCATTATTTATGTGTGGGTGCTCATTTTCTTAGGCCAGGACCGATCCCGGTCATCCTGACTGCAGGTCCGGCACTCTTACTCACTGAGCCACCTAGCCGCCCCCTAGAATGTATATTCTTAATGGTAGAGATCCAGCCTTCTAGATGCTGGGTTGGGGACCTAACCGGAGAATGGTTCTTCAGCAAAACCAGGGTCACTCAACCTGACCTCTGGCAAGTGGCCATTAAAAGGTACCCACGTTACTCTGTTTAAAAAGAAAGTTTTGTCTAAAACATGTGTTAATAGCATATTGTGTCAACTTCAATTCTACCTTGGCTTTCCATTCCTCATCCTCTTTCCTTTTTCTCTCCCCTTCCTCTTTTCTCTCCCTTTCCTTTCTTTAGCTCTCACCCTTTCTGCCCCTCCTTTTTCATAGGAAGCATTATCTCTTCCAGCTATCCATCTCCTTCTCATTTTTTTTTTATTTTTGCTTTCTGGAGGGGGGATGGCAGGGCAATTGGGGTTACGTGACTTGCCCAAGGTCACACAGCTAGTTTTGTGTTAAGTGTCTGAGGCTGGATTTGAACTCAGGTCCTCCTGACTCCAGGGCTGGAGCTCTATTCACTGTGCCACCTAGCTACCCCCATTTTCATTTTTTACCCTCCCCTCCTTTCTTTGTTTCCTTACTTCCTTCTCTCTCCTATGCCTTTCCTTTCCATAGTTGGCTTCCTCTGAATTAGGCTTGTTCTGTCTGGCCCCAAGGGCAGCTGGGTGGCACAGTGGATACAGTGCCAAGTCTGGAGTCAGGAGGACTTGAGTTCAAATCCACCCTCAGATACTTATTAGCATGACCCTGGGCTAGCCACTTAAGCCCGTTTGCCTCAGTTTCCTATCTGTAAAATAAGCTAGAGAAGGAAATAGCAACCTAGTCCTGAATCTTTACCAAGAAAACACCAAATGGCATCATGGCGAGTCAGACACAACTGAAACAACTCAACAACAACATTTGGTCCTAGAGTGTAGAACCAGAAGAAATTAGCAGAATATGGGTTAACACTAGGAAAAACTTCCTAACAGAGCTATTTGAAAGTAGCCTTGGACTGCCTTGGGAGGGGGTGGCTTCCCCTTCTCTGCAGGTTTTCAGGCAGAGGCTAGGTGGCCCCTTGTTGACTGTGCTATAGTAGGGATTCTTCTTAAGGCCTTCTTAATGGGGGTCACAGAATGGAGCACAACATTCCAGATTTGGAACGTGCATGCAGCACAAAGTACCCTGGGTCTATTTCTTCCCATGGCTTTAGCATTATATGCCTATTAATGCCTTTTTTTTTTTCTCATAGTAAGCTTGTGGTCAACTATAGCCCTAAGAATGTTTACATACACACATACACAGACCACTACCCAGTTAGGTCTTCCTCATTATTTACTTTTGAAAAAGACTTTAAAAAAAACATAAAAGTAGAACTTTACATTTATCTCTTATGGTTTTTTTTTTTTTTGTGAAATTCATCAAGCCTTTGAGACTGTCAAGAAACTTTGGATTATTGACTCTATCATATATGGCATGAGCTATACTTCTCAGCCTTGTCTTATCTGCAAATTTTATAAACAGGTCTCGTGCATCTTCATTTATATCAATGAGGAAAAAAGGGCCAAGAGCAGAGAAGCAGGCAAGCTACTGGGAGGCCTTAGAGATCCCTCCCCCACGACAGAGCAACAGTATTCCATTAATCAGCCTTATTTGGCCATATTGGATCACTGGCTTCCAGAGCCTTCTAATCATGCTATTATCTAGCCCACATTTCACCAGCTTATCTATGTCAGTATCTTGAAAGATTACATCAGATGCTTTGCTTTAATTAAGATACATTTATGATGTCTAGATCATTTCCTTCATCTGCCAGACTAGCAAACCTATCAAAAAGGCAAAAGGAAATGAAGAATGTGTAGGGATCAGAGTCCTCCTTTTTTTCTGCTTTTTCTGTGTTAGTCTATTTCAATTTTCATCTCCAGCACCCTACTTCACAGATCATTCTCATTCTTCCCCTCATTTTTAGTCTCTCCCTCTCTAATGCCTCCTTCCCTTCCATCTACTAATATACTCAGGTCAAACCTATTCTTTAAATAACAAACCAACCCTCCCATTGATCCTGCAACCCCTTTAAGGTTTTATCCTTCACCTGTCCTCTCTCACTTATAGAATTCTTTAAAGAGTAGTTTATACACACTGACTCTACAGTTCTCCCTTCTGCATCTTGACTTTCCCAATTGCAGTTTCTGTATATTGTGGGTCGGCATAAGAAATGAAATGGAAATTCTGAGGGAGTTTTTTGGAAGCTGCTGTTGACACTCAAAGGCCAGCAGATAACACAGAAAAGTTTAGAAACTCAGAAATGCATAAAATAAATATATGTATAGTCTTGTATAATATCAACCTAAATTTTACAATAAGGTACTGTAAACACTCCATAAAAGAAAAAATTCAGACTTCTTCTGTGGTATGAAGGGAAGGCCAAAAAATTTTACAGATTTTCTACATTGCAGGGGCACCACATCTGTGATATGGAAGGGATAACTATACTTCCTCACCATACACTCATTCCTCAACCCCTTGCAATCTGAATTCCATCCATGTAAAGAACCTCTAATGAGCAAACTCTCTCCACAGATACAGATTCCCTGCTCTGTAATTTACTGTCTTATATAGTCAGTATACGTCAGAGATAGGACTTAAACTCAGGACAGGCTATGATGCTGGCTCTCTCTCTATCAAAGCTGCCTTAAAAAAAAAAAGAAGCTACAGTGTGATCAACTTCCTGTCCTCAGGTACCACACCTCTGATGAGTTTCCCTTCCCACTGGTGGCATCTTCAGATACTCTTGGAAAGACTGCTACTAGTCAGGGGAAGGGAACAGAGTTGAAACAGACAAGGGACCAGTATCCTGGCATCTCTGCCTTTCGGTCCTCTAGCCCCCAAAAGGCAGGGGAGTCCTGAGGTCTCTTGCTCAGAGGCCTTGTGTCCCATTATCTGTTTCCACCTTTTCTTCCCCTCTCTCCTTCCAAGTTGAATTTGTCTTAAAAATTCTATTTGAGAGCATGTTTTGTATTGCCTGCCTCATAATTAAAACTGTCATTTGTGGCTCTGGCTAAAAGTTAGTCTTTGCTTGTCATCAGAGAAAACTATAATAAGAAAAGATTATATACAATAGTGAAATACAGTTATTAGGGAAAAATTAAGAAATTTTGTTCCAATATATTGCACATTATTTCCATCCTATCCATAGCTCAAACTACTAAAGTTGTAAAATAAAGGGCTTTATGAAAACCCTATCTTCCCGGGGGTTTGAAGGTCCTATTTTTCATTTGTGTGGAGTAGTGAATAGAAAGTCAAACCTTGGAGTCAACCAAGAACTGGATTCAAATCCTGGACTCAGGTTATCACTCTTCCTCACAGGAAGGAAACAAGCAAGCATTTTATTCAATGCCTGCCAGGCACTATGCTAGCATTTAAAAAAATTACGATTTTATCCTTACTACAACCTAGAGAGGTAGGTGTTATTATTATCCCCATTTTACAGCTGAGGAAACTGAGGCAGACTGAGAGGGTCTGCCCTCAGGGTCACCCAGCCAGGAGGCATCTGATGGCAGACTTGAACTCAGCTCTCCCTGACTGCATGCTTACCATTCTTACCACTGTAGCTCTTAGCTGCCCACAGCAGCCCAGGTAACTTTCTAACAGGATAAAGTTTTGGAGTAGGTGTTTAAATACATCGTTATGAGTTTCCTCATGAGAGAGTTCTCTGGTTTAATGAAATCACAAATCAGGGGGAAATTTTACATTTTTACCTCAATTTCTTTGAGGATCATTTGTCCTCAGCAGGGTGATGTTTACTATGAGCAGAACTGAAGTCACTCTTCTTTTAAAGAGTAACTTCAGACTTGCTTCCCCCTAATGGTCAACATTTAAAAGTGCACTTACATGGAAGGATCCAGAGTTTTAACTCAAATCCAAATCATACTGTGTAATGTGAAAAATTAAGTCCCTAGAAAATCGGGGGGAAGGAACCTTAAGCAGGTCTTAATAGCTTCTCTTCATTGGGAAAAAGTAAAGATTTGAACAAAAACTACCATAACTGTGTTAAAAATAGACCTTATGAAAGTCTTTACTCACACCTTTCAGTTTGATGAAATTTCAAATTTACATCCCTCCATACCTACACATCATCCAAGCAATTTTCTCCTTGGTAGATGCTAAAATGGCTCTTCCTCACAATACTAAAAATAAAGCAAATATGTATTAAGCACCTAATAGTACCAAGAAGAGAGTACTGTGCCAGGCTAGGGAGACAGTAAGTTTGGAAAAGATATGGCACATGCCCTCGAGAAATATGCAGTCACCTGGGGGATAACACACACACACACACACACACACACACACACACACACACACATCTCTAGTACACTGGTTTATATTACACATCCTAAGGCCATTAGGAAGTTAAAGAACAAGCTGCATAAACTGTCAGACATGGCTGATGTGTTGGTTCATTTTGCTAAGCTAATTTTTTCTCATTCTTTTTTATTCTTTGTTCTAAGCAATGGTTCTGTAAGTGTAGGAAGGAGAGGGATAAATTGGGAAAAGGTAAATAAAAACAAAAGATACCAAAGAAAAATTTTAGTGTTCTCACTGAGAGGTATTCAGACAGTCCCTGAAGGGGCAGGCCGACTGATACCTGAAAAAGGCAATCCTTTGGAGAGTATGTTTGTAAAGTGCTAAGTTCAGCTGGATTCAGATCCTGACTCCCACTTACTAGCTGCATGACCCTGAACAAGACACCTAACTTCTTTGAACCTCAGTTTCTCTGACTATAAAAGGAAAGGGTTGGCCTAGGTGACCTAGCACATCCCTTTCATTTCTAAAGTTATAATCCCAATACTCCCATATCTCCATAGTCCAAGGGAACTCAAACAACTGGATTTACCCACTGCAACGGACAGCCTCCTCCCCCATATCTCCTTTGAAGAGTATCTCTGTATGACTAGGGAAGGGCAGGGGAGGTGGAAATAACAACAACAATAATAGTAATGATAGCCAATATTTATACAATACTTCAAGGTTTGGCCAAAAAAACTTTACATTTGTGATTTCCTTATGGTATCACAACAACACTGTAAAGTAGATGCTGTTATTATCCCCATTTTACAGGTGAGGAAACTCAAGTGACTTGCCCAGAACCACCCAATTAATAAGTGTCTGAGGACTTTAAGTTCAGGTCTTTCTGATTTCAAGGCCAAGAATCTGTCTGCCATATCGCCTAGCTGCCTGCACAGGTGTAGAGAAAGAAATGTAGGTGGGTAGCAAGATCACCTACTTCCTTTCTCCTAAGACACCAGATATAAAGTAGTTCTGACCTTTTGAAAAGGGTCCCCAAAAAGGAAAACTCCAGGGCTCTGCCCAATCACTGTCCTGACCTGAAGAACAGGGAGTGGTAGGGGTGGGTAGGGGAGGAGGTGGGGAGAAGGGAGATTCAAGCAAACTTCTCTAATCTCAGGACCAAAGGGTCCCAAGTGGGTGAAATATTTGAGGTCGTTTCTAGTCCTCAGATCAGCTGCTAGTCCTTTTTATAAATTCTGCAATACTTTGGTCTATTCTACTGCTTTTTGGCAATTAGTAAGTTTTTAAGTGCTACACATAAGTGCCGATTATTGTTATGTTGTGTTGTACTTTTATCTTTTTATGTATGTGACCTGTCTTCTCGAAAGTCTTTGAAGCTAACTTAACTTAGCAGGCAGATAAGCTCATTGAATCAATCTTAGAGCACACTGAGAAGCATACTATCCAGAAATATGGGGGCATCCTTGCCTTGATCTGACCACATTTAAGAGTTGTGTGTTCAGTCTGGGCAGCATAATTTAAAAGGACATTGATAAGCTGAAAGGCATCCAGAGAAAAGCATCCCTAACCTAAGAGTTGAAGGAATTGGGGAATTTTAGCCAAGAGAAAACTTCTGGGGGGTCACAATAACTACCTTTAAAGAGCGGGCAAAGAGGGGGCAACTTCTCCTTGGCCACAGAGGGCAGAACGGGGAGCAATGAGTAGCAGGAGTAAAGAAGTACATGTAGACTTGATGTCAGGAACCACCTCACTAGGGTTAGCAAAAAGTGGAGTGGGCTGTCTCAGGAGGTAGTGGGTTCCTGTCACTGGAGGTGTTTAGACAAAAACAGAATGGCCACTTTTGGAGTATGTTATAGAGAGGATTTGTTCAGATATATATCAGACTAGATAATAGGAATATACAACTAGAGACTGAAAAGACCTCAAAGACCATTTAGTGAATCCCCGTAATTTTAACTAATTGGGAGATGGAATCCCAGGAATGTTTACTAACTTGTCCAGGGCTGGGCTAGGTCCTTGGACACCAAATCCAGAGTCTTTTCACCATGCCCTGTCCCTTCCAAGTCTGAGATTCTGTGGTTTTTCTACTAGGCTAGAAGCCTAGACTTGAAGGCAGGTGTTAACTTTTTGCCTTTATGTCCCCAGCCCCCAGCAGCATGGTGCCCTACAAGTAGTAGTTATGACAATGATGATAGGTCAGGTTACAAAGTACTTTCCTAGGAAAAGTCATACAAAATTGATTTATGTGTTTTATTCCCTTGTAACAGACAAAGGAACTAAGCTGCAGACTAGTGAAATGACTTGTCTAGGGTCACACAGTTAGTAAGCATTCAGTCAAATCCTGTCCTTATAGCTTTGAGGCCAGGGTTATCTCTACTGCTTCTCAGTCTTTCCTCAGGTCCTAGTATGGCAACTACCTGTTTGTCTTTGAAAATCACCTTGATGTCACTTCTGGAACCTTATTATGGTTTATCAGTTTTGGGTATACCCTATAACCCTGAAACTGATACTTGTGTGAGTTAAAACACTGACCACACTCTATCAAAGCATGTGCCAAAGATCTTAATAAGGTTTTGAGCTTTAATAGCAAACAAACTGCATTAAGATTTTGGGACATGCTGTATATAAAAAACAGTATATTTCAAATCTGTGTAACTAGAGGTCTATTAGTGTATTGTAATACTAACAATAACCACTCATATTTCTATAGCACTTTCAGGTTGACAAGACGCTTACTTCCCTTACTGCCCTATAGGAGAGGTCAATAGAACTTTTTCACAAAAAAATTCTATATCAATGTTTCCCTTTTGTTTGTAGAGATATTCACTTTACCTTCAAGCCTAGACATGAACCACATGTTACAACAAAAGAAACAATTCAGTAAATTTTTTAAAAATTGAAAAAAATACCATGATTGTACCTGACAACATACACAACTTCCTATCCCTGTAGCCCTCTTTACTAAGAGTAGGAATATTAGAGACCTTTAAAAGAACATTTTTAGAATGCTAATATCTATATAGGGTTTTAAGGTTTGTTATGGCATTACTGGATCCTCCCAACAACTATGTGAGGTTGGTGCTATTATTAGTACTGTCTTACAGATGAGGAACCTGAGGCAGACATGGCTTGCTCCAGGTCATGTAGCCAGTGAGGATCTCAGATGGGATTTGAATCCAAGACTTCCTGACTCTAAATCCAAAATTCAATCTGCCTACTCCATCCAGCTGCCTCCCATGGACAAAATCAATATACCTCTCTCAAACCTACCTTCTGTTTTGTAATGTTGCCTGTAATTATTTCCTAACATATTGGAAGTCCTCTTCTGATGTCTGATTGCTTCATGGAGGTGGACTTGGGTACTCAGAAGCCAGTGAAATGCAGGCTCTGGCATGTCCTACACAAGCTGGAAAGGCTAGTTGCCACATTTAGATCCATCACGCTCAGAGGCTGACTCAGTAGCAGGAGGCTGCTAGGTAGGTGATGAATTTCTTTTTTTAGCCTAACAACTCACAAAGACTCTGATATCCTAAGGCTGGAAGCAGTCATATCTGCCTAGGTGGAGCAAACAATCCCCAGTGGTTGGAGTGTCACTGGGAGTGACTGGGAGTCAAGAAGGCTTGAGTTCAAATTTGACCTTAGACACAAAAGCAGCATAATCCTAGGCAAGTGTAGTGGCAAGCACTCCAACATCCCCAGGGTGGCTTGTTTTTCAGGGGATACTTCGTGATTGGGCAATGGAGTCAAGAGGGTTGTTACATTCTCTGAGCCAGGAGAAGGCTATATAAACCCTGATGGGAGGCTTTGCTTTGGGGCTCACTTTGAGAAGTGTTGTGTGATTTGACCAGATGAGACTCTGGGCAGCCGTTAAGAGCCCCCCAGCTTTGAAAACCCAAATGTTGATGCTTCCCTCTCTGGTAACTGTGATTTTGGTATTGATAATGGTTGGACAGTCGGAAGCCTGTCTGTTTGATCTGTCTGTATACTCTGAAGTTCGGGGTGCTGACCTTTCCCTCCTGAACTAGGTAATATATGTTTGATTGATTAAAGTGAGCTTGTTAACTGATTTTGAGTTGATTTCCTTTACAAAAGCAGATCTAAGAACCTGTGTTGGCGGCCCAATCACAAAGTATCAAGGTGTGGGCTTTCCTGAAAAACAAGCCTCCCACCAGGCTCCAGGTACACTTAACTTAGGGGCAGAGATCTTTAAATTTGCATTTCCATTACAGCAAGTCACTAACCCTCTCTCTCTACCTCAGTTTCATCTGTAAAATGAGTCAGATAGTGAACTCTAAGGTCCCTTCCAGTTCCAAATCTAGCATCCTGAGACACAGGGATTGAAGTTAAGTGTCAACCAAGACTAAATAGCCAAGAGGAAAATGTATGTCACAGGATGAATGGTTCAATTCTGAAGAGGCAAGAGAAGGATCTGGGTGAGAGTACTTCCCTTACCATTGATGTATTCAGTGGATGAGGCAGCATGGAAAAGCCTCCAGTCCCCAGCCTTACCTCTACCTAACAGGAGCAGAAGAGGCTTCCATGATCATGTGTGTTCAGCATCCATTAAATGATTATGTAATCTAGCACAGGTTACAACCTCCTAGAGCCCATCTTGTCACCAGTGTAAGTGGAAATAGCATTACCTATTTTAGCCTGCCTTCCAGAATTGAGATGAGGCCACAATGAGGTAATACATGAGAAGAAGATTTGAAAAATATAACAATATGTGGTCATTATCCAGTGGTCACCTATCTAACAATTTCAATATGCACCTAGGATACCTGGAAGTAAGAGGGAACAAAAAAAACTCTGAACAGTCAAAATAAGGGTCACAAAAATCCCCAAGAAATCTTCTCTGGTTTTTACTCAGTTCCTATTAGCTCTTACTTTGGACACAATTCTAACCCACTTGTTTATCTGACTTCCCTACCCACAATAGACTATCAGCAGTGAATTAAAAGGAACGGGGGAGGTTTCAGAGGCAGGCACATTGACAGCAACGACAATGGCAGAGGCAGAAAAATTCTAAGATAGATATGTAAAAATTAAAAGCCCAGTAGTCTAGGATCATTTAAAGTGGGAAGCAACAGAATTACAAACCTCCAAAGCCTCCAAGTCCATTGCTATTTTAAATGTAACAATAATATTAATAAAAATAATAATAACATTGTATAGCCCCTAGTGTGCCCCGAATTGTGCTAAGTGTTCTACAATGATCTCATTTGATCCTTTGATCCAACCAGTCTGGGAGAGGGTATGCATGTTCTTATTACCTTACTATTTTACAGGTGAGGAAACTGAGGCTGAGAGAGGTTAAGTAACATCCCCACACAACTAGTAAGTATCTGAGGCTGGATTTGAACTCAGATCTTCCTGACTCCACCCCAGGTTCTCTATCCACTATACTACCTAGTATAACAATGGAGGTTCATAATCATGACTCCAAATCATAAAAAAAGTTAAAATAAAAAATAAAACAAAACATGGTCAACATCATTTGTCTAAGAGAAGGACACAATCCTTCTCAGAAAGATTTTGGAAATTAAAAGAAAATGCTTTAACTCTAGGGAAAATTCCCTTAAGGAGAATTCCTAATATTTTGGAAATGTCAGAAAATTCTCACCTTATTGTCTTAAAGTTATAGCAGCTCATTACTTGCTCACAACTAAAGGAAGAGTATAATTTTGTATAAGCTTTACCTAGGCCAATCACTGGCCCATGAGGAAAGGAAGGATCAGGTAAAAGATTGTGGGGTTCTTTAATGCACAACAAATCTTCCTTCATTGAAGAAAACCCAACATAAAATGATACTGTCTTGGAGCTGGTCCTTTGCCTGAAGCAAATTATCATTTTTTTCCTGTGAGCTGTTGTCCTGACCCACCTTGCTGTGGCTCTCCTTGACCTTTTAACCATTTTCCTGTATAATGTATGGATTTGGTCATTCACTGAAAGGTAAATTCCCATCTCTAGCTACTGGACTGTAACTATGCTCTGTTGATTCCAGGCCACAGAAGAGCAAATCCTCTGTTCTCTTTAAGTGATGCTTTCTCTTTCTCTCACGCCTTGGCATAAAACTGATGTTATTTATCTCCTGCCCATCTACTCCACTACCTCCTCCACTTCCTCCCTAGGTAACATGACATAGGTGGCTTGGGGTGAACTTGGGTCCATGGCAAGATGGTTAGATACCAGAAGATTTCATCTTTGAGGATAAAGTTCAAGCTGAAAAATCAATATTCATCCTTGTTGTTTTTTTTTGTTTGTTTGTTTCAAGATCATGAAGTTTCATGTTCCTTAGTTTAAGGTAATTTTTCTAGCTCCATTAGAATAATGAGATAGGCTCCTAGCACAGGGATTCTTGACATTTTTGTGTTGTGAACATCTTTTGCAGGTTGGTAAAGCCTATGGACACCTTCTCATAATAATGTTTTCAAGTATGTATATATGTGTATGTGTGTATATAATATATATATGTATGACATGTATATACATAATACATACATACACATATGTATGTATAATGCATATGTATATATAGCCTATATGCTGTACATTATTGTATATATGCATATTTATTAAATTTCAAAGAATATTAATTATATTGAAATGAAGTTATCAAAATATATTTTTTAAAGTCCGGTTTGTAGACCCCCAGGCTAGACCCCTCTCTTAGAGTCTTCCAGACTCACTCTGGTTCACACTGATCCTATGATGCTGAGCACAGATAATAGCTGGTCATGCTATGAAGACTCAATGAATACTGGAGGTTAGCTAACAAGAAAAATCCCAATGACCTTGTAGCCACAAGATTACAAAATGGAAAAGAGTTAATCCACAGCCTAGGGGTTATCCAGGTTTTGTGAACCAGTTTTCTACTTCCACTGGATGAACCATGGAAACCATAGATAAAAGCACAGACAGCAAGCACCTGCATCTCCTGACTACCACAGGGCTGGCTCATTTGGGAAACCCAGTGAGAAGAGAAAAAAAGCCTCCCGAGACTTCTCTTCAAAAGCCTGCCCTCTGCCTGCTGCACCGAAGGCTTCCTCATACTATTCTAGGCCTTCCTAGTCTCCCTTGCTTTGGAATCCTGATTCACTGTCTACCTAGGATTATACCTCCAGGTGGAGCAATTACTTTGTCGGGGGAACTCCCTCCACCAAGATAGAATGCAGCACTTTCTAATTGAGTGGCCTCTTAAGGAGGGTCTGATGCTCAGAGAACCCATGGTCACCTGGCCAGTAAATGGTAAAGTCAACATCTGAACCTAAGTCTTTCTACCCCAAGTCCAGCTCTCCATCCACTGCCCTCTGCTTCCTCTTTTCTGGGATTTAGCTGTTCTCTAAATTGACTCATACTGCCACAGTCCCAGTGGGGAAACAGACACAGAGAAGTATGATGACTTGCCCCAGGTGATAGACCTAGTAAGTAGCAGGGCTGGGACTCCTGGTCCAGTGACCTTCCCACTATACCTGTCAGTTTCCTTTCCTCTGCTGAATGACAAGCTCTCTGGGGCTGAGGTGGGGTGTAGGTGCATGTAGAAAGAAAGCACTGTGATAAGTGTTTTGTAAATAGCTTGTTCAATCCTCACAACTCTAAGACTAGTAGGCACTATCACTATTGTTCCCATTTTAAAGTTAAGGAAATTGAGACAGAGGTTGAGTTACTTGTCCAGGGTCACCCAGCTAGCAAGTATCTGAGGCCAGATTGAGCTCAGGTCTTCCTGACGTCAGGCCCAGTGTATGTGGGGCCATTTCTTATATTTTGTTCTCTCACAGCACCTGACACAGTGGTAGGACACAGAGTCAAGGAACGCTTCTTCATAGATTTATTCCCTTTACCAGTTCAAGCTATTTATTTGAAAAACACATAATAATCATAATTGATCAGAAACTTAGGTTTGGAACTTAAGGATCTGATTCATTTATATTTGGAGGCAGGGGGAATAACCCAAGCAGAACTGCTTAATTATTTAGCTGCTCCACTCAAGAGAGAACTCCTGTTCTTTGGTTTCAAGCATGGAGTCACTCTGTGGCCTCCCAACCCTCTGAACCAGATAAATATTTATACTGCTGCACCTATGTTCAGTTAGTAGGACTAATAAATCTTTTTCGACAACAAAGATTAAGATAGGAGTGGTACAAATAGTAAACTTAAAACAAATCTGAAAAATCTTCTTGCCTCTGTTTCCCAAGGACAGATGTCCTTAGGCAGTAATTTCCAGAATGGTTCTTGAGAACATTTTTACCCTTTTGGCTGTAGCAATAGTACAGATAAACATGGAATCCACATTTAGGTTCAAACTGGCCTTTGCCCCCAAATTTCTGTTGGCTGGACATTATATGATTGAGGGCACTGTGGTATACCTGGCATAGAAATAAACCAGATCTAGAGGCAGTGCTATAGGGATTATGTTTTCTTTCTCTCCTCTTCTCTCTCTCTCTTACACCTGGTATTTCCCAGAGAAATCAGTCAGAGCTGGATGGCAGCTGTGTATTCTACAAATTTGGGATTAATAGATGTGGTGGCAGGTGTTTCTCTTTTAATTAGGCATTGACTGGGGCAGGGAGCTGGAAGGAGAGGAAAACTTCACAGCAATGTTACCACACTTTTGGGGGTGGGGATGGGAATGGGGGTTGAGACTGAATCTGGAAACCTTGAGTCAAACGCTGGCCAGTTCAATGATCTATGCCTGAGATTGGCAGGACCCCTACTTTCTTTGCTACTCCTTGTGTCAATTACACACAGAGTCCCAAGACTTGTAGAAGGTTAGCTAATGGAGTTCAAGTTGCTTTGATTGAAATTAATTTTTAAATACTTATTTACAATATACAGTAACCCTTTTCGCAGCTGGTTTGCTCATAGTAACCTGTATTAGCAAGCACCCCAGCACACCCAGAATGACTGCTAGCATAGGTTCTTTGATCTGCTTTTCTAAAGGATAGACAGCTTCAAAGTGGTCAACAATCTACTTTAATTAAACATACAGAAGTCATTCACTAGTTCAGGGGAAAGGTCAGCACCCTGAATGTGGAGGAAACACAAGCAAAGAAGTAAAGAAGGTAAAGGTCATTCACTAGTTTAGGGAAAGGGTCAGTACCCTGAATGTGGAGAAAATACAGGCAGAGAAACATAGAGAAATTAGTACAGGGCTAATCCAACTAGATCCAACAGACAGGGCTCCAACTATCTAAACAAAGTAATAGATACCTAATCAGCAGACCAGGGAAAGCCAACATCTGGGTTCTCAAAGGTGGTGGAGAGTGGTTAACAATGGCTACCCAGAGTCTAATCTGGTCAGATCACAAAGAAACATTCTTCCCATGAGTGAGTCCCAAAGTAAAATACTGACCTCCCAATATATATAGTTTTAAACTAATAGGCTCAGAGTCAGAAGGCATCACAACCCAGGTGACTCAGTGCCTAATTGTTCCAGTGCCAAAAGGTATGAAAGCCTTCCTGCAAGCAAGCCTAGTGAGTAAGCCTCCTCCTAAGCAAGCTTCCCCTCAGGTAACCTCCTCCCCCAAGGCAATATAAATCTCCTTTAACCACTTGATGGGGTATTTGTGACTCAGAATGTATCCCAGCTGTAAACTAGGCCAGAGCTCAAAGTAGCAAGATATCTGTGATTAAGATACCTAAAATAACTTTAGACCTGGGAACATGACCCAAGTTCCAAGGGAAAAAGGAACACATGTGGTCACATAGGCCTATTAATGGACAGGAAAGATCTTATATTCCATTAACTCAACATAACCCTACTGGTTTTGATAGCCCATGGTGGCATCTTTATGGATTGAATGCTGATATGGATAAAGTAAATACAACTATCTCACTCATCTGTTTTCAAGAATTATTGGGGGCAACTATGGGATGGGGGAATATCATTAAAGACCAGTTTTACCCTCTCCTCTCATATACTAACTGATTATATTGATTACTGAAAAGTCAGAAAATTATGATACCCAAAATCCCTGGGTTTCAGTTCAACAAGTTTTCATTAAACCACTGCTAAAATTCAGGCCCTGGGGTTAGACTGTGGGGACACAGAGACAAAAATTAAAACTTTACCTACCCCAGAGAAGTATACATGTTGCTGATATTTGCATATATTTGGAATGGGGCTGTAGCAATCAGAGAGCTGTTAATTCATCAGAATAGTTTATCCTATTGGGTACTTCCTGGTAACCGATCTGAGTGAAGATGTTGGCAAACAGCACTAGAATTACAGATTTCTGAAAATGCTGCTGAATTGGAAAACTGAGGAAGCCCTTGTCAGTGTCAGGTCATGGCTGGCAGAGGACAGGGCAAATCAGGGCCAAGAAATGAGTGAAGCAGGTGGGAACGGATAGAAAGTAGAGCATACTCACAAGAACTTACCATGATGTAGTTTACTGGGAGAGAAGGAGGGCACTTAGAGGTCCTCTGAGTCCTGAGGATGAAGCTGTGGTCAAATTGGAGGGTGTTGAGCCAAGCTTGCAAGCACAGGGGATGTATGATAGGCTCTCTGGATTAGTGCCCAGAGATATAAGCTGCCCAGGGGAGGGAGCATAAGAAGAAGAGTCACAGTCTGCATTCAGAGATGAGATTCCAGGTGCAAAGGGAGTAGGTAGAGAATAGAATCTGGGCCAGACTCTGCCACTCTGGTACAGGCCCTTGGAGGACAGCGGGAGCAGTGTGGCCTGGGGTTCCACATCATAGTAGAAACAGAGCACCACTGTTGCCTCAGTGTTAGAAACCCTTTCTAATGTGGTTGGCTAAAGGCTGGCAGGTGTCAGTCTCCCCAGAGGCAGCAAGGTTTCCGTTGGTGTTATGCCTGCTGCTTATACTACAGAGACAGAGCTAACTTCTTAGCGCCATGGGGTGGGAGGGAGCTAAGTGGGAAAAAGAGTCCCCAGAGTTTTCTAATAGGATCTTCCTCCCAAACACCAGGAATTCCAAAGAATGGCTCTTGATAATGATTTTGTGAAGATTTCTCCCTTTTTTTTGCCCTTATGGATAGAGCAACAGCACACTCCAACACTTCCTTAAACCTTGGGGAAGATGGACATCATATCAGTAAGAGCCCTGTGGTAAGCCTTGCATAGAAATAAACCAGACCTAATGGCAGCCCAATGTAGATTCTCTCTCTCTCTCTCTCTCTTTTTTTTTTAACAACTGGCATTTCCTGGGGAAATCAGTTTGGTTGGCAGCTGTATATTAGCCAAGCCTTGGATGAAGAGATGTGGCTGCCAGTGTTTCTCCCTTAATTAGGTATAGTGTTTGGGGGCTGGAACAAAGTAGGGGCTTTGTAAATGCTTGCTGAGTGACTGATTAATGCCTTTTGTAGTTCTCTTGGAAATATTCTTAGAGATCCTGGCACAAGTAAGCACTATGTAAATATTAGTTCTTCTTCTTCTTCTTCTTCTTCTTCTTCTTAGTCTAAAAATTCAGAGAAGAAATTTACCCAAATGGTGCCTATGTCTTAGACTTGATTCTGAATCCCAGCTTTACCACTAATAAGCTAAGTGACCTTGGGCAATGAGAACAATAATTCTCATTGATATTTACATAGTACTTTAAAGGTTTTTTACAAAGTTGTTCTGTTTTTTTTTATAAATTATCTCATTTGATCTTTACAACCTGTAAGGCAGCTACTATCGTTATTATTCCTATTTAACAGATGAAGAAACTGAGGCTGAAAGGTAAGTGACTTGCCCAGGGTCACTCAGATACAAATGTCCTAGGCAGGATCTGAACTTGGGTCTTCCTGGCTTCCCAGTCCAGTGCTCTAGCCACTATCCCACCTAGTTACCTAATTGGCACGTTTTCTTTAGTCTCTCTGAGCTCAAATTTCCTCATCTATAAAATGAGGGAGATTGACTTCAGAATAGACACTAAGGGCTATTTTGGGTCTAAATCTATGATCCTATAATCCTATCAGGCAGTCATGGGGTTGTAGCTGGATCTTAGTTCTTTGCTTCCCTGAAAGTTGGCTTCCTTGGCAGGACATTCAACTTTGGCCTTAGATTATACAAACAGCTCTCTGCCAAGAGTTCTTTTCCACATAAGAGAGTGCCCCAGGTGGTGTCCTGCCTACACTTACTGATAGACTCATGAGCTTTCTCCCTGTGATTGTGCATGAGGATGGCAGGACTGCCAGGCAGGAGCCATTGTTTGGTGATCCAGAGTAAACAGAAAGAAAGACTCACAAATGGAACCTGAATATGCATAAGGTGGGGTCAAAGAGCAGTACCTGAACAGAGTGTGTGGGAATAGGCAGAAAATGGCGACCAGAGGAGGCAGGGCAACTTAAACTAAAGTCTTGGTGTCTAGGATGGTCAGATGAATTAGCAAGTCAGTACAATGAGTAACTGGTGATGATGACAAGAATGAACAATAATAATTATTATAATAAATAGCTAACAGTTACATAGCACTTTAAAGTTTATCATGTACTTCACAGATATTATTTCACTTGATTCATATATGACTATTCTCATATTTTTAACAGATGAAGAAACTGAGGCACAGTGAGGTTAAGTGACTTGTCCAGGGCCACACAGCTAAGAAGCATATGAAGTAGACTTTCAATCCAGGTTTTCCTGATTTGAAGTCCATTAGATCGCCTAGCTGCTTGTGAGCCCAGGCCAGAGGCTGCGTCTCTGCAGAGATTTTAGTCTGCCTAATTTCTGCAAGCAGAAAAGGTTTAGTTGCTCCCCAGAATAAGAAGTCCAGGTTCAGCAGGCATGAGTGGCTGGTGCTTTTGCCCTTATCAGCCACCTGCTATGACCTCTGGGAAGTCCTCCCAGCGTCCACTACCTGCATCAGCTCAGCTTCTGGCAGGGTAGCAGTTCTGAGCCCCAAGTCACTGGCGTTACCTCTGTCCCCCTCCCTCCACCACTTGTCATTTGACAGACAGCTAAATATATATAAATGTGCTTTTCAGGAGGAAGAACTTGAGGAAGGAATTGGAACAGAATTGCATTTCCCTGTTCCTGGGTCCTCCCCCATCCTACTGAGCCAGGCTCTGGCCTCAGACGAACCACTTTCTCTTTCTGTCAAAATGGCTACAGCCCATTTGCTGGGAGCAGACTCAGGAGACAAGGAATGAATGTTTAGACAATGGCCTGTCTGCTCTGGCCAGCAGAGCCTGCAACTCAGCCTAACTGCCCCAGACAGGCCAGGGCTTAGTTGAAAAATTAATGAAAACTTAGCCTGGATGCAATTTTATAATCAACTTGTGACTCAATTATCTAAAAAGTAAATGGCCAATCTATTGAGTTAAACTCCCCACTTTCAATCCCCCACCAAGACAGACAAACTTCAATTGAACAAGTACTCCTGCCCTTTAATTAGTTCAAAGGGGTCTTGTTTTCAATCAACATTTGCTTAGAAACCAGCCTTCTTTCTCTGTCTCTGTGTCTCAGTCTCTACTTGTTTCTATTTGTCCTTGCCTTGTGTGGAGACTTAGGCAATAGAGGGTGAGAGTGACCAAGCTGGGAGATCCTGCACACCTGTGTGACCCTCATAGCTTTTATCTCCTTCTGAGCAGGGCATGTCCAATTCCAGGAGATGAAAACACCGATTATGGCACTGAAAAATGACTGGGAAATTTCCTCATCTGTATTCTGGGAAGAGCGGGTCTTCTCAAAACCCTGCCAGGGAGAAGGCTCCTTGAGCACTTACCGCAGCATCCACCTTCTGGTGCCCATTACAGACTTAACAGCATTTAGAAGTCCATGTCTAATTACAAAGACTGACTTATTATGACTATTTAAATACCTTATAGACTTCAGTTAGATTATCTGGACAACAAATAAACAGAAAACATCATACCCCACGACTCTTAGAACAAGTCACTTATTATAGCTTCTCATTGAATTCTTTGATCATTATTCAGTCTGGTTTGAGTTCCAGGTTTTTGCTGGAGTGGTTACATGGGAGCTGTGTAATCTATCCCTATTCATGAAGAGAAAGAAGGAGGAGGAGAGGGAGAAGGAGAAGGAGAAGGGGAGAAGGAGAAAGGGAAGGAGAAGGAAGGGGAGAAGAAGGAGATGGAGAAGGTAGAGAAGGAGAAGAGAAGAAAGCATAATGCTTTACGATTATTATATCATTGATCCTCATGATAACCCTGGGAGGAAGGTGTTATAATCATCCCTATTTTACAATTGAGGAAACTGAGGCAGAGGGTAGGTAACCTGCTTCTGGTTACACCCGGGGGGGTGTTACATAAATGTCTGAGCTCACATATGAACCTATTTTCCTGACTCCAGTCCTAGCACTCTAACCATTGTACCACCTAATTGCCTCTGTTAAGGCTATAACTTGCAGAACCACTGCTAATCTGCATTGGTAGTGATTTCCCACAAAGAATTAATTTCCTGAACCAATCTGTTCTCCCCCCTTCCCACTCAGGTGCTTGTAGAAAGGCTCATCACTCAATGAATTTCTTTCACCACAGCAATTATTTTAGCTCAGAGGCTAGAGAAGGAGCCGTCAGGGAGGGCTAGTCTGCCTCTCTCCTCAAGCAAGCCTCTCACTCAAGTTGGGCTTCTCAGATGCTGATTAAAGAGGGCTTACTCTCCAATCCTCATCTCTCAGGCCCTGTGTCATCTTATGGAACTAGATGGTGCTACAGAAATAATGCTATGATGATATACTTAGAGAATCAAGTAAAAAACTACTTGAAATAATAAGCAACTTTAGCAAACTTGCAGGATATAAAATAAACCTACATAAATCGTTAGCATTTCTATATATTACTAACAAAGTCCAAAAGCAAGAGATAGAAAGAGAATTTCCATTTAAAAGTTACTGTAGACATTATAAAATATTTGGGAGTCTACCTGCCAAGACAAACCCAGGAACTATATGAACAAAATTACAAAACACTTTTCACACAAATAAAATCAGATCTAAATAATTGGAAAAACATCACTTGCTCATGTGTAGGCCAAACTAATAAGACAAAAACGACAATTCTACCTAAATTAATTTACATATTTAATGCCATATGAATAAAACTACCAAAATTATTTTATAGAGCTAGAAAAATTAACAAAATTCATCTGGAAGAACAAAAGGTCTAGAATATAAAGAGAATTAATGAAGAGAAATGCGAGGGAAGGTGGCCTAGCCATATCAGTTCTTAAATTGTATTATAAAGCAACAATCATCGAAACTACTTGGTACTGGTTAAGAAGTAAGAGTGGTGAATCAGTGGAATAGGTTAGTGTAACAGCAAGCAAAGTAGGATTTTTTGCTTTTTTTCTGTGTGTGTTATTCAGTTTCCTGGCCTCAGTCTTACATGCCTCTGCACTGAGCCAATAAGACATGTACAAGTGAGCTCTAACTAATCAGATATGTACATGTGGGCTCTAGCCAATTAAATGCTGAGTAGAACTGTATATAAAGAGAGAGGTGTTGAGAAAGCAGGCATTAAGGGATTATATTTATATAGATATAGATATAGATATATAATGAGAGAGTGACACAGTGCTCAGAGAGAGAAGCAGCTTGAGTGGGCAGAGGGAGGAGACCTCAGAGAGCTGGGAGGAGACCTGTGATGGTAGAGACTTGCTGAAGGAGTCTCTGAACTTTGAAAGAAAATAGAGCTGTAGTGCAGAAACCTGCCCAGGGAAAGGAGGCCTAGCTTAAGCCCCTTTTGACAGATATTAAAGTGAACTGAGTCGTTAATACAGAGTCTCTGGGTTTTGGAGGTGAATTGAGATGATGGTGCTAGAGGTATGTGTCAGTATTCCCAGAGGCAGAAGCTGCAAGCAGGAACCCCTGGAGCCTGCTATCAGGCAGAAGTAGGGAGAGCTTGGAGTGGAGTAGTCCCCATGAGCTAAGACATGGAGCAGGAGTGGAGAGCTGCCTATGTATGAACCCAGGTGAGAGTTGGGCCAAGGAGAGCCATGGGACTTGGAAGTTAACCTCAAGTTAAGATGAAAGAGGACTTTACTTGGACACTTGGTATTGATTAAGAAGATTGTTCTTACAGTGACATAGGAGTGGAAGGTGTGGTATTTTCTGCTACCCCTTAAGGATGTGGTATATTAGGGAAGACCCTAGCCTGGGACTTCCTGATTGTATAAACAAGTATTTTGGGGAATGCTACTATATATATGACATACTGAGTATTATGATATATAGACAGATGTGTATATGTATCTATGTATGTGTGTATATATATATGTGTATATATGTGTGTGTATATATATATGTGTGTGTGTATATATATATATATATATATATAAATAGAGAGAGAGAGGGAGAGAGAGAGATATGCTTTGCTTAAGGATGTTGCTATGAATGTTATGCTTTACTTTATTGAACAATGTTTAGTTCTGAATAGAGTTCATTATACTATGTGATTAGACCCTTAAAATTATTCATAGCAACAGTTCTCAGGTTGTACTGTGCTGCTGTGATTGGCGTTACAGTTAGGTACACAAGACAGAGAAGTCAATGACTATAGTAATCTACTATTTGATAAACCCAAAGACCCCAGCTTCTGAGATAAAAACTCACTACTTGGCAAAAATTGCTGGGAAAACTGGAAAAGAGTATGGCAGAAACTGGGCATAGACCAACATCTTACACCATATACAAAAATAAAGTCAAAATGGATACATGATTTAGATATGAAGGCTGATACTATAAGCAAACTAGGAAAGGAAGGACTAGTTTATTTGTCAGATTTATGGAAAATGGAAGGACTTATGACCAAATGAGAGCCAGAGAATATGATGAAATGCAAAATGGATAATTTTGAATACATTCAATTGAAAAGTTTTTGCACAAACAAAGCCAATGCAACCAAGATTAGGAGGGAAACAGAAAATTGGGAAAGAATTTTTACAAGTAGTGTTTCTGATAAAGGCCTTATTTCTAAAATATATAGAGAACTGAGTCAAATTTATAAGAATATGAATCATTTCCTAATTGATAATTGGTCAAAGGATATGAACAGGCAGTTTTCAGATGAAGAAGTTAAAGCTTTCTACAGTCATATGAAAAAATTGTCTAAATCACTACTGATTAAGAGAAATGCAAGTCAAAACAACTCTTAGGTACCACATCACACTTATCAGATTGGCTAACATGACAAAACAAGAAAATTACAAATGCTGGAGAAGATGTGGGGAAATTGGAACACTAATACACTGTTGATGGAGTTGTGAAGTGATCTAACCACTCTGGGGAACAATTTGGACCTATACCTAAAGGACTATAAAAAGCTGCATACCCTTTGACCCAGCAATATCATTTTTAGGGCTGTCTTCCAAAGAGATCATAAAAAAAGGTGAAAGGACCCACATGTACAAAAATGTTTATGGCAGCTCTTTTTGTGGTGTCCAAGAATCGGAAATTGAGGGGATGCCCATCGATTGGGGAATGGTTGAACAAGTTGTGGTATATAAACATAACAGAATACTATTGTGCTATAAGAAATGATGAGCAGGCAGACTTCAGAAAAACCTGGAAACACTTATATGAACTGATGCTGAATAAAGTGAGCAGAGCCAAGAGAACATTGTACACAGTAACAACCACATTGTGTGTTGACTAAATTTAATAGACTTAGCTCTTCTCAGCAATGCAAGGAATCTATGACAACTCCAAAAGACTCATGATGGAAAATACGACCCACACTCGGATAAAGAACTATGGAGTCTGAATGCAGATTGAAGCATACAATTTGCTCTTTGTTTTGTTTTGTTTTGTTTTCTTTCTCATGGTTCCTCCCATTTCTTTTAATTCTTCTTTACAACATGACTAAAGTGAAAATACGTTTAATTAAAATGTATATATAGAGAGCCTATATCAGATTGCATGCCATATTGGTGAAGGGGAAATGGATGGGGGAGGGGATTTAAAACTCAAAAGCTTTTGGAAGTGAATGTTGAAAACTAAAAATAAATAAATAGATTTTAAAATAATTAAGGAAAAAAAAGAAAGACTAATGCTCTGCATGTCAGCACTACAGTTTTGCCCTGGCTGGACTACCACCAACCTACTATGTGTTTGGGCAACTCACTGATTCTCTCTGGATCATCTTTGTAATATGACAAGGCTGGTCTAGTTCTCTGAGGTCTATCCTAGTACTAACATTCCTAACTGTGAGTAAATACTCTGAATTGCTAAAGGTTTTTTAAATTTGTAAATTGAAGAAAATGGCTAATGGTTATTAAGAGAAACCAGAAATTAACCATAAAGTTTTAAAGAGTTGTATGATCATGTAGAAAACCTTCAATGACTTCCTATTGCTTAATGAATAAATGGCATTTATTAAATGACTACTTGTGTGAGTCAATATGCTAGGTACTGGGAGAGATACTATAAACTGATCTCTTACAGAACTTACAGCCCAGTAGGAAAACAATGTACTTTAACTTGTCAGATACCATAGTGAATAGAGTTTTGGGCTCATAGGAAGACCTGATTTCAAATCCTGTGACCTGGGTAAGCCTCCGTTTTCTCAACTGTAAAATGGGATAATGATATCACCTACCACCCAGAGTTTTTGTGAGGATCAGATTATATAATATTTGCAAAGTGCTTAATAAATGCTTATTTCCTTCCTTGAATTCTTGTGCCCAAGTGGACTTCAGAGGGTGATAGAGAAATAGTATGGTGTAGTGGAAAGAATTATGAACTCTATCCATGCAACCCAAGAGTCTAGAGATCAATCTGGAAGTAGTACTGACTCTTTTTTTTTTTTTTTTTTTTTTTTTTTTTTAAAGCAATTGGGGTTAAGTAACTTGCTCAAGGTTACACGGCTAGTCATTTGATTTATGCGTGGGTGCTCATTTTCTGAGGCCGGATCTGATCTCGGGTCATCCAAACTCCGAGGCCAGCGCTCTTACTCACTGCGCCACCTAGCCGCCCCTTTAGGGCAATTGGGGTTAAGTAACTTGCCCAAGGTTACACGGCTAGGTTTTTTTGTTCGTATGGATTAAGTGTCGGAGGCCGGCTCCGAACTCAGGTCCTTCTGATTCCAGGGCCGGCGCTCTATTCACTGCGCCACCTAGCCGCCCCTTGTAGTACTGACTCTTAGACATATTTACAGCAGATTCATCATCTTCACATAGAGGATGAAAAACCTTTTGAAAAGTAGCCAGGATGATGCTATCTAGGATCTCTGTGACTAAACACTTACATAAACAAGGACATTACACAGCTTAAGGGCATGCCAAACAATAATGAAAGTGGATTATCCAACAAAAGAGCATTGACTAGAATGTCAAAGCACCAACACATAACTTTGAGGCATCTGTTTTCTCTCTGAAAGAAAACACTGAATTAGAGCTGATAAGAGAAAACCCATTTCACCAGAGCAGATTCATCTGCCAAATTACTTAGAATGAATTATTTTTAATAAGTCTATGACTGCCAACTCATATTGCAATTCACTATGACCTTCAATCTTGTATATACGTATGACATACAAACACATATACACACACAAATACTGGCATATGTTGGCCAAGGGGTTAAACTATGGAGTGCAATAGACTCTCAGAAAACCATTTCTGCTTTATGGACACAAAATATACCAATCATATACCAAGTGCAATTATCTTGGTCATGTTTTTGTCATCTGCCCTGCTGATCCATGGACCACCCATACCAACTCCTCTTTCCATGTCTTGCTTTTGGAAGAATAAGAAAAAAAAATAAATATTACCATTGCTTCTGGTAAGGATATATCAATTGACCGCTGTGTTCCTCCACTCGGCACCTCTGTGACTTCCTAGACCTAGAATCACATGTAGTGATTATCACAGTACTTGGCACATAATAAGTTCTTTCTCATTCATTCATTTTTGGAAGATATAATGAACTGTTCTTCTACTCCCTCCTTACCTCGTTTGGCAATGAAATCTTGTTTAGAATGTGTTTTGCAATATTCTAAGAATTGATGACTGATTGTCTAGGAATTGAGGAGGACTAGAGAGGGGGAGAAGGAAAGAAGCAAAAGAAAATAATGAAAAATTACAGTCGGCCCTAAGAGATAAAGAGAAATTGGAATCCAGAGGGAAGAAGACTGACTGCAAAGTGTACTCAAACCTTAAGGTTTATTTCACCTGCGTGTAAGGCTTTTGTTGCCTCCATATTGGGGTAGAGCTCTGTGGGTAGAAGGGTGACATCTTGGTGGCAAGACAAAGAGATAATACAGGGAGGTGCCAGAAGAAATAATGCCTTTATGCCTCATATGGAAAGAAGATGTAAGGTTGGGAGGTAGAATGGGGACTTAATTGTGAGAGATTCCCTACTCTCATGACTATCATGGGGGACAACAAGACTTCTTAGATGCACTTTAGGAAGCCTCCACTTTGTGTTACCCCAGTACCCTAAACATTTATGGCAGATGACAGAGGGAAACCATGGTTGAAACTGAGGCTAGTAAAGCTGCACACTGTCAGAATGACAGACAAATTCTGGACAAGTGAATTCTAATTGAAGATATATTCAACAGCCTGAAACAAATTTTTGGTTACCATTACTTTTTAATAACAAAATAACATAAAGAAAAGAGTTAATTTCATTTTGAGTCCAAAGGCAACCTTTAGTACCATCTCACTGGACGCTTCATCACATAGCCTTGCAGTGCCCCCAATAAGTACAGACAGATCATCATCAAGATAATTGAAGTTTATGGGTCAACATCTGTTGAAGATGACAGATAAGTAGAGAAATGTTATAAATATCTTGACAAAATCTTCCAAACCAAATCCAACATATGTCTTAATAATTGAAGACTTCAGTATGAAGATTGGTACAGGAAACAATGGTGAAAAATATATGGGAAATATAGTCTAAAATAATATGAAAGATGTCAAAGGCTTTCAGCCTACTATGAAGTCTCATAGCTACATATCATGAATACTTTCTTCAAGAAGACAGTCATCAAAAAATAAATAAAAATAAAAAAAAAGAAATTGACGGTATCTCTTAAAAGAAATCTATTATATTTTAAATAGGAAATGACTGGTGGTTGGTCCAGAATCAACTGTTTGGTGCCATCATACAACTGATTACATAAAGCAAGCAAGCAATAAGTATTCATTGAGCACTATGTGCCAGGCTGTGCTAAATGCTAGTGATACAAAAAAGGCAATAGGAAAGTCTCTCCTAATGTGGGAGAGAACATGCAAATAATTTTGTACATAGAAGATATAACAATAGAAGGTAATCTCAGAGGGAAGACACTAACAGAGCAGGGAGGCATGGGGAAACCAGGAAAGGTTGCTTGCAGAAAGTGGAATTTGAGCTGAATGTTGAAAGAAGTTAGGAAAATCAGGGTGTAGAGATGAAGAGGGAGACACTGTAGACATAGAGAGGAAGAGGCAGCCAGTAAAAAGGCACAAGTTGGGAGATGAAGTATTCTATACATGTATCACAACACCAGCTAACAGTATCTGGATCACAGCTTAAATGGAAATAAGGGGTAAAATGTAAGTAGCCTAGAAATGTAGGAAGGGTCCATGTCATGAAGGACTTTGAATGTCAAGTAAAACATGTTGTATTTGATCCTGCAATTTATAGGAAATCTTGGGAGTTTATTGATAGGAGATGAGAGGGAGTGATAGGAAAATCATTTTGGCAACTAAATGGAGAATATATTGGAGGGGGAAGAAAGTTGAAGAAAGAAGACCAACCAGAGGCTATGGCAATAGTCTAGGCATGAGGTGATGAAGGTCTATATTAAGTGGACTGGCTGTGGGTGAAGAGGAGACAAATGAGACATGTTGTAAAAGTAGAAAAGACAAGATTTGACAACAGATTCTATATGTGGGGTGAATGACAGTAAGCAATAATAACTAACATTTATATAGTATGATAAGGTTCACAAAAGGTTTTACATGTATTATCTTGTTTGATCCTCAAAACCAACCATAGAGGTGCTATTATCAAATGAGGAAACTGAGGTACAAAGAATTTAAGTAACTTGCCCAGAGTGAAACAGCTAGTGTCTGAGGCAGTATTTGAACGCGGGTCTTCCTAACTATAAGGCTATCACTCTAAAACATTCTGTAACCTAGCCATATAAAAGAAAGAAAGAAGGATAAGACATGACATATGATTACTGAAGCCCCAACCCAACTAGTTGAAACAAGCTACTGAATCTGAGAAATTGGAAGATAATAGATTATAAGCAGTATTATTATTTCATAAGATTTTAAAATAGTATAGAGAAAAATGACTTAGAACTTCTGGATCATTTATTTAGAGCTGAAAGCAAACAGAGATTATCTAGTTTAATCTTTCATTTTACAGATGAGGAAATTGAGTTTCAGAGAGAGATGTTGTAGTAGTAGTAGTAACAGTAGTAGTAGTAGTAGTAATATAGTAATAATAATAGCTAACATGTATATAGTTTACTATATGCCAGGCACTGTATCAAGTGCTTTACAATTATTATCTCATTCGATTCTCACAACAATCCTGGAAGGACATGGAGACACCATGAGGACACTGAGACAAACAGGGGTTATGTGACTTGCTAAAGTGTCTGAGGTCACATTTGAACTCGGGTCTTCCTGACTCCAGGACCAGTGCTTTATCTGCTGTGTCAAGGTTCACAGAAGTAGAGAGTCCAGATTAAAATCCAAGTCCTCTGGTATATGATAATGCACATGTCTGCAGAGTTTGGAGTAAGTTGTAACTGTCAAATAGCCCTGAGAATATTTGTAGATGAAAGCAGGAAGATAACAAATAATCTGGGATGGAACAGATCTGCCAGCATTTTTATGGTGGCACAACTACCACCTTTGGGCTCTACTCAATGTGAAGCTGCAACAATAGAAATAAAAGTTGATATTGGGAGAACAGGCTAAGCCTAATCAAATCCATGCCAGGGACAACATAATCGTTAAGGCACTAGTGGCAAGACCAATGCCTACCAGGGTTCCTCTTTCTCCACAATATGGTTTAGGCAAGTTTTTCTCTAAAAGGCAACACAGTCAGAAACTCAAGCTGCACCTTCTTTGAATCAGGTTCTTCCTGATACTTTGAATCAGTTCATATTGACTGTAAGGTCCATCTACATGGGGTTGGAGTCCCAAGACTTGATAGATGTCCTGGGCCCGCTGGCCAGACCTGTTTCCTTACGTAGATAAGGGGAGGGCAGTTACATCTACCCAAGCTAAACTGAATATCCAATTTATGACTGCTAATTAAATCACCTTTTGTTAACTATTTACATTCATATAACACTGTGCCTCATTTTATCTCAACAAACCGGGTGTTGGTCTTAGTTAGTTTTGTCCCCCAAAGCACTGAAGGACAAATTTTCAAGATTTCAAAAAGGTGAAAAATGTTAAAGTCTATAAATTATTACCAAAATAAAGGTGAGCAAGATATGTTATCTATGACTCATTTTTCATCTTCAAAAAATTATGAGAATAGTCTATGCACACATTTAAAGTATCCTTGAGGAAATCTGAAAATTTAGATAGATATTTTTCATTTGATTTTCTTTTTAAAAAGTTTTACTGGGGGAAAAAAGTTCTACCAATGCTTTTTGCTATTTGAATCGTCACTTCATTTTATCTCTAACAAACTGGGTGTTGGTCTTAGTTAGGTTTGTCCCCTAAAGCACTGAAGGACTAATTTTCAAGATTTCAAAAAGGTGAAAAATGTTGAAGTCTGTAGATTATTACCAAAATAAAGGTAAGCAAGATATGTTATCTATGACTCATTTTTCATCTTGAAAAAATTATTATGAGAATAACCTATGCACACATTTAAAGTATCCTTGAGGAAATCTGAAAATTTAGGTAGATATTTTTCATTTGATTTTCTTTTTAAAGTTTTTAAAAACTTTTAAAAAAGTTTTACTAGGGGAAAAAAGTTCTATCAATGCTTTTTGCTCTTTGCATTGTCACTTCCCAATAACCTTCTACAGCCACCATCCTAGTCGTAGTATCTTTTCTTATAAACAACAACAACAACAAAAACCCATGACAACCAAAATAATGACATAATAATTAAAATTAAATTAATTGAAATCGGCTTGGCCCCTTGAGATGGGAGAATGAGAAAGACCTTGTTCCATTCTTGGCAGAAATGGGAAACTATAGGTATACAGATAATATTATTCTTTCATGTATTGGTTAGTTTTGCTTAATTTTTTGTTTGTTTGTTTTCTTCCTTGTTACAAGGGGTGGGTTTCTGAAAATGGGAAGGAAGGAAGAAGGATATATTGGGACATGTGGCTGATATAAAATTTTATCAATAAAACTTTATTTTTTAGTAAATTGCTTATAAATTCATCTAGACCTAAAGTAGGGTTCCTGTTTGTTTTTTTTTATAATTATGCTTTTGGAAAAACAATTATGCTTTTGGAGTGAATTTTATGACTGGTTCATATATTTATATATTCATAATTTATATATTAAATACTGCTCTTAAACTCCCTCTCTCTCCCCACCAGACCTTATAATTATGCTTTTGGAAAAACAATTATGCTTTTGGAGTGAATTTTACGACTGGTTCATATATTTATATATTTATAATTTATATATTAAATACTGCTTTTAAACTCCCTCTCTCTCCCCACCAGACCTTATTTATTAGTTTTTATCAATTTAATAAGGTTGCTTATTTGGTTGTGTTTTCAATTTTGGTCATATCTTCTTTGATTTAGGGCTTTTATATTTGTGCTTGATTGGGGATTATTAATTTGTTGATTTTCTAGGTTATTTTTAGCTGTATGTGCAGTTCACTGGTTCTCTCTCTCTTCTTGTTGCTATTCAATATGAGAAGCAGAGTAGCACTTTACAATAGAGTGAGATAAATTCAGAGGCAAGAAGGTCTGGGTTCAAATGCCATTTATAAGAGTCCTTACCTTCCTTTTGTAAAACAAGTAAGAGAATGTGTAAAGCAGTTTGCAAACCTTAAAGTGCTATATCAATGCTAACAGATACATCTATTACACAATCTTCAATATGACTTATATGCCAATCACCAAAGGATTACAATTAATACTGACTTAGTATTTTGTGGTGGACAAAGCATTTCCTTACAAACCTATGCATTAGGAAGAGCCCAGAATGCCAGAGATGGAACAGACCTCTTAATTTAATAGAAAGGAAAGCACAAAAGGGAAAAAAGTTTCTCCCAGGCTTTAATTTTGTGCAAAAGTCAAAATGAAATCTAGTTCCAAGGCCGGGCATATTCTTTACATCTTTCAGTCAAGTGTATGACAAAAGATGTGGTCTATAGCTGGAAATCATCTTTGAGATACTGCCGGGTTACTTTCTCCCATTTATCAAGGACTGAGTTCAATTCAACAAGCATATATTAATGTGCAGTTGGATAGAGAGCTGACCCCAAGTCTCATCTCTGACACATACTGGCTGTGTGACTCTGGGCAAGTTGTTTAACCTCTAAGTGCTCTAGATTACTGCCTAAAACCCTAACTGCTGACCTCCATGGAAAGAATGTAGGAATGATGATAAATTCCCTATGAGGAGCTCCCTACATCAAGGAAATCACAGGGTCAGTCTCTATCCCTATATATGCAAAGCCCAGTTTGGCATATATAGAGATTGTCCCACACAGGGACAAAACAGAAAACTGTCACAGCATCAGAGTTTCAGAGTAGGAGAGGACATTACAGGTCATCCAGTTTAACCTATACCTGCCAATGAATGCCCTTTATAAGAACATTCTAACAGATGATCATCCACTCTTTATTTGAAAACTTCTGGTGAAGAAGAAACTTACTACCTCCCATAGTGGACAATTCCATTTTTGGATACCTCTAATTGCTAAGAAGCTTTTCCTTACCTATAACTTCTATCTGCCTCTCTGCAAGTTCCACTAATTCTGTCCTCCAGGGTCAAGCAGAGCAACTCAAATCCTTCTTTGTGATCACACTCCAATCACTTGAGGACAATTCATTATGTGTCCACTAAGTCTTCTGTTCTCCTGCCTAAAAATTCTCCATTCTTCATACAGCAGCAAATGAAGGCCCTTCATCTTGGTTGCTTTTCTTCAAGATGCTCACCAGGTTATCACTGTCCTTCCCCAAAAGCTGAATACAAGAATAGGCATGGTCTGTTCTGGGGAAGAATATAGCAGGGCTGTTAGTACTCTAGCTTTGGCAACATACCTCTCTTAATTAGCTTACAATTTATTAGATAAATCAAAATGTGAGTAATTTAATACAAAATAATTTGAAAAGGAAAATAGAATTAACAATTGGGGCCAGGAAGGACCATCCATGGGATGTGACATTTGAGTTAAAACTTGAAAGAAGGTAAGGATTCTAAGAAAGCGAGCAGAATATGTATTCAAGTCTCTAAAAAGGGATGGAGACAGGAAAAAGGAAAGCCTCAATTTGCACACAGATCCTTCTTTAAAATTTTATAAAGATGAGAATGAGGCATATAGGCTGGGGTTTTTTCAGTGATTAAAAAATATTATACCACCCACAATCTTTTAAATTTGTTCGCATGACATTCATTGTATTGCTTATACCCAATCCTAGAATGCTATAGATCTCTTGCTGATCACAGGATCACAGATTCAAGTCAGAAGGGAACTAAAAATCAAAGAATCCAAAGCCCTTATTTAATAGATAAGGAAACTGAGGCTCAGAGGTTACATGATCTAGTCAGGATCACAAAGCTAAGTTTTTGAGGCAGGATTTGAACTCAGGTCCTTATGACTCCAAGTTGAACATTATTCACTAGATCATATTGCCTTTTGAGAGGCAGATCCTTTGTCATGAAAACCATGAATACTAATTAGCCTAGCAAAACCTATAAGCAAAACTTATGTGAATGAGGAATGCTTACTACCCAGATGACAGCATGGAAATATATAGGCAGCCTACTGAGTTATTTCATCAGTGCATTTATCTTAGCCATGGGGTGGGTCTAAAATTGATTCAAATAAGTTAGATTGCATTTGAGAAACCATACAGAATTTTCAACAATCCCAAGCCTCCCCTTGCTACAAAAGTATATCTCTACAACACCAGCTTTTTTTCTTCTAGGGCCATCTTGCTTTGAAATGTGGAATATATCATGGCCTCAGAAAACTGCAGGAGACAAGAAGATGTCTATGAGACAAGATATACAGTTGGTTTAAGCAGGCTATAGCATAGTAACTATCAGTAACTTTCCATGCAAGAATGGTCAAGACATCCCCAAGGACAAAATGAGGTAGATCACTCGTATTCAAAGTGAGAGATAAATGAAGACAAGTTGAATGTTTACTGTTATTTCAAAAATGTTAAAAGAACCAGAGGAAGGCCTCCAGCACATTACATGGGTATTCTATGCCAAAGAATCTATGGAGGGTCTACTGAAAGGCTGAGAGGTAGACGTGCATCAATTCATGGCAAAGATTTTCTTTAATTATTATTGCACAATCTATAACATTATCTGGAGTCAAATTATAAATGAAACAACTGTAACATCGGAACACAGTATAGAATACTTCTTGGTGAAAAACTGTAGGCAGCCTCAACTTTTTGTTATCAAGTATTCCTGGAAACATCATCATTAGACTACATTGTATTTTCCTTTACAAATAACATTATAATTAGAGTTGCATTATTGACCAAGGATTTTTCAATAAATCAGAGATGTGACCAATTTCAAAAAGAGACACAACTGTAAACCTCAATAATAAGAGAGCATGTATAGTATAAGCATGTAGTATACATACTGATTAGACAAGATCATTTATGGAGTCTCAGATATATAAAATATAACTTACTTGAAGGAAAGGACTACTTCATTTTTGTCTTGGATCCTCCTAGAAAGTACTTAATAAATGCTTAAATACATACAGAATCCAACCATTTGGTCTAAAACTAAATATTAAGCATTTAATAAGAATTTTGTTTTCCTTCTTAGTTTGTACTAATTAATAGCCCTGGTATCCCAATATTTTCTTCTCTCCATTTCTTGGCAGAAAGCAGAAGGCATTCAAAAATCACGAACCAGAGCACAAAGTGAAGATCATGCTTTTCAAAAGTAGTAACCAAAACACCTACATATTTGAAGGCACTGCTAGAGTTACATAATAAGGGGAGGAGGAACAATAATTACTTGACAATGTACCTA
Organism: Gymnobelideus leadbeateri; assembly: GCA_011680675.1. NCBI lineage: Eukaryota > Metazoa > Chordata > Mammalia > Diprotodontia > Petauridae > Gymnobelideus > Gymnobelideus leadbeateri. The sequence continues at coordinate 239,347 of WOXC01005093.1, forward strand.
TAGCGTTAGGGAGGAAAGAGACCTTTGGTATTCTGCCCAGTTCAAACAGACTGGGGGCACTTTTTATTCAGGTCTGGGAGCCATATTTTAGAAGAGACAATGACAAACTGAAGGATGACCAAGATGGTAGGAAGGCTTGAAAACATGAGCTTTAGTTCACAGAACCTGGAATTTTTAACTTAGGGTAAAGAAGACTGGAGGGAACATATTATTTTCTACTCTTCATTCTCTTTTCTTTGCTCACAGTCACTAACCCAAGTAGTTAAGACCTCATATGATCTCTTTGACTATTAAGATACTTATTAACTGGTCTCCCTACTTCCAGCCTTCTCTACTCTCCAAACTTATTTCAAGTTAACCCCCACCTTTTGCAATCTATGTTCTTCAACCTGGTGTTCCATTCCCCATTTCTGGGTTTTTGTATAGGCTATCCCAAGCCTGGAATATATGCATTTCACCTCTTAACCTTTCAGAATACTTTTGTTCTTTTAAGGTTTAGCAAAGATGCATCAGTGCTGTAAAGCCTTGGTGAGTGCCTTCCTCCCACCTCAAAACACCTTCTACTTATTTAACCATTTATATACCTATATCCACTTCCTCAACCCTAGGACAAGTAATGTTTTACTTGTTTTTGGATCCCCAAGACCCAGCACAGTATATTTCACATAGCAGGTGTATAATAAACGCTTACTGAGTTGAACTGCCATTTTGAATAGATTAGACTTAATCTACTTGGCTCCAGAAGAGCCTCAAGAGCTTAGATATTTTTATCTTATAGTGAAGTAAATTCTGGAATAACACAAGGAAGAATTTCTACATTAGCTGTCCAAATATAGAATAGGGGTGCCTCAATAGTAAGTCAATTCCCATTAATAGAAGTGTTTAGTCAGGGGCTAGACGATCATTTGTGGTGATACTATAAAAAGGAATCCATGATTCAGGCTGGGATTGACTAGATGCCCTTTCACTTCTGAGCTTTTAGGATTCATCCTATTTAGAATTCATGCTGTAATGTCCCAAATAGCATGGCATGTAAAATCTTTCATCATCATAAAATGGTTATCACATGTTTAAAAGTCTCAAGGCAAGACAAGTCTATTGCTTAGTTATTTCACTGTTTTAAAAAGTCTATCAAAAATTCTTTATCTTTATCTTTCTTCTGAGTGAAAAATGGAGAGTATCTGGCTATCCATCTTTATACTGTCATTTGTACACCAAACTAATTGGAAATGATATTTTCTATGATTACAAAATCATAGAAAGTTACAAGTTACCATTCTTCCTGGAAGAGTACCTACTTAATTAGAACCAAAAATTTTTAGAAGTGGAAGGGGTCTTGGAGATCACTTAATTTGACCTGTTATTCTTATGATCTGAGAGCACTGAAAGATGAAATGAATTTCCAATAGTCTCGTAGGTCATTAGAGAAAGTGCCTGAACTAGAATCCAGGTCTCCTAATTCCCAGTCCACTGTTCTTCAAGTGCATCTACTGGTACAATTTATACCCTATTCTCAAAGCTCTCTTTTCCTTCATTCACTTGGCAATATCCTTTCTTTAAACGGAATTACTCTTATCTACCACACCAATTTTCTTCTCTCAGCTATCAACATTTCTTCTAAGTTCACCTAAGACATCAAAATGGCAATGGGATATTTTGTCTTTTTAATTGTTTCTCACTATATCATCTCAGTGGCAGAAGCCTAGATGCCACTGGGGATCCAGTTTTGCTTTTTAAGATTGTTACCCCCTACATAAAATCAATACATTTTCCAGCAACTTTAATTAAAAATTTAGGGATTTTTCCTCCCTCAATTACAAAAGGGACTCCTCCAGAAAAAAATCCATCTTCTAATGCCTTCATGATTTCCTTCTAAAATTTTAAGTTAATGAACTTAGAACAATTCTCAGGGTATTCCCAAATAAAACCAAGTGTCTCATCCATTTAATTTTGATTACCTTCAATGAAACTTTATGTCCTAAGTCAGAGCTTTTAGGCTTCTCAGATATTTAGTGTGGTTAAACACTGAGGTAGGAAAATAATTTATCATTGCCATAATTTTAAACTCAAATTATTGGTTTACATTCACCTAATAATTAGTATTTTTAAATCTAGATTTTCTCTACATCTTTTCTTTAATCATTTTACTTGAATCTGAACTTCTAAAATAAAAAAAAATAAAATAAATTGTCTTTCTTTATGCATTTGAAACATATCCAACGAAAAGATAATTACATATTTATTCACTAATATTTCCCCTATGCAGGCATAGAAAGCTTAACCACTACTTCAAACATGTCAAATGCTAGTACATTTATTTTGCATATAAATAAGAAAAATATACACAAACACCAAAAAATAAGATTTTTGAAAAGGATATACCAATGATATCACATTAATTTTGAAAAGACTTGGTTAGCTAACAAGTAGTTACGTTAATGAGTTTTTCAATCTATGCTGCTCACAATTTAAACAAATAACTGCTAATTTCACAAGTGTCATCCTTTCATATTAAACCAGAGAATCCTATCCCCTTCTGTTCCTCCAAAGAATAAAATAAAACAGACTAATTAATAAACCTGAAATGTTAAACCTTTATATGTCTTCCCCCCCAACATTAGCTTACTTTTTGGTTCGTCTCAAAACAAATTACATTTTCATACTCTACATAGACAGTTATTTTGAGTTGGGAAACAAAATGACTCAAGATAACTGGCATCTAACTCTTGCTGAATTCACTAGATATTTTCACTTAATGGTGATAGGCTACTTCTCTATTCTCAAGGACAAGGAAATGAATAAGTTATTAATATTAGTATCACTGTGATGTGTTTCAAATGGAAAGCTAAGTTTGTGAACCCACATGAATAATAAAACATAGTATTTAAGTCTGACTTTTTAAAAGGGTGTGAAAACAAGGATATATAAATGTATCAGGCAACATCTGACAAAAGACATTTTATGTGTTTTACATTTCACTTTTATTTATTCTTTGAAACTGCCCGTATTGCAGGGTTGTTTTTTTGGGGGGTGGGTGGGAGGAAAAAGGGAAGAGAAATGGAACTGAGCAGATTCATTTTTTTTTCTACAAAATTATGGTAAAAACTCGCTCAATTTTCTACCTTATTGCTAATAAACCTTACAGATGCACAGTTTGTAAATTATAACCCCTTAGGGACTGAATGCATATAGCATGCTGCAAGGTACAAGAAATAAGCTAAAAATGAGCATGTAACTTACATCTGGACCATGACAGTACTAAATGCTGGCAAATGTTTATTACAACATTGAAATGAATGAAAAGAGAAATAGTTCAGTCCTGAAAGGGTTAAATATAAACCCTAATATATTACTGTTTTCTAACAAAGCTGCCACTCAATCCCACATTACAGTGCTTGAAAACAAAGTAAAGAGTCTGGCACAGAAAATTACACACATTTGTTCAGTACTCATCAGAAACAGCTGCTTTTGAAAGAAAAAGTAAATACCTCAGTTAATAATTGGATTTGTTTCATGAAAGACCACCTTTCCCTTCCCTGACCCCAGCTCCTCCTGCCATTATTTGGTTTTAAATGGTTAGCTGGTTTCCTCTGTCAATACTTACATCTGAAATTTTCTATGTGAGAACAGATGATAGAGGTTCATTTTTAAAAAAAAAACTAACAAGTTGGTTCTCAAATGAGTCTGTGCAGTGAAAGTGAAATAAATAATCACTCATTTAACTAGAGAGACTTCAGATGCCAAGGATTAAGAAGTTAGCAGCAGCATATTAATATATATTATTATACAAGGGTTCAATTTTGAAACTTCAGAATAGATTTTTATGAACATTATTCATGTTTTCTTAGTTTATGTAGTAAGTTTAATGCTAACTACTGAACTATTTAAAACCTTTTTGTAACACGGGCTTAAATTTCTATGTATATTTTGGGAAACTGAACAAAAGTATAAAAGACATACTGCTGAAAAATATATACTTGGACATACCATTTATGTTTGTTAAAGGAATTTAACATTCTAGTGACAGAGCCTTTATCATGTAAAGGACCAACTTTCCAGAACAACATCAGGAGGAAGCAAAAATTAACATTTAAGTTCTATTAATAACTGAAATATGTTTAAAAAGGGTATTGATACATGTTTCATAAGAATAGAAAGCTGAGTGCTGGGCCACAAGTCCACAGAATAGTTTTTTTCTTTTTTAAGTAAAGGTAACACTAAAGAAAAAAAGTTCTGACAAAAAATAAGCTATGACAAAATCCCCACACCCTCCCTATTTTTCTTTCCCCTCATTCCCCACCTCCTCCCCAGCACACAGTACTAATGCTGGGAAAAATAGGTAGGGAAAAACACATTTTTGTTACAAGAAGTTTCTTGGAACTTTTAAAAGTCCAAGAATACTGTATACAATATGCAAATGAACAAAGCTGCTAGGGGTTTGCAAAGGCATTTAAAACAAAAAAAAAGGGTAGTTAAACACAAGGCAAAAGATGAAAAGTTTTGTATTGTCTAATGGGGAAAAAAATCCAAAATAATTTCAAAAGCAGTATTTTAAAAGAGAAAAGTTGTGGTTTCATATACTGGTAAGACACAGTTTGCTCTTAATTATCTATTGTTATTGGCATCAGAGTAGATCCAATATAATTTCATAATTGAATATCAAAACTATTAAGTGAAGAAAACTCATGGGCAATTATAAGTAAAACAGTACTGAAAATACATGCTTCAAACAAAAACATTGTGTACATAGTGTAATGACTGTAGCCACAAGAGAAAAAAAAATTAAGTATGGCCAAGACAAGTAAACAGTTTGCAAGTGAATGCCAGTAAACAGTTTAAAACAAAGAAAGATAAGGCCACGATGAGTTCCGCCCTTGGTCACAGAAACAGATAGACGGTGAGTGAGGCAGTATTCGCTAGTACGAGGAGCTTGCATTTATAATAAGATTGTAGGAGAGAAGGATACATGTAGTATAAAAAAGCCTATGAATAAGTAGGCAGGCTTGTAGTAGAAGAAAAACACAGTGGTACTGATTTAACAACCAAATTATTTTTTTTTCTTTGAAAATGGAAGACAAAATCATTAACATTAATAAAAACAACATTTACAGAGGCACAGCCCAAGCAAAACAGGGAATAAGGAAGACAAAGATTGAGAAAGAGAAAATGTCCTAAAATGGGCTTCCTCTTCCCCCCTTTTAAAAATGGTGAATGGAAACCTACGAAAAGAGCCTAGGGACCCTGATGGTAATGGTTTTGTGGTCAACACTGCAAGGAATTATGAGTTTGCATTCTGAAGGTACTGTGGCTCTTGTTTCATGGGACAGTTAAAAGCTCACCACAATGCAGAGGTAGTTTTTACTCTAAGAAAGGATGACTGCATTGCTAAACAATATTCTGCAACACTGCACATGCAGGTCTAGTACTCATATACTCAATGGTTCTGTTGTCATCTCTAAGAAATTGAACAAATGTGCAGTCAGAGTACAGAAATGGAGACAATGTAAAAATGGTAAGCTTAGAGTGCAAAGCCTACAAAAACCCACTGAATGCAACCAAATTCTAACTGAAGAAAAAAAAGAAATGAAACCCCTTAGGGGATGGATATAACATGTGGAGGGAGAAGAAAGGATAAAGTTAGAGATGACTGGTATTTGAGAGGGGTAAGCAGAAGGGGGTGAGAAAAATGGAAGAAGAGATAGGTTACAATTGTATCTTACAACTATCCATTTCTAAGTAATGTATTCCAGCTATTTCAATTGATCATCTAACAAAAGCATCTTATTATTTTAGGATTACACCAATGTTTGGCCTATGCTACTAAAAAAAAAAAAAGATGTAATGGGAATAAAAACATGCTTTTGTAGAGATTTTTCTCATTATACAATAAGGGTCACCACCTACCAGTCCTACTGGTAGCAAATACTTTGCATGATAGATACTTTTATCACCAGCCAAGAAGGCAAAAAACACACTGCCAAATGAAGCCATTGGGAACATTACACATTCAAAATAAAATGTTTAACTTACACATAATACAAGTTATGTACAAGATTAGAAGTGAATAAAAACCTGAAAAGATCCTGGAACAGATGGCTGCATTTGTGATTCATAAGAAAAAATACAAAACCTTTCAAAAAACAACATTTTCTGTAACATGAACAGTCATTAACATGACTAGATGATCACATATAAGTTCATGTAAATGTTAGAACCTCTTGAGTTACCACTATAAATACATTTTTTTTTAAAAAAAAGGAAAACACAAATAACTACTGACAATGACAGGAAAACAGAGCACTAAGTTAACATACATTGCATGTATTGCAGGCAAGGCAGAGGCATTTTTTTAAAGCTTTTGCACAGACTTCATATAATCTTAAAAAAAATATGCTGGCCTTTACAAGGTTCTACTTGCTGAAATCAAAACAATTTCAGTTCATAAAAAGTCACAAGACTTCAGTTTAAAAAAGGAACAGTTCCAGCCACAGACCAAAAATATATATATTTTTTAAACTGGAAGAGTATGGTAATTAGATTATAAAAGTATGGTCAGGTAGGAAACCTGATTATACTTCAGAGCAAAAGCTCGGAGAAAAAAAAATAAACTATTTGGTAACAAAAGTGTACTATATGTTGTGATACAAAAAAGGTATGGTGAAAATGTACCTTTTACTAAAGCTTATACAAGTTCCTTGGTCCATAAAAACTATGTGATGTTCATTGTTTTCTAAACTTTGTCCCAGCCACATTTCTATTTCTTGCCCATTAACAAAAAACAAAAACAAAAACAAAAACAAAACAAAAAACCAAAAACCCAGCTGAAAAATAGATTCCCAATAAAGTTTTTATATTTTGACTTTTTTTTATTGTGGCTTCTGCTTTTCCAAACCAGTACTTGTAGGTAACAGGGCTCAAAGAAGATTGCTCAGAATGGACAGTTTTTCCAAGCAGCCACAAAAGCTTGTTCCGTTTTCTCATTTGCAGCACTGGAGAGTCAGGATAAGTCCTAGGTTCCAACAGTGGTTAGGATACAACTGTTGCTGTAGATGATGTGACACTGGTTGGATTTGTGCTGACATTTGTGTAACTTCCCTCGCTGTTTGTGTTTGATTCATTAGTGGCCATTAGGCTTGAATTGGCTCGAAGGATTGCTCCTGCTGCACTGCAATGTGGCCGTGGCCCTGGTTCCGGTGTGTATGTAAAGGTCAGGCTGGTAGAATAGATTATTCCATCATTACGAACCAAAGTTACTGGGACTTGGACGGGCTGGCGAACCCACCTCCAGCCTTCTCGGAATGCAGAAATGTCTGGGACAACACAAAGCATGCTCTCTGCACATCTGCAGAAGGAAAAAAAGTAAAAAAAATTTTTTTTGCAACTCCACAAAATAAACTAAAAGCAACCAATACAATATCTTTTTCATTATCAAGAACAGGCCCAATAAAGCAAAGGAATTAAGAATGAGAAAGAGCTACTGCACCTGTACATAGTTTCAGCTTCCACATCCCCAAACCAGACACGCAAATTTGGAGTGAAATTCTGTCCTGTAAGTTCTAGCATTGCTACATCTCCACCACCATTCAACTGTAATACAATCACAAAACCATTATGGAAAAGGAATATTCTGAAAGGACAAACAGGAGTATTATAGAGCTATATCGATCATTTCAGTACCCCAACCAACACTACAACAAATTAATAATAAAAACCCAAACTGGATTTAGCAAATCAAACAAGCTGTGCATGAAAACAAAGAACTAAAGTAACTAAATACTTGCTCACCTGGAGACTTTCTACAACAGGCACAGGTGTTACTGGAGCATGGACAGGTCCCATACCCTCATAGAACGTATATTCTGCCTTATCTGTACTAATGATTGTCCAAGAAGCTCCATCATTTATCATCTCTTTATTTGGTTCTTTCGGGCATGGAGTTGCCTGATAAAAAAAGAAGGGTAAGCAGCTGAGTTGCAAAAATAAGAATTATGAAAGTCACAGTGACAGAATATTCAGAATTCAGGTAAAAAAACAAAACACAACTCTCTTTCTCCTCCACCTCCCCTCTGCCCCCCTCCAAATTTGGCTCTCCTTAGGCAAACAATGATTGTGGCATTGCCCACTACAGTAGAGCCACCTGCCTCAGTCTCCCTGGTAGCTGTAATTTTAAGTGTGAACTATAACCACTAGTCAACTGGTACTTTTCAAAGAATATCACTGAATGACACCCTATTTAATGAATAAAAGGGTAATACTTTTAATATGTCTAGATGGATATTTCTTTTCATGAGCAGCCAGATAAGCATCCATATTTAGCTGACTAACTGTATTTCACAACAAAGCAGAAGAGAATAGGGCTGTTCTGGAATACCAGGTTAGGAACTACTATCATTATCAATATTATGATCAGCAAGAACAACAAATGCCTTACATTTATACAGCACTTCACATCTCCAAAATGATTTAGCATATATCTCACTTGATCCTTATAATAATAATATGAGGTAGGCAGTATAGATATCATCCCCACTTTACAGCAGAAGAAAATGAGCCAGTGATTTTAAGTTACTTGCCCTGTAATAGACCTAGACCTAGCATACAAGCCTTCTGAAGTTTACAGGTTCTTTTGTTGTAGTCCATTTTTCTTTCTCGTATACCTTGTCACGGTGATTTCCTTAGTCTGGGAGCTGGATGGTGTTAAACAGGCAACAACATAAGAGAGATCTGCAAGAACCTCTTAACTAATAAACAACCAATTTCTCATGTTAAAAGGATTCAACATCCCCATAAGAGGTTCCAAGGTACTATAATTTTACAACAGATCTGGAAACATTTTTTTAGTCAAGGAGGAAATTCATTTGAATTCAACTTTATTGTCAGATACAAATGTATAAAGATTCTTAAAAGAAGCTTATTGTTGTTTTATCTAATTTCTTATGGCAAGAACTCTACCACAGTTCAGAATTCTAATGACTGTGATGTTTTACATTTTTCCCATAAATAACTCACTTGAAATTGGATTATTCTTTCTTGGGAAAGGCACAAATACATTCTTTCTGTATCCTTAAGATAAAAAGCACATTTATGTAGCTGTGACACTGGATCATCTGCATCTAATAATGCCGTCTGTTTATCAACCTTTCGAATTATCTATTTCAACAAAAACAAAAGAAAACTCATACATACATAGAAAAATTTACATTTTTTACTTCTATTAGTTAATAGCAAATAAAACATATCCTACACACACTGTAAATTTGACTTATACCCACATCTCTGAAAATATTTTCAAATAATGGTCATTAAGGGCAGTACCTGTCAACTTCTCCCTAGAGATCTTATAAAGTAGGATTAGTCAACCATCTCTTTCTTTGGATGACCTTGAGAATGACTCAACTGTTCTTCCTAACACATAATTATAACAGATACAAAATATATTTAATAATATTAAGTGCAATAGTATTAAACCTTAAGCCATGCTATTTTTAAGAAATTTAAAAAACTGGTAATGACAACATCAATTTTTTCATTAATTCACTAACTGGCAAAGAATAGCTAGTCTACACTTCAGCTTACCATAAAAGTAAATTATTAGAAATCTATTTCTTAGGTCTGATTGCCATCTGTTTAAGTGAAAACAGGCTAAAATACATAGCAGGTGCTAAAAAAAAATTTTAATTTAATTTAAAAAAAAAAGAAACTCCATCCCAGGATCCCAATAACACTCAAATATGCTCTACACAACTGGAGGAGTCTTAAGATTTCCCCACAGTAAGACTTTAATCAGTGAATAATATTCCCCAGTATTATAAAATGCCTTATCTGCATGTCCAAATTCTTAATCTAGTTACTTAGAAGTATAATACTTGCCATTCTGGACAGGTATAATATGTGATGTTTCAGGATAAATGGTGCGTGGGATACTGTACTTTGACCAACTAAAGCTTCCAGGGTGTTCTGTAAAGCTAAGTCATCTCAGGTTGCTTAGTTTAGTTTTCAAATCATAACAATATAGACAAATATAATAAGATCTGTATCTAAGAGGAAGTGGTAACATCTCTGAATCAAAGAAGATTATGGCAGAATTTATTCTAAATATTTCCTTTGACCATTTAAATCTCTGTCTTGTTTCATCAGCCAAATCCTAGCTATGCCCCAAATTCAGTGAGACACTGAGGTAGGGCAATTGCTAACTAATTAAGGTCAAGGATAAAGAAAATATACACAGTATTTGAAGACACTGGACTTACTTTTAAGCCATCACATGGGTATTCTAACCCATAAAAACTACAACTATGCGTTTGATTAACCACATTCTAGGAGGGTATCAATATTATCCTGGAACTCTGGGAAATCCAGGGATGTGAGGCCCTATGAAGCCTACAGTTTTAAGTTGGTTGCATGTATGCTATAAAACCACTCCAAGTGAGTAAGAGCGCCGGCCTCGGAGTTGGGATGACCCGAGATCAAATCCGGCCTCAGAAAATGAGCACCCACACATAAATAGTGACTAGCCGTGTAACCTTGAGCAAGTTACTTAACCCCAATTGCTTAAAAAAAAAAACAACACTCCAAAAAAACCCAATGTTTTCCAATTTGGTACCTATATTCCAAAAAATATACAAAACCTCATTACTGGGAAGTGAGCTAACAACTCATATTTAAATACTTTAAGACACAAAGTTCTATGAAGCTAAAATGTTTAGTAAAAAGCTCCACATCCCTATGTCTTTATATGTCAGATTACAGAGTGAAGATATTATCCTAGGGTTCAGCAAACATTTACTAGAATCTTTAATTGATTAGGGCAAGTAGCCATGCGTGTAATGTCTTACAGACATCTTTAATTCATCCTTTAGAGGGCGGTTAATCATGGTACACTGATAGCATAATTACAGTATATTGACAGCACTATGACTGCAAAGAGCTCACTCTTTTCAATATATTCTCTAGGATTACTTTTTTTCCAGCATTTAAAATATCATAGCCAGTATAGATTTAGCTATTAATAATAATAGTAATAATAACAATGATATATTTAAAGATAATTTTAAACATATCTATAAGTGATAATATTTCAAGAACTGCATCAACTTGTAACCCAAACTATTAATGTTTCCTCCTCTTATCATTCCTGCCTGCTCATTTTATGTCCTGCAGAATCTTATGTAGAACCTAACTCTGAAATTCCAGACCTCGTATTTATTACTCACATCCCTGTGGACAAGTCCTGTAACCTTTTTGAACTACAGTTTCTTTATCTGTAAGATGATAAGGTTGGAGTAGAGCATCTCTAAGGTCTTTTCTAATTCTATCATCTCATGATTTATGGTGCTCCAATAGCCACTTTATGTCAAAACAAAAAAAAAACCTTACTGGAACAACAATTCAGATAAGGGGCAAAAGAACAGGAAATCACCCGGGTAAGAGCTGTGTTGGTTTTTTTGTTAGCTTGTTTTTTTTTTTTTAATTTTTTTACTATTAGCTCCAGTTTTGCAAAGTTTACAAAATTATTTGTGCTTTGTATTCATCAGGATATTGCAATGAAATAGCAAATAAAAACACCTTGCAAAACGATGAGACATAGTAAAAGAAACAACCAAATAAAAAAACCAAACAGTGCTTACCTGACCTGTTTCAAGCTGGCTTCTTTTTCCAGCAGAGTTCTAGGGTAGTGATAAACTAATATATTGTCTTCTGAGATGCCTCAGAGAATGAAAAACAAAGGACTATCTCAAGGAACAAAAAATATAGTTAAAAAATAAAGGAGATTGGGGCGACTAGGTGGCTCAATGAATAGAGCACTGGCCCTGGAGTCAGGAGAACCTGAGTTCAAATCTGGCCTCAGACACTTAACATAAAAACTAGCCGTGTGACCCTGGGCAAGTCACAACCCCAACTGCCCTCCAAAAAGCAAAAGAAAACAAAACAAAACAGATGTTTTCATTCATAATTACTTTATTCCATTTTCATGATTTTAAAAGAATTGTCACTTTTAAGTAGTATATATAGCTATAGAAAATAGTATATATAGTGTATATATATATATATAGTATACACATATATATACTATATATATATAGCTATAGAAAAGGAGAAAATATATACACATACATATACATATTTTCCCCCTTAGACTCGAAAACACTTGGAAAGCATTTTTGTAACTTTGCCTGAGAAATCTGATTTTTATAATTTAAAGTTTTTATAATTTTTTATAATTATAATTTAAAGTTTTTCTTCCTAATGAACAGGCAGATTTACAAATTACAACTTGATTTCTCAATTTGAATTATGATTTATCTAGGACTAGTAATAGTAGCTATTTCAGTATTTCAAAGACCTATGACTTTATTCCTCCATGATTACACATTGCAACCACCTTAGGGAAGAGTACCAATGAGATAGTTACTGTAGCCCCACTGAATCACTTGCTATCCAATTTGATGCCAACCAGTCTATCCAAAATGCATCCTTATACGGCTGATAGATCCTCTGCATACAGGCCTTAAAGCCAAGTTTTTCTTGCCTACCCTGATACAACTTGCCAGAATTTAAATCCCACTTTCTGGGCTTCAAGGACTCCATACCATGATGAGGCACTGGAACAGCAAGAGGACAAAAAAGTAGGGGCAAAATGCTTTAATTTCAACAATCAATATATTTGATTTGAAAGTGAAGCTAATTTCATTGTTCAATTAATTTCATTTATTCAACAAGCATTTATTAAATGCAAGTAAAGTGCTAGCTACTGGGGACAGGTGCTATGATAAAAGGCCTGCCCTTGGGAACTGTTACAGAGTATTGGGCCTAATATAGTTTCCTCTGGAACTATGTGTTTTGTTTTTTTTAAACATAGGCAAATATCCCATGAAGCTGAATATGTTGAATTGAGAGTTGTTAATAATAAAGAATATTAAGTTAATTTTAAAACTATATATTTCCTAGTAAAATTTGTTTTAAGACCTAGCTAGAATTTCTGTATTTTTGGGTAACTGGAACACCATTGCCAAAATAAAATATTGTATGCAATGAATAGGCTCTAAATAGAGAGCAGAATGAAGTATTCACAGATAACCTGAGGATTTATAAATGCAATTTATAGTGCCCTCTACTGAACAGATTTAGTTATTCACTCACAATAAAATAAAGCTCAGCAGAAAAAAGTTATCTATGCAAAAATATGGACTACATCCATTACAAATGTCCATAAAAATAAGTTCTGTGATTATTTTGCTACTATATTCTTATCAGAACATGTAACATATATATCCATGTGGCAACACAACTATAATTTGATCCTTTGTTTTCTGCAAAAATTACTTAGTTTATATATTACTAAAGTAGAAGTGGAACTCTACCAATCTTGGGAGTGCCATGCCTGTAACTGAACACACAAGTTTGACAGTCTGTCCATAATGGATATAGCCGTCTCTCACTGTGAATTCTTCTCCTTCTGATTCATCATCATCCACTGTAGAAAACAAATCAAATTTTGTCATGTCAGAATACATCAAATGCTTATGAAGATTATACTCATTAGTGTTTGCTTTTTTAATATTTTTAAAAAGGAATTATAATGTTCAAAATGAAAAATACTAAAAACATGTTTATACTTACAGAGATGAATATAAAATGCTCCCCATTGTTGTGAACTGGCATGGAAATTCCCTCCTTCTACATGTAAATATCTGGTGCTGACTGTTTGTGATCGAAGTCGATTAAATAATGCCACTTTTGTTCCTGAAGCTATGCATACTGTGAGTGAAAATATTTTCTATTATTTTTGTCTTCTTAGCATTTATATTTTATATTTAGGTCTTTTAATGAATAAATAGTTTCTGTACAAATGGTTATTTTTCTAGTTTTTATGGTTTATAAAATAGGTTTTATGGAAGCCTATCAATCCCCAAATGATAAACTTATCAGTTATTTACAGAACAGGTAAACAAAAATTATGTTAACCTTAAAAAAGGAACTAGATGTAGCATAGCAACTGTCACCCACTAAATTTTGCTTAAAAATTGCAATCAATTCGACAATTGCTTGAGTTATAAACAAGGCATTTTTTCCCTCATTTAATGGAAAATAAGACTGTGAATGTGTTTCTCTTCAATATTGATGTTATATCTAATTACTCATAAACTAAATTATCAAACTCAATAATACTTACAGTCAGCATTTTTCAATGATTGCTTCTTTTTAGAAGGCTTGGAGATGACTTTGATCCGTTTACTGAGGAACACACCAATGTCGTCACTGTTGCCATAGAACATTTTTACAGATAACATGAAATGCTTTCGCTTGTCTGAATCAGATATATACAGTGTTTTGGCTGTACAATAATTCTGTGGAAAGAAATATTTAATTGCACCAAAACCATAACAATATATTATCAACAATTTAGAATGGCCATGACTTGGCTGAATATGGCTTTAAGATTTGTGATATTTCACTGAATATCTTATAAACACTAGTGTCAAAAAGAATGTTAACCTTGAAAGCGAAATTGTCTTCTTGAAAGCTGGCAAAAATTCTTCACTAATAAGTAAAAAAATAACATATCAATTTTCCTTTTCAATTTTAATATTTAAAAAAAGTTAGCCTTGCGCCTTGCTGTCAATAACACAATCTTTTTAAATGGCCTGAAAAATAATTACAGAATTTCATTCAGAAGACATACATTTAAAATGACAAGTCCATGACTGTCTTTCTGATAAAGAAAAAAGGGGGAAAAGGGTATATGAATCTATTTTTATGAAAAATATTCTGGCAGTTATCTTTCTTAAAATACTATATAAAATGTTACTTTGATGTACATTTGGCTTTATTTTTCTTTGTAACTGAATATCAAATAATAAACCCAAAAGTTTGTGGGAAAGGACACTTCATTAATTGTACCACTAAATTACATAGTAAAAGGGGAAAAAAAGGAAACATATAGATTACATCCATTGAAAACAATGGCTAGCCATGGCTAATAGGAAAATAACCTTTATTTAAATGAGATAATAAATGTCAACTGCTTCGCAAACCTTAAAGTGCTTTACAAAGGCTGGCTATTCTATCACCAGACGAAGGGATGTTTGATGAACTAGGATCACAATTAGACACTTAATGTTGATATGCTGGACTGAAAAATCATCCAACTTACTATGAAAATAACTGTTTATCAAAAGGGAGCTATGAATGGGTATAACATCTAGCACTTTAAAAAAAGGTTAAAAGAAAACCGCCATAAATTCTATTTGGTACTATTTTAAGACCTCACTGAACTTTCATTTTTACAATTTTAGGTTTGCAACTTCTTCAGGAATACAAGGAGAAACACAAATCATTCATTACCTTTAACTTTTAAAATGGGGAAACAAAGATAAAAGGGTTATATGATAGAAGGAAATAGTTATATCTTTATTTTTTCTTGGTAAAATCCTCAAATGTGAAAAAAATTATGTAACAATGGCATATTTCTTAAATAGGCATATTTTAATTTGGTTTACTTCTATTTAATCACATATATTTTTTAAACCTAAGATTGAGTTCATGAGATTTTGCCCAATCTCTTTTGTTTTGTTAACAGCATAATTTAGGAAGTGGATGGTAAACCTCAAATTTTTTGTTTGTTTTAATTTGCTAACTAGATGTACTGCCTTAGTAGCAGAACAAAAATATTGGCAGATTTATCTTATGATTTTTTGGTAGCAGAAATATTCTAAAATGGAGGTTTGATTGCCATCTTGAATTTCTTTTTATATTTGATGAGGTTTTTATAATTCAAAAGAGCCTTAAAAACTTGGTGAGGATTTGCTCTGGGGATAGCAAATTTAAGATGAAGCTAATATTAATAATAAAAACAAACAAACAAAAAAAAAAACAGTACTTTGCACTCACATAGCGCCTTTCATCCAAGGATCTCCAAGCGCTCAAAGATGGCATCTGTAAGCTGTTGTGGCAGGAGCCATGGGTCCGCCATACTTTTAAAGTGACAGCATAGTAGGTCAAATTAGCCTAAACTATGGAATTGTTCTGCAACATAAGACGAGGTCTATGAAAATGAAAATTAATGTACTAAAGTGTACATATACTAATGCAGGGAGCAAATACTAAGTGTCTCTAAATTAAGGCAGTTACAGTCTAATAGGAATAGCTTAATTTGGGGTGGGAAGGATAGTTGTATACAATCTATATACAGGAAAGGAGGAAGTAGTGAAGTTTAGCATCATATATTAAGAATAAGTTAAGCTGTCATGGTAAAACACTGGTTAGCAAACACAAAAGGGAAAAAAAGTACCATGGATATCCAATCATAAAAATCAGAGGCAAACAAGAGATTTTGTCTTTATAATACCAAATCATCCAAAGATCACTCTCAAAGAAGAATTGAAATTTAGTTGTCTCAATTAATAAGGTCATACCTTAAGAAATTTTACTAGAACTACTATTTACTGGGAGGAAAGGGTTGGTTAAAAGCAATAAAGATTTGGGATATAATGAATACAAATTTCTCAAATTCCCATACAAAAAAAAAAAGGAAAAGTTATTACGACCATAAAAATATGTTGCCTTTGTAAAGGTTAGAAATCAAGTACATTTACTTCAGCATATAATGTTGCTAAATTAGCTGAAGTAGCTCTAAAACAAAAATACCGCAGGTGACAATTTCCCTAAAAGAGAAGTGCAAAAATACTTAGTTCATTTTCAAAAGGTGCATTATAAGACACTGAAGTAAAGAAAAATTTGCCAAGGGAAAAAAGCAGGAAAAATAACTGATCTGAATAAGACTATAGATAAAAAAAAATTCATTTTTTCTGGGTAAAGTACTAAAGATAGCACTAGCAAAAGGCAGAAAATAAAGTACAAAACAGATGAAAAATAAGAACACTAATAATTTAGAGATAAAATTCATGAATCAGTTTATTCTAAATTTATCTATATAAGAAACTAGGGAAAAGAATTTTTTCACAACACATAAATATAAAACTTATTAAGGGGGAAAAAGTATTGCCCTTAATGTTTACTAATACTGGGAAGATACAAATAAAATGCCATTGCAAAGAATTTTTGAGTGGTATCTAAATTCTTTCACTGTTTTTTTTTTTTTTTGGTTTGGGTTTTTTTGCTTTTTGGAGGGCAATGGGGTTAAGTGACTTGCCCAAGGTCACATGGCTAGTTTTTGTGTTAAGTGTCTGAGGCTGGATTTGAACTCAGGTCCTCCTGACTCCAGGGCCGTTACTCTATTCACTGCTCCCCCTAGCCGCCCCAAGAAATTCTTTCACTATTGAGCAATTTATTATTATTATCTTGTTTGTCTCATCTTGTTTGATAGGGTTCAGAGGCAAACAGTCCTTAGACAAGTCATTATGGTGCTGTTAATTTTTTTATATTAAATACTCAAAGGAAGTGGCTTTGTCAAATATTATTCGCATAAATAAAGTGGTGGTGATTCTAAAGAAGTACTAGGACTGAAGGTTTTGCTACACAAAGATTAATTCAATGATGACCAACCATTTACTTACATCATGAGGCACAGCAAAATGCACAATATCACTTTCTTTGGAAAGCATCTTTCTCTTCAAAGAGGTATATAAAAAGTTCTATTTGACTTTTTTGTGAAACGTAGGCTTCTGTAAACCTCGCACCCAGAGAATTACTTTCTAACTCTAACATTTTATCAATACTAATACCACCAAAAGAATGTACATAATGAATTCCTCAAAGCAGTCCTCCAAGAATTTTATTGATTTAAGTATGACTATCCACATTTTACAGAACAACTCAGATTTAGCAAGGTCACATAGCGCTAAAGTCAAAATCTGAAACTAGGTCTTCTAAGCAGTGCTCTTTCCATCTTTCCACAATGTGTTATATTGAATACCTTTCAAACTAGTTTAAAAACATTATAGTTTAAAAATATATTCCTGATAAATTTGTGATTAATTATACCTGTTAGTACATAAAGTATGAGTATATATTAAATGTAGGGATATAAATGGAACATTGGTAAATATTTTCTCCAAATCTTATTTTTGCCTGCCAGAATCAAATGTTTGCTTTACTCTTATTTTTTCTTCTAAATAAAATGCTTCCTTTGTTAGTCAGAGTCTCTCTCTGTTAACCTATTGTCATGTCACGTCACGTATCACCTATGTTGACCAAAAGTGGTGAATATGGTGACTTGTGTAACTTCTGAACAACAAACTACTTTTATCAACACTTTTCAGTAACACATCATCAGGTATTAAATATTCTGTTATAATGAGTTTTATTCAGATAATGGTTGTAAAGAAGTTATCTGGATAATTATTTCACAAATAACATTGTTTCTTATGGGTCAGAGGTAACTAGGAATAAGTTGAAACTCTTGAATAAAACTAACTTTGGCATACATCCCTCACTTCTCCTGTGAAAGATTGTTAGAGCTTTGAGAGGAAGTTCTATGGGATTGTACATGTACCAGTGATTAATGCACATTGAAGTATGATGGAAGATAGCATAATAAGCTCTGCCCCTGGTAAAGCAACCACACAGGAGCAAGTTGATGGTCACCAAAAGAAATAACGGGGCTAAATGTAAAGATAGACCTTGTGTGCCTGAGTAGATGGAGTCCCTGGGTCTCTGTCACATCACTTGGTTGTTTCACTGTCTCTCTAATGGTGGCTTTTAAGCATACCACTCAAATATATCTTAAGTGGCTATAGGCAAATTAAACAGTGTAAGAAACTAGTCCACTGGAAGAAACATATCAAAAAAAGTATTTATTTTACTAAATTTATAAAAAACTTTTTCAAAGTTAATTAAAATTATATTTCTCTAGACAAAAAAATTGGACTATAGAAATATATTGGAGGGGTGGCTAGGTGGCGCAGTGAGTAAGAGCGCCGGCCTTGGAGTTGGGATGACCCAAGGTCGAATCCAGCCTCAGAAAATGAACACCCACACATAAAACAATGACTAGCTGTGTAACCTTGAGCAAGTTACTTAACCCCAACTGCTTTAAAAAAAAAAAAGAAATACATTGGAGACATTAAATTGGATGGGATGGCAAAGGGGAGTTTTCACAGTACCAAAGGAATTCATTGTAGTGGGATTTAACTTGGACTTGAATTTAAAAATATACAGTCAGGGTGGCTAGGTGGTACAGTGAATAGAGTACCGGCCCTGGAGTCAGGAGGACCTGAGTTCAAATCAAGCCTCAGACTCTTAATACAAAACTAGCCATGTGACCTTGGGCAAGTCACTTAACCCCAATTGCCCTACCTTCCCCTTACAAAAAACAAACAAAAAACAACAACAACAACAACAACAAAAACCCAAAATAAAAATATAAAGTCAAAGTCTGGTAGATACACACTCTAAGGAACATTAAGGAGAGAAAACCAAAAAAGTGATAGTAACTTGCAATGTGTTTTGTTTTCATTGTGAGTCCTTTAATGGGATTTTTTCTTGAACATCTGTTTGATGTCTTTAAATTGCATTTGGTTGCATACAAATAATTTTATTTAACAAATTCTATTTTAAAAGATATATAGTCTAAAAAAGTTTTACATAAATATATATATATATATATATATATATATATATATATATATATATATATAAACAAACTATATCTGATTGCTTACCATCTCAGGGAGGGAGGAGGAGAGGAAAGGATAGAACTTGGAACTCAAAACTTTAAATAAAAATGTTAATAAAAAGATATATATTCAAGCACTTCACAAAGCAGTTAAAAATGAAAAGCAAAAGTGGCTATACAACTAAAACTTACATGACATTTAAAGCCAAATAGGAGAAATAACATTTGAATAGCTAATAAAAATGAGTAAAAAAAACAAAACAAAACCAAAAACTACTTAAGATTGTTAAAGGTAGAGAAAAGAGTTAAGAGTTATTTCCTGAACACAAAAGGAGAAAGAATTAAGTTAGACATTAACAAAATATGCTTGACCATAAGGTCAACTAGCAAATGGAATAATCTGCTAAGGGAAAAAATTTAATTATTACCACACAAAAAAAATTGAAATAAAGCTTTCTGAAAAAAGTTTTTGAATAAAGCTTTTCTTCTCCTATGCCTAGTACTGTTTTGCTCCATGTATAAAGCAAACTAAGCCATTTTTTTCCTATATTTAGATTAGAAACAAATGAATTGTTTAGAGAATTTAACCAGGGCTTTTTTCTGTCACTGCAAAGAGATTACCATACTGTTTCCCATAAATTCTAATGATTATGCTTCAAAAAAAGCAGATGGAAAATTAACAATTAAACATTCTACAAGTGTCAAATTCTGACTTTTTTAATTTGATGGTGGCATTAATTAGAAATTTCAGGCTCCCTGACCCAGTAAATTCTGTCAGCAGGCTGACAACCTTAATGTATGTAACTGTAGTTACAACACAGGTACTAACATTTAGCCAGTGCAGACTAGTTACTTAGTATATATTTTTTAAATTTTATCTTAAAATTTTCATTACTTTCTTTAGGATAGAAAGAACTCTGATACCTATAAAAACCACTCCCCCCAATTTAAAAATGAATACAGGTGCCATAATATCCCTCATCCAGGTCTTACTATACCTTTCCTTCCAAGTTCAACTGCTGCATTTCTTGGTCACTATTTCCTATTCCAATAAATGCACATGGTTGAGATTCTTGTTCAGAAGAACCATCACGTTCCATCTGCTCTTTTTTTTTCTTCCATCCACTGCCCATAAGATATACACAAGGGGGAGGACAAAAAAACCTGAAGATAAAAACCAAAAAATGAGCTACATGAAAACATTTAAATTTAAAGTGGTCAGTAAATAAGAGTCTTACAATTGAATCCCATTAAAATATACTGGAGGAATCCTCAGACACTCAAATTTATATGCCTTCATATATTCTCTTGGGTTTGTTAAAAGTGACGTCAACATGTATATCAAAGTTAAGCATCATTCAGACTATAAATTCTTTAGGACAAGACAATTTTATTACACACACATACACACACAAATACAGTATACTAGTAAAGATTAGAAAATATCATTAACCTTACTTACTGGAATCTAACACATCAGTTGCTATTATTTTAGTCCTCATCTAAGAGGGCTTTAGTGCAAGAAGGATTTTATTGAAACAGATCACATATTTAACCCTTCTACAGATAGCACTGTAAAAAGACTTCTGGTATACATATATTTTTGGGGGTTATAGACAAGCTTTCTATAGACATACCACTACAATACCCCATCACATTATGGAGGTGATCCTGGGTCTTCGAGAGTTATGCTTGAAGAGAAGTTAGTTAACAACGAAACACACCAAAGAAAGTGAGATAGTGACAGGAGTTGGCAAGCATGAGGGCAGGGCACAGCCAAATTCACAATGCATGATGCTAAGAACAAAATTTTTGTTCTGAAGAGTGTACAGTGCCACATGATGGAAAAAAGAGGCAAAAATAAGACTAGACCAAATTTGAGTACTCTTTAGAAGAAAGACTGATCAAGTTCCAGAATTCACTGGCACAGATGTCAACAACAACACAAAAGGGAGAATATCTGGGCAGGTATGCTTTTATAAAAATACTTAGAATGTAATCCTGAAACAAAAATTATTTTTGCAAGAATTAAGAATGAAGAAAGGGTTTAAACTTCACAGAAGTTTCTAATAATAAATAAATAATAAATCAATAACAAAAAGCTTCCGATAATAGTTGACTTTTTCATTTATTACAAAAAGTGAGATTTTAAAAAAAATCAGTAAACAATTGTTTATAATATTCTTACTATATGCCAAAAATTTATTTATTACAAAAAGTGACGTTTTTTTCTTTAAAAAAAGTCAACAATTATGTATAATTTGCTTATGATGTGCCAAATACCTTTTTAAATGTACCATAACTCTGACAATTTAAATTAGTTTCACCAGGAAACTCTGATCATGAATGGCTGGGTATTTAATAATTTTGTTTAGCATCCTAATAAATTATGTATATTAGATATGCTTTTGTTTAAATGAATATGATTGTGTCCAGTGTTTTGGTCATAATTACACTAACAATTGTTATCACTTTTCTTTTTATTTTAAAAGATTTCATTAGACTTGGCACTTTATTATACTTGTCAGTTTAATTCCTAACAGGCAGCTGTGTCCACTTCTCAAGAGCCTAGAAGATTTTTCAGATTTATACTATGATTATGAATTTGTTAAACAACAGAAGATATTTAATCATCTCATGATTTTTACTCTGGTGTGTTTTTTGGGGAAAATCCTTCACATGCAATATTCTATTTGCAAAATGATGTGTTTCAGCCTATCCAAATATGGGGACTAAAGCAGGTTCATTAAATTAAAACAAAAGTAGGTATTTACAGCTTAAATTTCCTAATTTTCCACAAAGCAAATAGCTTAATTACAATTTCAATTAAATATTGTTTTAAAAATTTTTGAAAGGCATTTTATCATGGTTTATTGTATGACAATTCCAAATAAAGAACATCACACTACATGTTTATAATTCATGTTCTTTGAAAGTCATGCTTAAGTATTTTGGGCTATTAAGGTATAAAGGTGAATTTGATACAAATGCAAATAGGAACAAAGACCTATGCTAAGCTGTTAAAACATCTGGTTTGAGCAAAGCCATTCATAAGAATTGCTATTAAAAAACCATTAAAAGGGGCGGCTAAGAGGTGCAGTGAGTAGAGCCTTGGCCCTGGAGTCAGAAGGACCTGAGTTCGGATCCGGCCTCAGACACTTAATGCACACACAAACAAAAACCTAGCTGTGTGACCTTGGGCAAGTTACTTAACCCTAACTGCCCTCCAAAAAAAAAAAAAAGCTATTAAGATTGATCATTATGGGTATCAAGGGTATATATTCCATGAAAATATGGGAAGGGAATGAGCTTTCACAAATGATTCTCCACAATGATCTCATTTTTAGTTAAATGAGTGAGATATGCAAAGATATTATGCTTATTGTCTGTTAAGAAAAAAACAACCCCAAAACATTTGACTTGGTAGAACAAAAAAAACACCCTGACGCATGGGTTCTTAACCTAGGATTGTGAATCTTTATAAAAATAAATTACTACATTTCAATGTAACTGGTTTTAATCTTATGTTTTTAAAACATAAAAAATACTATTGTTGTGAGCTCCTCAGAATAAAGGTTGAGAAGGCCTGACCCAAGAAGAAGGCTTCTACCACAAGAAGCAGTTCCTCTACTGGGAGAACATGGATAAGAATAGTATAAAAAAATAGCAGAGACAGGCTCTGATCTGTATCAGCAGAAGTACGCAGACCAATAATGTGTATCTTTTGAAGCACTGAAGCTATCAGTAAAAATCAGAATCAAAATAAGAATTGTTCATTTACTTCTCAGCTACTCTACAGTATCTGTTTTGTTCCTAGGACAGAACAGGTGCTCTATAAGTAATTACTGATGTTTACTGATGATGACTAAATAACTTAATAGACTATTCTTTTAACTAATATAAAGACAAGCTCTATTCTGGTTATTTGACAAAACCTTTGTGATTGAAAATCTCCCATCCTTTCCCTCACCCAGAATCTCTGTCCCATACTTGTCTAATCAAATACTATTCATAGCCTACCTTAACTCCTCTCTCAAGAAACCTTCTCAATTCATAAAAAAAGACTTTTCCTTTCTTTTCTGTTATTCATTTGGCACTTAATTATACACTGCACTGTAATATCATTTATATTTTCATGTAACTGTGTGTTGTGTTGTGTAAGTGCTGCTCTGGCATTAATGAAATGTTAAAGAACTGAAGGAAGCCTTTTAGGTATGTTAGGTTTATCCTCTGGTCAACAATTACACAAGATGGGAAGGTAAGGATAATTTGAGATCTATACTATGTATATGCATGTGTATCACATATATAATCCATTACATATATATATATATACACACACACACACACACACACACACACACACACACACACACACACACATATATATAAATATGCACGCTTGATTTATATCAGGAATTCCAGATACAAAAATCAAGATACCTTTAGTCTCTAAAAGATACAATAATCTTACCACTGATTCATTCAACAAAAGTTAGCAAGTATCAACTACTTAATCAATCCCACCCCAGGGACAACTTGAAAGTCAATCAGGGCATAGGCATAAATATTAATAAAAGTAATGTAATAAACAAAGGGGTAATATGGGGTGGTGGTTTTCCATCCTAGTATAGTACTAATCTTCCGATTCATTTAGGGGTAAAGGTCCAGACTAGGATAGAACCAGTCTTGGGTCATTTCAGATTTGAATAAATGCCTCACAGGTCTGAGTTGGTTTTGGAGAGATTCCAAATATTCAAGTCATCATTAAGGTCTGTTTTTGTTTACAGTTCTAGGAGTCATCCTGAGCCTGAAGAAATTCAACATTAACATGAGCTCTGTCAGTTCTAGTATCAAAGGGTTAAAGATTAAGGGCAAAGGTGTCATTTAGAGATAGCATTGTTGCTGGATTTTTTTTAAACCAATTAGCAATGTTACAAGCCTGTGAGTAATAACTGCAAAATAAGAAGAGGAACACCTTAATATGTCAACAGACCTAACAAGAGAAAGCATCCAAATACAAATAATTATTTTAATAAGAAAATTTACTTAATTGTATGAAATCTGGAAAAGAGGTGGTACTGATAATTCTTTAAAGACTAGGACAAAAGGTATGAAAATAGAAAGTTTGATAGATCTTGATTAAGTTGAATGGAAATCCTGCTGCTGTAATACCATAATGACTCATAACTAGCACTGGGTTTTATGTGAAATTGTTTGATAAATTTTTACGTAATAAATGTAAGCAGGGTAAAGATTACCAATGACTGTTTTTAAGCTGACTAGATTACTAGCTAGTCTTTATCTCTGCTCAAAAAAGGTATTTGTGATCATATATAAAGGATACATCCATGAAATTAATCCCCAACCTAAATTTTGAGATCCACTTCCTGCACTTCAGTTTTTTTGGTAAACTTTACAATATAACCTCTATATAAGAGAGAAAATGTAGCTCAGAAGGATCAATAATGATAAAACATATAACATTTTATCAATTAAAAATGCTTTCCTTCCCGCAATGACCCTGTGGAATAAGTAATGCAAATATTTACTACTCCATTGAGGAAATTGCAGCTTAAAGAGTTTACCTATAAAGCTTGAAAGGATCACAGTAGAGATTTTTGAACCCAAGTCTATTAACACTAAATCCAGTATGCCTTTTCACAACTATATCACACTGTCACTCAAAATTTTGGTCAGGGGCGGCTAGGTGGCGCAGTGAGTAAGAGCGTCGGCCTTGGAGTTGGGATGAACCAAGATCAAATCCGGCCTCAGAAAATGAGCACCCACGCATAAATAATGACTAGCTGTGTAACCTTGAGCAAGTTACTTAACCCCAACTGCTTTAAAAAAAAAAAAGATGTGATGTATCCAATAAAGTGTTTTCATTGTTATTGTTAAAAAAAAAAAAATTGGTCAAAGATTTGTATAACAAAGTGCCCTGTCAATTTCAGCTAATGCCATTGATATTCTATATTTGATATTTTTACTAAAGGACATCTAGTTTATGAGGTCGCAATACATGTTAAGGAGCAATTTTGCCTTTATTTTTTCTATTATTTTCCATTTGTCAGACAATTGTTAAAACCAATGCTGCTCTCTTCCACTAGGTGGCAATAAACAACACACAATTTAGATTTAATTTACAGCAGACAATTTTATAAAGCAATTCTTTTATTTCTAGTGAATTAATTAAAAAAAAATCTTACCTAAAATATTGAAATGCATTACAGCTTAGACTCCGAAAATGTGATATAACATCAATAAATCCTCTTTGACCAAATAGCACTACCAAAATTATAATATTTAGGATCAAAGATTTAAAGCTGGCAAAAACCTTTGAAACTCACTGAATTGAATGCCTTTATTTTATAGATATGGAAACTAAGGCCTTAAATGAGTTAAGCTACTCTCCTCAGGTAAATGTAAAGTGCCAGATTTTAAACTCACTTCTTCTGAATAATTGATACTTGCATAAATATTTTATTTTTGCAAAGCACCTTTTATATATTATCTCACTAGAAATATAGTATTTTTTTTACTAGTCACTAAGAGACAAATGAAAATTTGTAATCTTATAGAGGACCTCTAATAGATATGAAATCATGAAAAAACATTCCAGGCTAAGAATAATTTAACTTAATAACAACTGATATCTGTTTTAAGGGTGGTAAAGTAAAGGGTACTACCCTTTTACTGAGCCTCATCAAAATTCTAAGAGTATGAGTTAGGCAGCACAAGTATTATTATCTTCATTTTAAAAAGGAAGAAACTAAGGCCAGAAAGGTTAAACAACTTGCCCTTAAAAAAAAAAAAAAAAAGAGCTTATGTCAAAGTTTGAATTGAGCCCAAACCTTCCTAAAATCTAACCCCTAATGCCAGTGCTACAAGTCAGGAACTAAAGGGATAGGTCATAAAATTATAAATTATAAAAATGATTTTTTAAAAAAACCTCCTAAAAAGGCAATGTTGGATCAGATAAACATTATTGTTTTGGAATGTAAGCTACTTAGGAGTGGGAATTATTTCATTCATTCCATACAGAGAAGGTGCTTAATAAACTGTTGATTAATTTGATTATCCTTAAGGTCAGAGCTCCACTCCTATCATGTAACCTCAATATTTCTTAAAGCATCAGTATGGTGGCAGAACAAGGTATGGGTTAAAGAGCTTGGCTTTGTCAGGAAGAGTTAAGTTATGACTGACAAATATGGCTGAGTTAGCCTGGATGAATCATTTAGCGCCTCTGGGCCCCAAGTAACTCTCAGACAAAAAACTACACACAAGAGGTTAATTTACATTGGTTGAGAGTTTCTACACCAGGAATCCCTAGACTGATCAAATAAAAGCTCTGGAAATATAACAAAAAAAAAAACCCACTGATGTTAATATGAAACACAAGAAGATTTTAAATTTATTTTTGCTGAAATATTTCCATCTTCTTTTGATAAATTTTGATTGATAACTTTTTTACATTTCCAGAATTTCTCCCAATATCTCTGCCTCCATCCTCCAAGAGAGCTATCCCATATAATAAATACTACCTTTAACTGAAAAAATGGCAAAACCAGGAAAATGGATGGATAAATTTAAAAAGTTTAAAAACATATGCCATATAATTCATGTGTGCACCTCCCAACTCTGCAAAGGTATAGGGTGGTGTCTTTTCATATCCTTTCTTCAGAACCATGCTTGTTCTTAGTAATTCTGAAACAATCATTTTCTACTGATTTATAGCATTCTTTCCATCTGCATTGTAGTAGCTTCTGTATATATGGTTCATTGGGCTCTACCTGCTTCTTTCTGCATCAGACTACATAAATGTAGCCATGATTCTCTGTATTCATTATATTCATCATTTACAGAACAGTAATATTTCATTATCACAATTTGTTAAACCATTCCCAACCAGTGGGCATTATCTACTTTGTTACCACAAATTTTGTTTTGCTATAAATATGTTTTTGGAGATATTCTCCTTATAAATGATAGCTCTGGGGCAGCTAGGTGGCACAGTGAATAGAGGACCGACCGGCCCTGGAATCAGGAGAAGGACAAGAGTTCAAATGCGGCCTCAGACACTTAACAGTTACTAGCTGTGTGACCTTGGGCAAGTCACTTAACTCCAACTGCCCTGCCTTACCCCCTCCAAAAAACAAAACAAAACAACAACAACAACAAAAGATAACTCTGGGGAATGAGTCTAGCAGTGGAATCTCTGGGTCAAAGGGTAGGCACATTTTAGTAACTATATTTGCACAATCTAGAACTGCTTTCCAAAAAAGGTTGTACTGATTCACAAGTCTACTAACAATGAAACAGCGCCCTTGTCTTCCCACAACTCCTCCAATGGTCCTGGGACTACTTTCATCTTTGCCAATTTGCTGGATGTGAGGCAAAACCTCAGAGATGTTTTGATTTGTGTTTCTAGTTCTTATTAGTGATTTGGCATATTTTTTCATAAGGTTATTAATGTGTAATTCATTTTTAAAAATTCATTCTTTATAAATCCTTTTGTGCTTTTCTATTGGGGAAGTAGCTTTTGTGATATGTGTGTGTGTGTGTGTTGTGTGTGTGTGTGTACACAGTCTTTTGGATTTTTTTTTTAATTTATGTTTTTTGAACACTAGGTTACTGAGTTCCATTGTTTCTGACTCTCTCTTATCTACTCTGTTAGAGTACTCCACTTTTTAATCAACACCAAATGGATGTGATGGTTCCTGCACATATACATAAATAGGGATTATATATAAACACATATGTATATATCTATTTGGGAATGGCTTTTGGTACATGTGTGTCCCCTTTATTTCAATCAGTAACAGTTTGTAATAAAATCTATAAAAGTATTTTGTGTGCTTTGGTAGATTATACATTTTATATTTATTTGGAATAAGATTTCCTTTACTATCATCAACCAATAAACATTTATTAAATGCCTACTATGTGCCAGGCACTGTTATAAGCTTTGGGGATGCAAATACTAAAAAAGAAAACCTCTGCCCAAGGACTTTATAATCTAATGGAGGAAGACAAAACACAAAAGGAAGATGGGGGGGGTCGGTTTGAGGGGAAGGCAGACTGGAGGCATGGTGGAGGAGTTAGAGAAATCCCTGAGGTAGTGTGACCAGGTGGGAAATGATTTCTGAGCCAGGATCTCTTTTTAAACAGAGATTTAGAGTTCATAGCCCCATCCTCCAGAGAGGCAGAGGGTAATGATGAAGTGGAAATACCAAATCTGAAGAGATCTTAAAGGATTATGAGGTTATCTCAGTAATGAGTTTCCTGGGACATGGTGAAGAAGTAAGTCAGAGAAGTCTCAAGGTAGCATAGTCAGGCAAGAAATTTCTAACACTGCTTGCTGTGTTTTGTCATTACTATACAGAAATGATGTTAATTTTGAAAACTATAAACTATTAAATGTCTCAATTGGTTATCTTTGATGATTATGTAGGATTTTCTAAATAAACCATCATGTCATCAACAAATAAGGACTGTTTTATCTCCTCTTTACCTAGCTTTATGACTTTAATTTCTTTTTCTTGTTTATGATGTTTATTTTGGCTTTAGCTACTGTTTATGCTACTAAAAAAAAAAGTCACCATTTATACTTTGCAGGGTTTTTAACATAAATGAGCGTTATACTTTGTCAAAGGTTTTTCTGAATCTATAAGAGATGATTATATAATTATGGATGTTTTTGTTTCAATATGATGAATTATGTTGATTGTTTACTTAGTGTTGAACCATCCTTGCATCCATAGTACAAATTCAACTTGGTCATAATGAATGATTTCTTGATTGAATTATTATAGTCTATTTGACTGGACTGATTCAAAATTGATATTCATTAATGGAATCACTCTATAATTTATTTACTTTATCCTTCCCTGGTTGAGGCATGAAGGTTATATTCATGCTATCTTGGGAATTCAACAAGGTTCTCTGCTTCACTCAATTTGATTTAATTTCCTTCGTCTTGTAATACTTGATTCTGAGATTTCTGGATTCCATTAAGTATCCTGAAAGCCATCTTTCCTTGTATCATTAACATCTCCCTACTAAGCTATCTGCCTGTACCTGAGGATTTTAACTGAATTTTTTCTTCCTGAGATCTACTTTCACTTTCCTCTTTGATGGCAGATTAACCAAGGACAGAAATTCAAATCTATCTTGACTACTTTCCACATGGACTTCATTGGCTACTATTAGTTAATAACTTTTGGTTAATATTAACTTTTTGTCAGGTTCAATCCCTGTTCTAATCTGGGGGGGTGGGGCGGTGAAATAGATAACAGTCCCCTTTCCTTCAGGCCTGGTGGAGCCTTTCACACAAGCTAATATCCTGCCAGTTTCTTTTGTTGAACTCTCTCGCTGAGCACTGCTATATATAGCATATACTGCCACCTAAGGGAAAATACATTTTCACTTTCCTTTTTCCCACCTCCTCCACTAATGGAGAGTGGAGGAGTTCATTTGTATTGCTTGTTGCCACAAAATACTGGGGAGGGCATATGGTCAGAGGGGACATGCTGACAGACACTACAAGAGAACTGTTGAGTGGAACCCAGAAGACAAGCTTAAGAGTTGATTTGAAAAGAGATGCCATGGGGAGGCTAGGTGGCACAGTGAATAGAGCAACTGGGCCTGGAGTCAAGAGGACCTGAGTTCAAATCCAGCCTCAGACACGTACCACAAGAAACTAGCCACGTGACCTCGGGCAAGACACTTAACCCCAATTGCCCTACCTTCCCCCCTCCAAAAAGCAAATAAAAAAAAGAAAAAGAAAAGACATGCCAGAGCACAGGCAATAGTGGAGTAGTGGGTACTAAACAAACTTGTTAGGGACTAGTTTCTGTATTGTTAATTCCTCAGGTTAAGGTTCTTGGTAAGCCTTTGCAGCAGACTCTGCTGCCACAGCTTTACATTTTGCACAAAATTCTTATTTTATAAGTTTTGAGTTTTGAGAGGTACTGGGGATGAAAGAAAAAGCCTAATCTTATACCCTGACCCAACAGTCAACATGCCAAGGAGTGGGAAGTCATTTTTAGCAATGTTTCCAAATTTCAGTATGGCATACATGGCTGGTCAGAACATTCTGAAATAGAATCAGCAAGGAAAAAGGATATTTTGGAGGGAAATCAGGGTCTTTCCTCCTACCCTTGGGTATTCTAAAGACTGAATGTTACTTCTATGAGTAGATGACACTGAATTCTCTTCCCTAAACTAGTGAGTCCCAGGAACTTTCTCACATCATTGGGGTGAACCTAGTATACTAATGAAAAACCAAAAAGTGATCCTAATTCTGGGTAAAAAAGAATACTATGTGTAACAGCAAAGAGCTACTGGGATTTATTGTAATGGGGGAGGGGGTGGTATCATAATCAGACCTGGGCCTTTGGAAAATCAACTTGACAGCTGAATGAAAGATGGACGGGACTGGAGAGAAATATGAGGCAAGTAAACAAACAGAAAGCTATTGCAATAGTCCAGAAATGAGATGATAAAGACCTTCACCAGGGTGGTGGCTGTGTCAGAAGAGATACTATACTAGAAATCTTATGAATGTAAAATCAGTGTGACCTGGCAAGAGACTGGATAAGGGGTATTAGAGAGTTGATATGCCACCTAGTTTGTCAGCCTGGGTGACTGAGAGGATGATGGAACTTCAGAAGCAGAGGCAACTTTGGGTGTTGACAATGAGTTAGTTTTGGGCATATTGAGTTTAAGTTATCTATGGGATATTCGAACACAATGTTACAAAAGAGATTTGGGCTGGACAAAAATGTCAGAATGATCTGCAGAGATAACTCAATCCATGACGGGAGAATTCCACTGTGAGCTTTAAGATCTGTAAGATCCAGAACTATAAGATCACAAAGCAAAACAGAATAGAGGGAGAAAAGAATAGGGCCCTTGGGGAAAAGCTGCCAGGAAAGTTACCAATTACCTACAGTTACCAGGAAAGATCAATGTAACAAAAACCTAGAAAGAGAAGAAAAATGAATAGAGGGTGATAGTGTCAAAGCCCTACAAGAGAGGTCAAGAAGGACCAAGACTGAGAAAAGGTCATCAGATATGGTATTTAAGAAATAATTAGTAACCTTGAAGAAAGCAGTTTGAGCTGAAAATGCTATCCACCTCCAGAGAAAGAACTGTTAAATAGAAGTATGTATATAGTACTGTTTTATATATATTTATAAATGTGTCAAATGGTGGTCTTCTCTAGTGTGGGATGGGGAGGGAGGGAGGGATATAACTCAGAACTTAAAATGTAACAAAAAAAAATTAAAAAAAAAAAGAGTTGAATTACCCTCCTATTTTTTTTTTTATCCCAGAACTCTTTATCCTAAGCAATACGCCTTCTTTGATTCTCCTTTCACCAACTATTGCTTTAAGAGAAACCTTTGGCTATCTTTAGCTTTTCTTGTTAGTCTCAACTTATTCTGAGCTTTAGTAAATAAAGGCAGTGTGGTACAGTAGAAAATGAGTGCTAGTATAGAGAATCTAGACTTGAATCCTCAGTCTCCTACATCCCACTTTATGATATGGGCCAATCACTCAAGCTCTTTGGGACCCACTATAGAAAGAGGACACTGATTAGACGACATCTAAGATTTCTTCCAATTCTAAATCTATTATAATTCCCACAACCATTCTTATGGGGCCATGACATGTTCAGTATTTTTCATTCACAACCAGTCTTTTTCATTCACAACCATCCATCTTTTAAAAAATCTAAACTGGCTGACAAATTCTCTGTGTATTCACATGAGGCTCTTCAGATAACTCTCTCTCTTCTTTCTTTTCTTTTCTTTTGCTTTTTGGAGGGCAATTGGGGTTAAGTGATTTGCCCAAGGTCACACAGCTAGTTTTTGTGTTGAGTGTCTGAGGCCAGATTTGAACACAGGTCCTCCTGACTGCAGGGCCGGTGCTCTATTCACTGTGCCATATAGCCACCCCTTCTCTCTTCCTTAACATTTTCTGAATATCTGCTGAATTTCCTTATATTTGGACTTCATGTACCCTTACTGGAAT
The DNA here is from genome assembly GCA_011680675.1 of Gymnobelideus leadbeateri. Lineage (NCBI taxonomy): Eukaryota > Metazoa > Chordata > Mammalia > Diprotodontia > Petauridae > Gymnobelideus > Gymnobelideus leadbeateri. The sequence goes on from WOXC01005093.1 coordinate 271,961, forward strand.
AACTTTTTTTTAAAAAATTCATTCTGAACTTAAATACAAAAAGACAGAACACTTCTGTGTACATAACACAGAAGAAGTTTCAGTATAAAACCATGAATTGGAATAACTTCTGTACAATTTTCATACGTGGGATAGTACATACCCATCCTTTTTTCCGACCTCTTTAAAATCTCTTCTCCTGAAATCTCAGGTGCATGTCAGATAGACTATGCCCAGGTTGCTTCTCCTCTACCACAAATTTTTTTTTGTGTGTACATGAGAAAATCGGGATTAAATGACTTGCCCAGGGTCACATAGCTAGTAAAGTGTCACTTGTCTGAGGCTAGAGTTGAATTCAAGTCCTCTTGACTCCAAGGTCACTGCTCTACCCCCAACTGTGCTTCTTAGTTGCTCTACCTCTATCACAAATTCTAAGATGGAGTGTTCTACCAGTCCCCAGCCCCCCTTCACCCAGGTGCCAAGCACATCTGCTCTATTTACCATTTTTGCCTTATTGGTGAGAACCCCTTAATGACACTGGGAAAATCACTTAGCATCCCTGGTCATCAGTTTCCTCACCTGTAAAATGAGGGAAATGGTCTACCAGGGGTGGGGAACTTGCAGCCTTGATACTACCTATGGCCCTGAGGTGTTCCCCACCTCTGGTTTAGATGGATTCTGAGGTCCCTTCCAACTCCGAATCTATGATCTCCAAGGTTTACTAATATCTAGAAAACCTGAAAAGTAGTTGTGTCAAATACTCAGCCTGGGAGCCAGTGTCTGCCACCAAACCAGATTAAAATGAAAGTAAGAAATATTTAACAAGATACAATGAAACAGTGGTATGTTAACATGTGGTTTTCTAAGTCAATATGTAGTCCACAAGGATCCTTATGTATCATTTTGTGGTTATTTCTATTTGAGTTTGATTCTATTGCTATAGAGGATCCTCTCAGTGATTCTTGAATGTGGTGAAAAATGGAATCATTTAAATAAGTCAAATAATTATTAGCTGCCCTGACTTCAAGATACCTATCACTGAAATAAATGACATATAGAAAAAAAAATTATTTTCCATTTAACAAAAAAATTTTTCATCCTACCTTTTTTCATTTCCATAAGACTTTTGTGCAACTTTTGCATGGAGGATTAATACGGTTTGATCACCTCGCTCCTTTAGATAGTTTCGCATTGCTTCCCTAGAAATCAAATTTGAAAATGATTACAGGAAAATGTTTCAAAAGGATCCTTCTCCTTCATAGATATCATTAAAATGAAAAAATACCAAGAAGCTCAAACACTTAACTACTTTCTAAAAACCAAATTAAATTTTATCAATATGGAAAATTTCGATCTTTACAAGATTTCTTTCACAAGAAACTTTTGGAAAACTACAGAATAGCATGTTGGCTTACTTGTTCTATTTTGATCAGGATACATTTAAACAAAAATATTAGAAAGGCATGCAAAGAAACTGAAAGATAAATTACAATTTCTAAGTACTTACTACAAATAGTTCTGATTATATGCTCACATTTTTCATTAGATTCATACTATAATTGTTTTAAAATTTTTTTCAACTTGATACTATTTAATTTTCCCCCAAGAGCTTATTTATTCCCTAATCTCAAGAATTCACTGCGGTTTAATTGATTTTAGCCCAATTCAATAGTACATCTCCCAGTTCAAGAATATTTATTGTCATGTACACTCTTAGTGTTACTTCAATTTTTATAGACCAAATAAAAATGCTCTTGAACCTTCATGCTTCTAGTTATGCTTTGCCCCAGACTCCCTGAACCGGGGCATATAGTCTTCCCTAAATACAAACTCTATGTATAATCAATCTGAAACAGAATTTTTATCAATTAAAAAAAAGGAGGATCCTATGGAGAATTATGTAGTATAGACAAAGATCCAGGATTCTATCAGTGAGAACTCCCTTCTCTAACATAACCCCTGACATTTTTCTTTCTATCTCTATATATCTTTTTTTTTTTAATTAAACAAATGCTTTATTAACTTCTGGTTTACATAATTCATTCCCATCAAATTTTGAGTTACGATTTTCCCCCATTTTTCCCTACCCACCACCCCAGAATAGCAGTCCCACTAGATATCCCCTCATCCAATTGGCTCTCTCCCATATCTTCTCCCATACCACCTTCAACTTTGCCATTAGGGCAAGGTGAATCTCTGAGCCCCAATGCCTAGACATCTTATGAAACTTTTAAAACTTCGATTTTCAGATCCATTCCCTTCCTCCCTTGTCACCCACTCCCTCTGAGAAGATAAGCAATTCAGTATGTGTTGTACATGTATAGCTATGCAAAACATTAACATAGTAGATATATTGTAAAAGACTGCTTATATTTCCCCCCCACCCATCTCACCTCCTACCTGGTCCATTCCCTACTTTGATCCTGTTGGGTATTCCAACTTCCCCTCCCCCCAGAATACCCTCCCCTCCATCCTTTCCCCTCTCATCCCCCTTTCCCCTACTCTCCTGCAGGGTGAGATATCCCATTTAGTATGTATGTGATTCTCTCTTTGAGCCAACTTCAATGAGAATATGGTTTTGCCTTTTTACCTTCCTGTTCTTCCCCTCCCCTGCAACTACTTCCCTTTGCCTCTTCTACATGAGATAGTTTACCCTACCCTGTCTCTCCCCATCTCCTCTTGCCACTTTCCTCTCTCACCTCTTGACTTCACCCCTTAAGAATCATCCCTTCCCATCAAATTCAACCTGTGCCCTCTATCCATGTATACCTGTAAACATATGCCCGTATACCCTTCTTCAATTATTTTCATAATGAGAAAGGTTTCATCAGACACAGATATTGTTTTTCCATGTAGGAATGCAAATAGTTCAACTTTGATAAGTTCCTTTTGATTTCTTTTCCTTGATTACCTTCTCAAGCATCTCTTGCTTCTTGTGTCTGAATGTCAAATTTTCTATTCAACTCTGGTTTTTTCCTCAAGAATGCTTGAAAGTCCTCTATTCTACTGAATGACCATATTTTCCCCTGAAACAAGATACTCAGTTTCGCTGGGTAGGTGACCCTTGGCTTCAATCCCAGCTCTTTTGCCCTCTGGAATATCATATTCCATGCCCTTTAATCCCTCAGTGTAGAAGCTGCCAGGTCCTATGCTATTCTGATTGTGTTTCCACAGTATTGAAATTGTTTCTTCCTGGCTGCTTGTAGTATTTTCTCCTTGATCTGGGTATTCTGGAACCTGGCTATAATATTCCTAGGAGTTTTCTTTTTGGGATCTTTTTTAGGAGATGATCTATAGATTCTTTCAACCTCTATTTCCCCCTCTGGGTCTAACACATCAGGGCAATTTTCCTTGAGAATTTCTTGAAGGATGATTTCTAAGTTCTTTCTTTGATCATGACTTTCAGGTAGTCCAATAATTTTTAAATTATCTCTCCTGGATCTATTTTCCAGGTCAGTGGTTTTTCCCATGAGATATTTCACATTGCCTTCTATTCTTTCATTTGTTTGGATCTGTTTAACAGTATCTTGATTTCTCATAAAGTCACTAGCTTCCATTTGCTCCAGTCTAACTCTGAAGGAATGAATCTCCTCATTGAGCTTTTGAGATTCTTTTTCCATCTGGCAAATTTGGCTTTTTAAGGCATTCTTCTCCTCATTGCCTTTCTGAGCCTCTTTTGCCATTTGCGTTAGTCTATTTTTAAGGTGTTATTTTCCTCAGTCAGGGTGTTGACTGTCATTTCATACTTTTCTTGCGTCTTTCTCATTTCTCTTCCCAATTTCCCCCCACTTCTCTTATCTGCTTCTTACGGTCCTCTATGGTCTGTAGCCAGCTTGTATTTTCATTTGGGGCTTTTGGTGCAGGAGTTCTGACCTCACAGTCCTCCTCCATGCTTTGATCCTCTTTGCCCCTAAAATAGGAGTCCAATGTTGAATTTTTCTGTTTATTTTGTTTCTTTTGCCTAGGCATGTAGCCACTTAATTACTTGATTTTTGGGCTTGTTGCTACAGTAGGACTCTGCCACCACACAGGAGAGCTTCCGCCCAAACGTGGGGTCTTCACAACTTCCGCAGTTTGGGTGTCCTCTGTAAAGCCTCCACCTGCTCTGGCAAATAGGATACCCACCCCAAACGTCCCCCCCCAGACCACAATCCAGATCCAGGCAGTTTAAAGCAAGAGCGATTAACTCCCAGACTGATTTCTGGATCTCCCTACATTTCGCAGACCAGGAGCTAGAGCTGCCACTGACACTGCAAAATGGCTTCTGTGCAGCTGTTTCTTCAGCAGCTTTTCGCCCCCAGGGGAGGAGGCTGATGCGTTCCCCAAATACTGGTCCCAAAGTCCATAGGGCACTAACCTCTCACTTTGTCCTGGGCATATCTGTGCTGATAGTTCTGGAATCACCACAGCTGCTGGTATTCTGGGGTCCCTCTAGCCAGCTGCTGGCCCAGCCGCCCTAGGGCTAAAACTGCGGGGGCCTGGGCTCAGCTCCCAGAGTGCTGAGCTGCCTGCTCTCAGAGTGCTACACTCACCACTCCCTGCAGGGCTGCTGGATTCTCCTCAGTGGAAGGTGAGTTTCTCTGTGTAGTTCTGTGGGTGCTGAGGCTCCAGAAGTTGTTCAGAGTCCCCTTTTACATGGTTTGGAAGTTTTGTGGGGCAGAGCACCTTGGAAGTGCTGTTTCTACTCTGCCATCTTGGCTCCGCCCCCTATCTCTATATATCTAATCACAAATGCACCAAAAAGGTATCCCATAGACATCTTAAGTGCCACATGTCCAAAACTGGACTTGGTTCCCTCCCCCCCCTCCCCGCCCCATCCCTCAACTCCCCCTTTCCTCTTTCCACGTTCCTATTATTGTCAGGGCTAGCACCATCTTCCTAGTCATCTAGGCTACAACCTAGGTGGCGATCTCTCTATTTTTTTTTTTTTGAGGGAGAAAGACTGGGCAATCAAGGTCAAGTGACTTGGCCAAGGTCACATGGCTAGTGTTAAGTGTCTAAGACACATGTGAACTCGGGTCCTCCTGACTCCAGGGCCAGTGCTCTATTCATTGCACCACCTAGCCGCCCCTAGGTGGCAAACTTTACTCTTTACACACTCTCAACTTCCCTTTCCTCATCATATCCAATCTGTTTTTAATTCTGCTGATTTTACCTTCATAACATATACACTCCCTTTCCTCCTGTGACACTGCCACTACCCTGGTGCCAGTCTCTCCTGTCTGAACAACTGCAGTATCATTCTGCTTGGTCTTGCTCCATACTCAGTTCTTTCTTTACTTGTCTATCAAATTAATCTTCCTAAAGTATAGGTCTGACCACATCATCTCCCTATTCAATCAACTCCTTATCACTTCCATGATCAAATACAAAATATTTTTTGACTTTTAAAGCCTTTCAGTCTTATGTCTTAATTTGTCCTATCTCCCAACCCTGGCAATACTCTGTGATACACTGACGATGGCTATTAGTTGCACAAGACATTTCATCTCCCAACTCTAGGATTTTCACTTGCTTGTCCCCAAGCTCAGAATTCTCTCCCTCTTCATCTCCTTTGAGAAGCCAATACTCATCCCTCTTAATTCTAGTCTGTTGATGATCTCCAGTTTATTCTACATATATCTTGTTTGTACATAGTGCTTTTCTTGTTGTCTCCCCTATTAGATTGTAAGTTCCTTGAAAGTAGGGATTGCTTTTGCCTTTCTTTGTATCCCCAGCACTTAGCACAGGGCTTGGGTGCTTCACAAGTGCTTGCTTATGACTGATTTACTTGAGGTACTCTTCTTTCAGAATCTTAGGAGTTACACACACACACACACACACACACCCTCTTTCATAACAATTAATCTGGAGACATACTGTGGATGCTTATTTCTACCATGTGTCTTACTACTGCACTTCAGGTCATTTCAATTTTTCTAGAATGCAGAGTTTAATGACTTGTGGTCATATGGTATGACCAAGATAATGTTGGTTTCAGGGCCTATAGTTCTAATTCTGTACAATTTCAAATAAGTGAAAGCATATTACAATTTCCCAAATGTGATATAGCTAGATTTCTAGACTCTAAACCCAGTCCAACTCTATAATTTGCAGCATAACCTGAGGTATAACACATACCTACATACATGCACACACATACACACAAAACTTTTTTAAAGAGTTGGAAAAGACCTCATGTTATCTAGTTTAACTTGTACCTAATTCAGAATTCCTTCTACAATATCTCTAAAACATTATTCAAGTTATCAACCTTAAAATATGGATTTTAAGATATCTAATGAAGGGGAGCCCATTACCTCACCAGAAGGCACATTTCATTTTTTGCCAGCTATCATCATCATGAAGTTTTTCCTTACACTAAATTGAACTCTGCCTCTTTGTGACTTCAGCTTCTGGCCCGAGTAGAACTTGAATTCATTTTAAGAACCAGTGAAAAAGTTACATAAAAGGCCTTCCATGGGAGATATCCACATGATATGGAACCAAGACTATGTTGGCAAAGAAGTATCCAGCAAATGACTGAACTATGTGGATTTGTTTATAGAAACAGAGACAAATCATAGCAATTCAATACCTATAAGAAATTACAGAAAATGTATCTGACCAATGCAGATTGTGCAAGAAAATGCCAGAATCATACATTAGAAACTTATCTTTCATAAACTGACAACAAATCTCCATAATATAAATGCAGAATTCAAAATTTTCTTTAGTCTTCAATCAATTACCTAAAGCTACAGCATTATCACAGATAAAACTATTGTCTACAATTTCCTGGAAATTATGATGACTTATGAAAATATAAGAACAATGTTTTGAATAGATGTTGCCATACTGAAAACTCAATCCCCAAGTTATATGGAATGTAAAACTCTCAAAACATAGAAAGCTAGTGGGGAAAAAATAAAAACAAGTTTGAAGAGTATGTAACACCTATCACCCCCATCCCACTGTATTTTAATGGAACTGCCTCAAAGATGCTAGCAGCAACTTTATAGGACAGCTCATATCCTAATACTTTTAATTGAATTATAGAAAAGCAGTAATTTTATTTACCTCTTCAACAGTTCTCAGAACGTTAAATATAAAATAATATAGCAAGAGGGTCCCCTGTTTCTATCTGAACTTTATCAAATATAAAACAAGAGGAATGAGACCCATAATAGCTCACAATTACATGGTGCTCAATGCTCGCAAAATGCTTCACGTAAGTGATCTCCTTTGATCCTTGTCTCAGCTCTGTGAGTGAGCTAGGTCTATTATCCTCGTTTTACAGATGCAGAAACTGAAACTAAGAAGTGCTAAGTGACTTGCACAGGGTCATAAAGACAGCACGCTGGAAGCAAGCTTCAAACCCTGATGTTTCTGATTACAACTCTAACATTATCCATTATGATTTATCACCTCTAAAATAAATTGATCAGGGTTGAGCATTGGGAAGATTAATTTGGTGTCTGTGTCTAAAATGGATGGGAGAAAAGAGATTAGAGGTAGGAAGATTTGTTAGGAATATATTACAATAATGCAGATGGTAGATATTATGGATCTTTATTGTGCACAGATCCTCATATGCTCCTTACACAATACTTTGTACTGCTGAGGATTTAAATTAATCCAATTATTAGTAATACTACACCCCCCCCTCCCACCCAGAGTGAATACAAGAAGAGTATAAAACAACATTTCTGCCTTTAAAAGTATAATCTGGGGTGACCTGAGCTCAAATCTGGCCTCAGACACTTACCATTTAAAAAAAGAAAAATACTAGCCATGTGACCTTGGGCAAGTCACTTAACCCCAATTGCCCTACCTTCCCCCCTCCAGAAAGCACACACACAAAAAAAACCAAAACCCAAGAGTATAATATGATTAGAAAGACAAAACATGAAACTATTAGAGTATTTGCTTTTTTAAAGACAGCCTGCTAAATGTTAAATTACCCAAAAAGCTTAGCAAAAAATTTAACAACATGAAGGTTGACAAGATTCCAATTTTCTTTCTTTCCTTCATGTGAAGTATCAAGCTTCCAGGAAGAACAAAAAACAAAAACAAAACTTGAAGTCCCTATAATTTGGGTGTTGTTCCATTGGTACTAGCAGGGTAAATTTTAAGTCAGCTAAAAAAAAAAAAAAGGCAAAAAAAATGTGGAAAATTGGGCTTTGAAATCTAGACTAGACAAAGCAAAAATGCTTGATTTTTTAAAAATCTAATTTCTTCATATCTATTACAATTTACCTATATATTCTCCTAGAGAATGGCTTTACCATTTTTCAGTAGATTTAAAAACAATGGGTTTCTATTCCTTGACTACTAAAGTTTAGCAGTATGATGTTTCAACCTTCTGCTCCCTTAAAAAGCTGTGAGAAGGAAAACGTATGCTATAAGCAACATGAATAGTAATGAAGTTGATGGTCTATTTGCCATAATTTCTTAGTATGAAGGAAGGCTGCTCAAATATCTATGAGGGCACACATAAGAAGCATTTCTTTTAAATTTAACAGACATTAATAAAATAGCTCAATATTTCAAAGATAACAAAAAGGCATTATGTCTAAGAATAAAAGCGTTAAAATAAATGAAAATAAGTAAGAGTACAGTAACTATCCAAATGTCTCATTATTCCCCAGAGTATCAAGACTCTGGTTTAGCTATTATTGTGTTAAATGGACAAAGCTGAATGTTTTTAGAATTGTAACCTGACTTTAATCAAGATGAAATACAGTAGAAACACTTTTCACAGTAAGACAGAAGTATAAGATGAACAAAACCTTCATACTCCCACTTTCACTGACTTTTCCAAGACCATTAAGATTTGGACAGCAACTAAGTTCAATTCTTGAGAGAATGGTAAATATTGAGCAGTAAATATTTTAGATAGGATTATGATGAAAATAAAATATGCACATTTAACACAGCCAGCTATATAGTTATATAATATCCTTTAGAGTGAATGGCATCAATGTCAGATCCATCACTAGTAGAGTTAAGAAAGTTCCATGAGCTCAGTTTAATTCTCCTTTATGGACTTACACTTAGCATAAACACAATGCTTAATAACTATTTCTCTTTAGTCATTCTAGGTTGATAGGGAATATACACAGCTATTTATTCTCTCTGCTCTCTCACCTAATTATACATTTGCCTTTGCCTTCCAGTTCTAAAACATATTTAGCACCTTGGAGACCCATATGTGATATAAATCACATATGTATATAAATAGCCATTTTTCATTTAGACACTGGATACTGTTGGTACAGCCCAAAGACAAATCTGCACACATGTCTGTCTGCTTAATGAAGTACTAAAGAAAACCGCCTTAGTGTTTTTGTAGATGTACTAGATTTCTTGCTCTCTAAGAAAACTCAGATGAAAAGTCTATAAGTTTCATCAAAATTTCTAAAACCATTCAATCAGGAACAACTTTATACTGACCATAGTACTCTGGCAGTAATATACACAAGAAGCCATGTAAGCCATTACAGTTTTGCTCAAGAATTACTGGCAACTGCCTTACATACCACCCTGTACCAGAAAACCAAAGATTTTCCCTGGTAATTCAAAGTTGAAGAATATCTGTTGTGCAAATGCTGCATCTCCAGCAGGTATACTGTGTTGACAGGAAAAAAAGGAAAAGAAAAAGAAAAGAAAACCTAGACAATTAAATCAAGAAACTTGGGAGGTGCTGGGGGCATTTGAATTTTGGGAATGTTAAGCAAGATTCAGATCATGTTTTGCAAAATGGAAGTAACCTCTGACTCAAAACATAAAAGCTCATCTTAGACCTACTACAAATGACAACATTTTCAAATTCTTAAGCAGTTGCATCTATGTTTTTATTTTTTAATTACTGATTTTTTTATAGTAGGAGTACTATTAACCCAAAATTACTGAAGTTATTCTAGATTTAAAATGGCAGGAAGATGAAATAAATTAAAATACAAATGTAGCTGCTAAAAATAATAGTAGATATCTGCATAGGTATAGAATGGCCAAAATCACAACAAAGTCATCTGAAAGAGCCATTTTAAAACAAATATATAAATAATAAACTGGCATACTGATATTTTAAGGTAGAAGAAAATTTATTATTCCAACTGACAAAGGGCAATAGGTTAGTTAGTTTGGTAGGCAACTGACTTTATTATGCACTGAGGACACCAAAAAAGGACAAAAACAGACATCAAAGAGCTTATGTTGAAATGGGAACGAAAAGAGGGGGGACAACATGCAAACAAATTAGGAACACTTATGATAGATACAGAGTAGAAGGAAGGCAAAGTATTATCAGCTGGATGATTGAGAAAGATCTCCTACAGGGTGACCTGAGTGCTTTTAAAGGAAGTCCCAGAAACTAAGAGGCAGAGAGGAAGGGATAGCTAGTCTAAAGGCACTGAGATGGAAGATAGGAGCATTTTATTCAAGAGAACTAAAAGTAAATTAGCATTACTTTCATAGATGGCACTAACTCTACACATAAGAGATTCTGGAAATGCTTAGCTTTTTGTGTTACCAAGAGAGGGATTATTTACTGTTCTTTGTGTTAGTAAGGAGATATAAATTAGTTGCCCCCCTGATGGTTCCCTTTTGACACTAAATGATGCAAAGTGTTGCCCACAAGAAATCTGTGACGCTGAAGCCATGACAGAAATGAACTAGTTTCATTGGATTTTTTTCTGAAACCAAACAGTATGTATGGTTGATGTCTCCAGGTGAATACCCAAAGATTTTTTGCAAGCTAGAATTTTGCTAGCATATAGTTGAATACACCAAAAATCTGTTATTTTTATTGATGAGAAAAATGAGAATCACTTTTCACAAAAGGATCTGGTATATACATATAAATCTTAGTTAAACTGCCTCATACATTGTCATATTTTTTGTGGACACATAACTATTGTTCCCAGCTACTTTTAACTTTGGTCATGGTTTCATTTCCTCCTCCTTCTACCATATTCCTACCTGTAACCCGATGCCCAAGAAGCCCTAGTTCCATCTTTAACAGTCAATAGCATTACTCCTATAGAGATGCTATCCTGACTTCAATCAAGAATTCATCCCTGCCTTGGCTCCCAGAACCTATACAATGGTTCTCAAAACACCTTCTGGCAAAGCAAGGAAGAAAACATAACTTCATGGATCTCAAGAGGTACTTTTAAAAAGCTTCCTGAGTCATCTTACCTCTTCCAAGGTAATTCTAAAAACGCTTGGCTTGACAACTGTTAGACAAAACAGTTATGTTTAATTGCCATAGTCCACGATAACTGTTCAGTAAATACTTGTTAAGCAGCTACTAGCAAGGCATTCTATTGGTTCTGGGGAAACAAAGATTTAAAAGAAAAACAATTCCTTGCCTTTAAGGAGCTTATAGTCTAATAGACTATATAATATGGCATGAGTATGACATCAACATGATGCAAAGTAAGATATAATAGTAAAAGGAAAAATTAAAGTAAAATAAGATAAGAAAAATTAAGGAGGGAGAGATGACTTATATGTGGGAGTTGAGGAAGAGAGGGGATAATGAAGGCTTCCTGAAATGGCACCTGAGAGAGAAGAAAAGGATTTCAATGTGAAGATGACATTACATTTGAGCCATGAGGTTATAGTTTGTACCAATCAAGGTAGGAAGAGGGTGAGTTGCAAGCCGTCAATTATGGGACGTTTGCCCAATAAAACCATGCCCACGTTTATTTCCTAATACTCCCAAACTCTACCTTTTCCCTCTGCAGTGAATGCTCTTAACATCTCCCTTTCTAATTCAGGGATCACCACTCAGGAGAGTTATAATCTAACCACTGGTTCCAACCAGAAACCCACAGCAGCAGCTGCCCAATTGCTATTAGGAAAGCCTTCCCCTCTCTTGTATCCACTCTCTGACTTCCACAAAAACTCAAGTATCCCTTGGAGGGAAGGCTCTTTGTTCTCTAACAATGATATGTAAGTATCCCACCCATCTATTTTCTTTTTGAGTGAAACAGTATAAGCAGGCATGAGTGGATTATGACCTGCATGGAATTTCCCTCCCTCTCCCCAAACCCATGCTTTTCCAAATTTCTCTAGCACTTTCTAGGGCACTGCCATTCCAGCAACTCAGATTCTTGACCGTGGTGTCATTCTTAACTCTACTTCCATTCATTCCACATATTCAATCAGTTGGCAATGCTCATTGTTTCTATCTCCATATATCTCTGATCTTTCTTTTTACTTAGCCACCACCCTTGTTTAATTAAACCCTTATCTCTTTTCAACTGGATTACTGCAGTAGTCAGCTAATCCCTCTCACTGTTCTCAGTCTCCTCTATCTCCAATGCCTCCTCCACACAGGTGCCAAAGCAATTTTCTAATATGTCAGTCCTACTCAAAGCTTAATGGTAGCTTACTGACTCTAAGATTATCCTTAACTCACCACTTCTTAATTTCTCTTTATTTTTATGTAATACATATGATATACATAAATTAGTAAAAGTACATTTATGACTTATAAATACTTAAATATATACATATGGGGGAAGAATGCTTTCTTTTTTAACTAACGGAGCCTGTCATCAAAAAAATCTATAGACTATTATTCTACACAAATGCATGCATGGAAGAAAGTACAGGATAAGATCAGAGAACACTAGATAGCAATCCAATTTAGCTAAAATTTAGAATGTGTAAAGGGAAGGCATATGAAGTAAAATTATGACGGTAGATTACAGCTAGATTATAAAGAGTCTCAACTGCCAAACTAAGGAGTTGGTCATTTTTCCTACATGGAATAGGAAATTACTGAAGACCTTTCAACAGGGCAGTGGCATAGTATTTAATGGTTAAGTTCCTTGAATTTCACTTTTGTCTTTCCATCCTCAGTATCTAGCACAATGCTTGGCCTATTAGAGGGTGACTAATAAATACTTATTGATTGAAAGATATCATTTTAAGTCTAAGCAAAAAAAAAGAGTCTAAACTGGGGTCATAAAAGTATGAGTGAAGAGGAAGAGGTAAGATAGAATGAGAGATATAGAGGAGGAATGAACAGGATTTAGTAACTGAATGAAGAGAGAAGGGAGGGGAAGGATGACTGAGGTTTTGAGCCTGAGTGACTCAGGTTGTTCTATTTCTGATCTTTTGAGCAGAAATAAGGAAGTTGGAAGAAGGGGGAGATTTTTCTGGGGAAAGATGAATTTTAGATATGTTATCTTAGGGGTTTCAAAGGGACAACAAAGTGGCGATATCCAACAGTGACCAGAAATATGAAAATAGAAATAAGGGAAGCTATTGAGGCTCACTATCTTAATAGAACTGACAACTGAGGCAACCAAAAAGTAGACCCCAAAGGGGATGGAGGGAAAAAGAAGGAAAGGAAAAGGGAAAGGTCAGGGTCTTATGAGGTACTTACACTGAAAGGTTGAGAGAAGGAAGATGATGCCGTGAAGGAAATGAGAAAGCCAAAGAACTTATGGAAAAATGAGGAGGGCACTGTCAGGGGAGCCAGAGGAGGAGAGAGCATCAAGGATGGGATATTCCAAACCCAGTGCTCTATCCACTGCACCACCTAGCTAGTCCGTTAGGGGCAGTGGTGAACAGTATTAAATGTTGTCTGAGATTAAGGAGGATGAGGATTGAGAAAAGGCCAATAGATGTAGTAATCTGGCAATTAAGTCTTTAGCTAACCCTGTCGAGAGCATGGTAGGTATGAAAACCACAATGCAAAGGGCTGAAAACTGAATGGGTGGTAAGGAAGGGGTTGAAGGACATAGGTTCAAATCTTCTTTCTGCTGCTTAAGGTCTCTATAACCCTGGGTAAATCATTTAACCTTTATGAGCCTCAGTTTCCTGATTGGTAAAGTGAGGCAGCTATAATAGATTAGTTGATTGCTAAGGTCCCTTCCAGCTCCAAATCCTAGCATCGAAAGCAGGAGTTCTCAACCTGAGGTTTGTGAATGTAAAACAACAACAACAACAACAAAAACAACAAAAAACACTGAAGAATGCCTTAAAAAGCCAAATTTTCCAGATGGAAAAAGAATTTCAAAAGCTCACTGAGGAGAATCATTCCGTCAGAATTAGGCTGGAGCAAATGGAAACTAGTGACTTTATGAGAAATCAAGATGCTATTAAGCAGATCCAAACAAATGAAAGAATAGAAGGCAATGTGAAATATCTCATGGGAAAAACCACTGACCTGGAAAATAGATCCAGGAGAGACAATTTAAAAATTATTGGACTACCTGAAAGCCATGATCAAAGAAACAACCTAGAAATCATCCTTCAAGAAATTCTCAAGGAAAACTGCCCTGATGTTTTAGAAACAGAGGGCAAAATAGAGGTTGAAAGAATCCACAAATCATCTTCTGAAAAAGATCCCAAAAAGAAAACTCCTAGGAATATTATAGCCAGGTTCTGGACTTCCCAGATCAAGGAGAAAATATTATAAGCAGTCAGGAAGAAACAATTTGAATACTGTGGAAACACAATCAGGATAAGAGCAGGATCTGGCAGCTTCTACACTGAGGGATCGAAGGGCCTAGAATATGATATCCCAGAGGTCAGAGGAGCTAGGATTAAAACCAAGAATCACCTACCCAGCAAAACTGATTATTATGTTCCAGGGGAAAATATGGTCATTCAGTGGAATAGAGGACTTTCAAGCATTCTTGATGAAAAACCAGAGTTGAATAGAAAATTTGACATCCAGACACAGGAAGGAAGAGATGCCTGAGAAGGTAATCAGGGAAGAGAGATCAAGGGGAACTTATCAAAGTTGAACTATTTACATTCCTATATGGAAAAGCAATAACTGTGAGTGATGAAATCTTTCTCACTATGAAAATAATGGAAGAAGGGTGTATGGTCATATGAATATATGTGTGAATGTGTGTGTATATGGTTACAGTTATATATGGATAGAGGGTATAGGTTGAATTTGTTGGGAAGGGAGAATACTCAAGGGATGAAATTATGAGGTGAGAGAGGAAAGTGGCAAGAGGAGATGGGGAGAGACAGGGTAGGGTAAACTATCCCATGTAGAAGAAACAAGGGGAAGTGGTTGCAAAGGAGGGGGAGAATAAGGAAGGCTAAAAAGGCAAAACCACATTCACATTGAATTTGGTTCAGGGAGAAAATGACATACATACTAAATGGGATATCTCAACCTGCAGCAGGATAGGGGGAAGGGGGATGAGAGGAAGGATGATGGATGGGAGGGCATCCTTGGGGGGAGGGGAGGTTGGAAGTACCCACTATAGAAGAGGGACAGGATCATGTAGGGAATGGACCAGGTGGGGGGTGGGATGAGTGGGAGGGAATTATAAGCAGCCTTGTACAATATATCTACTATGATAATGTTTTGCATAGCTAGACATGTACAACATATACTGAATTACTTATCTCCCAAGAGGGAATGGGTGACAAGGGAGGAAGGAAATGGATCTGAAATTCGAGGTCTTAACATTAAATGTTTCAAATATATATAAATACTATTATTAATACTCTTTTGCTTGTAATAGGGAGATAAGATGTGCAGGCATTGGGACACAAAGATTCACCTTCCTCTAATGGAAAAGTCGATGGGGGTATGGGAGAAGGTATGGGAGAGAGCAGATTGGAGGAAGTGATATCTTGTGGGACTACTATTCTGGGAGGTTGGGTAGGGGAATAATGGGGGGAAAATGATTGTAACTCAAAATCTGGCGGAAATGAATGATGTAAAACAGAAGTTAATAAAGCATTTGTTTAAAAAAAAACAACTTTTTTTTCTTATTACATTAAAACACCATAAAACATATCCTTTTATAACAGAAGAAAAAATCTATATAGCATATACTTCTAAGTCTCTATTAATATTCTTATTTCATGTAACATTAAACACTACAAAATTCCCAGCATAGCAAAAATTAAGGATCTTTCCTACAGATTGCTAAAAGAGAATTTGACCTGTATATTATTACTTATAGAACTTCTTCATCTGACAGTAGTCTGTAGAATTGCATTATGTGCAAATCCTGCTGCAATAGCTAACAACTTTCAGACTGAGGCAGCTGAAGTAGTGGTCAAAGAATTTAACTGTGGTTAACACAGTCTAAGCACTCTTCCTTTTAATGTCAGTAAAGAAGCTATTGCTGAAAACCAAAAAATGGAGCATCCAGAAGCCGAGAAATTAGTGAGTGAAAAAAGAAAGAACACATTCTCCTGTCAACATAGGGGAAAAGATGAATAAAGTAGGGAGTGAAGAAGAAAATATTTGGGTAAATATTGAATTCATTCTGGATGAATGCTATTCGTAAGTTTTTTCAGTTTTAGTTTTGGGGAAATAAAACACTGAATTTACACAAATTATGCCACTAGAAAGTTCTAAGTACATAATTGTTAAGAATATTTTTACCCCAATGATATATTACAACGCCAACATTATTAGAATATATTCTACAACAGTCAATATAATAAAAAAATTAGCTCCAAACTAAACTACATTACAATTACTGATTTCACTGAAGACACTGGAGCCTGAGTAGCAAAATGAGATTACTCTAAGTTGATGGATCAAAAGTATTACTTCATCTCACCAAAAAGGCCAATCTGCTATACCATATTATATTATAGCCTAAAAGGACATTTGATATCTCTATTTAAGTGAAAGAATAAGGAAAATGTATTCAATAGCCAAAATAGCACTGGTGTTGAAGTCAGAGAAAAAGGGTTGTTTTTTTTTATTTTTAAATAAAACACTCTGAGTGTGTCAATAACATGGGAACACATCAAACAGTATGGCATTTGTACAGAGGCATAAAATGGGAAAAACACTGGACTTAGGAGTCTCAGGACTTGGTTCTAATATGAAGAATGGACATTTACTGGATCTGTGGCTTTGGTCAAGTAACATCATCCTGTTATGCATTAGTTTTCTTGTCCTAAGGATATATTTTTATTTAAAGAGTAGAATTCTTACCTAGTGAGTCGTTTAGGTTGAGGGCGTTCACCAAATTTCCTATGAAAAAAAGTAAAAAAGTTTTAAAAACTTGTAGAATACATTTCACAGTAAAACTGTTATTCCCCTTCCCCTTTTACTAAATTTTCAGATATAATAAAAGCCTTTCTATGACATACTATTTTTAAAGTGTGTTAAAAATATTCTGGAACACAATAAATACCTGAACTCAAGAGTCAAAATGACACACAATTTTAAATATTTTTAAACAAAATATCCTTAAGTATATTTTCCCCTAGGATCACAGAACCATAGTTTTAGAGATGGAGAGGAACTGCAGAGGTCATATAGCCAAAAACACTCATTTTACAGATGAGGAAATTGAAAGGATGTAATATAATGGAATCCAGATCCTCTGACTCCAAATTCAGACCACTTTACCAATGTGCCATACTGCTACTTTGCATTAAAGTTAAGGCAAGTGGTAGGAGAATAAATCCAATAGTTAGGAATACTGACCTAAACTATGATATTTCCAAGGAATACATAAAAAAAATACTTTATAAGTGACAGAACCTTATGAAAACTTGGATATTTTCAGCAGAGGGAGAAGGGAAGGGAGAGAAGGGAAAGACAAGAAAAATAATATATAAATGACAGAACCTGATTAATGACTGAATTTGAGAAGGAGAATAAAATATGAAGTCAATTTTGAGACCCAGCTGGGCAAGAAGTTGATCAGGTAAAGTTTCATGGTAAAGCTAACATTTGACTAATTCTGGAAGGAAAAGATGTCAAAAGGCAGAAACTGGAAGGGTGGGCACAAGGGTATTCCAGGTACAGGGAGGAAATCATCAAAATAAAGTTTCAGGAGGATATAAGTGGTCCAGTTTGGCTGACATATTAAGAGTTAAGTCGAGTCAACAAGCATTTATTTAGCACCTACTATGTTAAGTGCTAGGATTACAAAGTATGGCAAAAATAGCACCTGCCCTTGAAGAGCTAACATTTAACAGGGGAGATAACATGCAGACAACTATGTACCAATAAAATATACAAAGGATAAATTGGAAATAATCTCGGCAGGAAAGCGCTAGCAATAAGGAAGACAGGGCAAAGGCTTCTTGAAGAAGGTAAGATGGTAGCTGAAACGTGAAAGAAGCAAGGAGGCAGAGGTGAGGAAAGAGGAAATTCCAAGTATAGAGAACAGCTTGTAAAAATGCCCAGAATCAGGAGATGGAGTGTCTTGTTTGAGACCAATAAGGAGGCCAGTAACACTGAATTGTAGAAGGGGGTAAAGTACAAGAAGACTAGAAAGATAGAAAAGGACCAAGTTATGACCAGCTTAAAAGTCAAAGAGAGGATCTTGTATTTGATCCTCAAAGCAATAAGGAGCCAATGGAATTTAGTGACTAAGTATGTGACATGGTCAGACCTGAGCCTTAAAAAGATCACTCTGACAGATGAGTAAAAAAATGGACTGGCATGAAAAGAGACAAAGTAAGGAGAATAGTAATTCAAATTCCTTGTCTGGTATTCAAATCCCCCTCTAACACTGCATCAACCTACCTTACTGCCTTTTGCAACAGTCAAACTGGCCTATTTTGTGTCCCGGGTCTTTGTTCACACTATTCTCCATGATTGGAATATAATCCCTTCTCATCCCATCAAGCCCCATTCAAATGCTGACTTCCTCCAATAAAATCTTTTCTAACCCACTTCCCACCACTCTACCTGTTAATGACTTTTGATAGGAAGTCAAAGTCCTACTCTTGTTTTAATATTTTCTATAGAATGTTATCCTTTTACTAGACTTCAAGCTCCATGAAGGCAGGGAACCATGTATTAACTAATACCATGTGTAAAAGCTTTGCACAGCAAGCACTTCATAAGCATTTGTTGAATGAACAAATTAATGTTTGTTAAATGAATGAAGGCTGAGAAAAAGCCACTGGATTTGGCAATTTTGACATTCCATCTTGGTCATTAACTATCTATAGTTAAGGGTTTTCTTTTCTCTGGGTTCAATTTCTTTATCAGTAAAATGAAGGGGGTCTGTTAAGATCAATATTAAAAAAAAAAACTAATTTGCTATATTTCAGCCAAATTAAATGTTTCCTCTTTAGTAGATGGCTAACAGAATGATAGAAGGGAACAGGGATTGTTACCATAATAAAAAGCAAGGCGGCTTAAAATATCTACATAGTATACAGTTGAATGCCAGCACAGCAAGGCAGCAATCATTTCAAAAGAAACCAACTAAAGTTTCATTTCTTTGAACATGTAAGAACCATGTTTAAAAAAAAAATAGCAAATTGAACAAAAAAAGAACAGGAAGATTTTTAGAACTCTGGTTACTTATATATGTACTTAATAAATGTAATATATTTTAAAATCTGTACCTCATTTAAACTGATTTACATGAACCTTGTCAGAAATAATTTTCATAAAAAGTATACTTTGAATGGGAATTCTTAGTCATACTATCTACTCTATATTTATGTATCTTACAGATATTTTAAAAATTCAATCAATTGACCTTTTATTAAAACTTGAATTTACTTAAAAGTTTTATGGTTTGGTATTACAAGATTAAAAAAAATGTTATACCAAATCAGACGTTATCTAGAAAAAGTAAATCATCACCTGTCAGAATTATTCAGGGATTGATGAAACTTTATAGATTATTCATGTTCTTTGCTTCTATTTACCTAGGGAGGAGTTATTACAGCACACATTTTTATCCTTATTTGCAAATCTGCTTTAAAATTATATCATTCTTGTTGATAGGTCTATGTAAAAACTGAATCAAAACTGTAATCAACCAACTTTAGATTACACTGTGAAATGTGTTTCAGAAACAGATATAATTAGTAGTTTTAAAATATATGTAATCTTAAAGTGTAATAGGAGAACCTGCCAGATGAAGAAATATTATTGCAAATCCTGTGTAAAAGCAAAGAATCACATCCTAACTTTAAAAAAATTTCTTTTGAAATTTTACTAAAAGTAAAATTTCTCAATCCTTACAAAAGGGTTGCTTAAAACATAACAAAAATAACACAACTTGATGGAATAATATAGTTGATAAATGGTCTTCTCCACAAATATATGTCCTAGTACATTTAAAATATTTTAAAATTTAACTGTTTTCTTTTTTTAAAAAAAGTAAAACTTTATAATTTAACATAATTTTTAAAAATTTAATTTATGGCTGGAAATATTCCAATACATTTTCCATCTTATTCAATATTAGGCAATAGAGATTTCAGTTGACTTATAAATACACTAATTTAATGCCTAAAAATTACCTTCAATTTTCTACTCTAGGAGAGGAAAAATAAGACCTTTAAATATCACTACAATTCAGAAATAAATTAAGCTAAGATTCCCTAGGAAGCTACATACTTGGAATACAAATGCCATTGTATAATTGTACACTAGCCTATATATTTATTTCACTGTAATTTAGTTCATGTTCTTAAGAAACAAAGACCTCAATTTCATCATACAGTTAAGGTACTATGCTGTATATTAACACAATCTCACTATAGCTAAGGAAAGCTGCAATTATTGCAATTATTTACCAAACCTTAAAGGTATTCCAAAACCTGATAAGCATTCTGTCTATATTAGTTCTTCTTACCTGTAAATGGCATTGAGACAGTAATATATCGTACAATCCATTAATCTCTGGAGCAACCTACTAAGTAGCCTTTATATGCAATGGAAAGAGCACAATGGATTTATGTATGATCCTATGCTCAGGACACTATTTATTTTAACCCTGCTGAAGAAGCTGTATACAGAGAATAAGTACTTCCTCTTAACTTCTGGTGAAGGTGCAATATTGTTTCCCCTACACTAAATGCATTTACACCTACGTTCACCAACCTGTTAAGGAAGTATGTATAACCACAAATGTATTAAGGTCAAACAAGAATAAAGTTATCAAAACAACACCATCTAAACACTTTTCTGACTAAAAATACTCTGGGTGAAAAAAAAAACAAGGGAAAAAAACCCAATTACTAGAAAAAGGCTAAAATATCTATTAAACATTTAAGCAAAGTAATTCTGATTTAACTGGTAATAAATTGCTAATAAAAACTCTGGGACAGACAGCCTGAATTCTTCAGTCACGTTTATTAGAAATTAAAATATAAAATCTCACTCAGCATTTGGAGGAGAAGAAAAGGGTATTAAAAATTGCCTGAGTCCAAACTTTTTTTTTAACGAAACTTATCAAAATGGAGACTATCTAGTCACTCCCAGGCAAGTTTATAAATAAAGTTCAAGTGTTAGAAAGGGTTGGTTGGTTTTTTAAAAGTTTATGAGACGGAGGTGGCTAGAAGACACAGTGAGCAGGGTGCGGGTACCTGGAGTCAGGAGAACCTGAGTTCAGATCTGGCCTCAGACACCTAAAACACACACACACGCACCCTAGCCGTGTGTTACTTACCCCAACTGCCCTCCAAAAAGCAAAAAATAAAAAATAAACAAACAAAAAAAAACAAGTTTATGAGACTTTGTTTTTTCTTTTAAAAACTGAGTAATTTTCTTCTAAATTTAAATAAGAGATCCACTACCAAGATTGGACAAAATAGCCTTGGCCAGAGAGTAAAAAAGTTTTATAAAACTATAGAAGAGCAAATGATACATAGTATAATTTTTTAAATAAACTAATTCTAATTCCATAAACATCTTTCTCCTCTATATACCAACTACAATATTCTGAGAAAAAAATTTCAATAAAGAATGAACAAATGATTTCACTTTTCAAGTCACTAGTATCTGTTTTTTGGACCTTTTACTCCATGACATCTACCTACCATTAACAGACTTTAAAAAAACTACAAATTTGGGGGCAGCTAGGTGGCGCAGTGAATAGAACATGGGCCCTGGAGTCAGGGTTCAGCTTCAGACACTTAACACTTACTAGCTGTGTGACCTTGGGCAAGTCACTTAATCCTAAATACCCTGCCTTTCCCCCTCCAAAAAGCAAAAAAATAAAAATAAAAAACAAAAACAAATTTAATAACAGTGAAGTTTTGTCCAACAGCCAAATTCCTAAAAGAAAAAGTGCAAATTATTTTTTTAAACTGAATCATTTAAAATTATATCACCACATAAAACTGTAAAAATGCTCTATAAATATAAAGGATCATTACACTCATTTGACTCTTAAAATAACTCTGTGAGGTTGTCAGATCAAGGATTATCATCCACTTTTTACAGATATGGAAAGTCATGATTGTCACAGTTACATAATTTGCTGAACACAACTACTAAAAGTAGCAGAACCAGGTCTCTTGACTCTAAGTCATACTACCTGTTATTTTCTTAGTAAAGTAAATCAATAATCATTTTTGATGGAAGCCTTTCAATGGCTTTTTTCTATACACATTAATTTCCCTGTTAACATTAGGAATTTTGCAACTTAATTCTGCCTACATATTTTTAATCTGGATGTCTGAAAAAGGTGTTCTACTTAAATCTTTTCTGCATCAGTTCCTTGGTGAGACCACTGGTCAGACCCCGTTTTTTACATTATATTGTCCTTGGGCCCAGTGTTAGCTTGCCCACTAAATTCTATCACTGCTTTCTTACTGTCAAAGTCTGCTGTTCTTTCCATGTCCTTACTGTCAAAACTCATCTAAAACCTGTTCAGCTCTCTGGTCTGGACATTTATCTGGCATATTCATCTCTTGCCTTCTCAATACACAAACATATCCAAATATGAAATAAGGGTTCCCTACTCTTCAAAATAATTCAGTAGTTTTCTATCTCACTTCATAGTTAGTCTAAACTTTTTAATCCTAGCTTCTCACATTCCCATCTTCCTCAACACATACACAAGAAGGAAGCTAATTCTAATGAAGAATTTTATAATTATCAACTAACTCATGGGAGAAGAGAAAAAAATGTTGGCTAAGCACAAAAGTCATTTAAGGAGTAAGTAAAACCAGTTTTGATAGGTGATGCTCCTTCTTAATTTTAAGGGCTAAAAACATGAAAAGAACTATAAAACTACAAACTACCACTAAAACGACCTCAATTCACTATGGTAGTCAGGGCTCAATGACATTTAGCACCTTGGGCAATTTTATTAGTCACTTTTCAATTCATACTCAATATTAATATAAAAATCAAATCAAGTGACAAGAGTTTACTAAAGAAGAGGCACTGTGGCATGGTGGGAAAAGCTTTGGATTGGGAATAAGTAAGCCTAGACTCTAGTCTCAGTGTTGCCATTGATTCACTATGTGATATGGGAACGGAGCAGTAAATCATGTCACCATTTGAACCTCACCTGTTTTCTCACCTGTACACTTGGGGGTAGGAGGTCCAACTCCCACATTCTGCACATGACAAAAGTGAGGCCTAAGAAGTTAAGTGCTTTGGGCAAAGTCACACAATTAATAAATGTCAGTCAAAAGCAGGATTTGAACCTGAATCCTCTGACTCCAAATGCAAAGTTCTGGTTATTTCACCACACTGATCTCAAGAGTTCTTTTTGTTCTAAAATTACATAGCTGTTGCACTGTATGATGACTAACTCTCTTCTCAACAATGCAAGATTCTCCAATGAGTTCATAATGGAGAGAGAGGGCTATCTACACCCACAGAAAGTATTACTGAGTCTGAATACAAATTGAAGCATACTATTTACTCTCCCTCTTTTTTGTTTTGTTTCTTCTTTCTCATGGTTCATTCCCTTGGCTATAATTCTTCTTTACAACATGACTAATGTGAAAATATATTTAATATGAATGTACAAGTAGAGCCTATATTAGATTGCACACCGTCTTGGGGAGGAGAAAATTTAAAACTCAAAAGTTTGTGGAACTGAATGTTGTAAACTAACTAAATAAATAAACTTTTAAAAATTCATATAGCTGTGTTGAGTCCTGAGATATTCCAATCTATTAGCACTGAGATGATATCTCATTTGACTACACAATTTTGCTGGGGTGGGACCCAAGTGGAAAACAGTAACAGCAATCATGAATGAGTCTCTAAATATTGAATGCATACTGAAGAGACAGTGATAACCTAAAATATGCAGCACAACTTGAAATTTCCGCAGAACAACAGCAATAAACTAACTAAAAGTGCAGCAATAAGAAACAGGTGGTGCTTCACAACCAAGACTGAAGTAGTCCAGAAAGCCTGGAATTTCTAAGTTCTGGTTGCTATCATGAACCAATAGCACTATATTCCTTGACATGTACACAGAAAGGGTTGTATGATTTTTTTTTTTTACTCAAGGTAGTTATAGAAGAATCAAAAATAAGTTGCAGATAATGATCTGGTAAAAGAAGCAAAAAATAGTCCCAGTATGACTTTGGAATATCTTATGCTTTGTTAAGAATTTAAAACAGCCACTGCCCCATATGCACTGGATGGATAATCCATATTTCTTCAATTCATTTTTATATTTGAAACAGACAGTATAGATGGAGGAGTTGGGCCCAAGCGTAGAACAGAAAGCGATGGGGAGTAACTGCCTTCAGGAAATTGTTGTTCAGTCATTTTAATGATGCCCAGGCTCTTCATAATCCCATTTGTGGTTTTCTTGGCAAAGTACTGGAGTAGTTTGCCAGTTCCTTCTCTAGCTCATTTGACAGATAAGGAAACTGAGGTAAACAGGGTTAAGTGACTTGCCAAGGGTCACACAGCCAGTAAGTGTCTCAGGCCAGGTTTGAACTTATGAAGATGAGTCTGGACTCCAGGGCCAGCACTCTATCCACTATGCTACTTAGATGCATCCGGAAATTGTAAAGCTCCTTTACTGACCAACCAGAAACAAAGTTCTATCTTGTTAATGCCAACATCCTACTAGTTTTGCTGTATGGCAGCAAAAATTAGAATATAACATTCTCCAAAGAATTAAAAATGAGTTGACGGAAAATGTTACCCATATCCAGCGAAAGAACTATGGAGTGTGAACACAGATCGAAGCATACTTATTTTCACTTTGTTTTTTGGGGGGAGCTGTTATTAGTGGCTTTTCTCTTTTGTTCTATTTGTTTTTTCACAACACCACTCCATATGCATCAGATTGCTTGCTGTCTTGGGAAGTGGGTAGGAAGGAGGGAGAAAAAATTTGAAACTCAAAATCTCATAAAACAGGAATGGTGAAAAACATCTTTATGGGTAACTGAAAAAATAAAATACTATTTACCAAAACAAACAAATAAATAGAATTAAGGAGTATCACAGAAGTCAATCAAAAGAATCATGATAGATGTAGGCCAGTTACAACCCATAACAAAAGAGAAACCCCCCCAAAAAGGAAGAAAAGATATCATCAGGGAAACATACAAGAAAAGAAGATGGGCTGCTAACACAACTAGGACAAAAGATGACAAATGGATAGCAGGAGCATTCTACTTTTGCTGTCAAGAGAAAACAAGAAAGGGTCTCCAGAGATAGATGTGTTCTGTATCACCGGGGGAAATATCCAAAGCAGAAAGTTTACAAGTCCATTTACCTACTGAGGGAGAAAGGGAAGAGTTATGAATAACATATGGCCAAGTAAAGCTTCAGTGCTACTGGGCTCTGTGCAATTGGGAGGACTAGATATTTATCTAGAGGTCTAGATTCTACACCTTTAAAAAGAATAACAATCACAAAATTGGGATTTGAGGAATCAGTGACTTTATCCCAATCCATAGTCCAAAGGAATCCCCACTGCAACATATACAACAAGCTTCCCCCTGAAAACTTTCAAGGAAAAGAAGCCTACAACCTCTACAAGCAGCTCATTTCACTTGTGGACAGCTCTAATTGTTATAAAGTTTTTCCTGACATCAAATCTAAATTTGTCTCTTTGCAACTTCTGTCCAATGTTCGGGGTTCTGCCCTCTGGGGCGCTAATGAATCCCATATAACAGCCCTTCAAATACATGAAATATGGCTATTGTCCTCTAAATTTTCTTTCTTCCAGGCTAAACAAATCCTCCCATGTCATGAATTCAAAACCCTTCATCATCCCCTAGACACTTTCTAACTATAATCAATTCTGTTCTTAAACCTTGGTGCCCAGAACTGAACATAATAATTTAGATAAAATCTAAAAATCAGAGAGTACAAAGGGATTATCATAGCTCTGTCCCTGGAAACTATGCACTTCTTGATGCAACTCAAGACTGCATTAGCACTTTTGGCTATCACATCATACTACTAACATATTGAGCAGTTTATCAACTCTCCCCACCTCCACTCCTTTATTGCTGGTTATTCATGCCTTCTCCATTATTATATTTGTGGGACTGATTTTTCTGTACCTTATTCCAAGACTTTATCACTATTGAATTTTATCTTATTAGATTCAGTCCAAAACTGCAGACTATGAAGATCCTTTTGTATCCTGAATTTGTCGATCATTTTGTTGGCTACCCCTCCCAGTTTGGTGTCAACTAAAAATCTAATAAGCACATCTTCTCTGCCTTTATTCAAGATAATGATAAAATCAGCAAACAACATAGGGCCAAGTCAAGCCTTTGTGGTACCCTACTAGAGACTTCCATCCATGTGAACACGAACCATTAGCAACGACTTTTCAAGTTTTATCTTGTGAGTTCTGAATCCATACCTAATATATTTCATATTTCATTTTCACCACAACAGTATGAGATATGTGAAAGCTTTCCTAAAATCTAGGTAAAATGGCCAAGCAGGGTGATATACACATTATTCCAGTTAGGAGGAAAGTTGGAGCTGGTAGGGACTACTTGAGCTTAGGAGTTTTGAGATGCAGTAGGGTTAAAGCTGATTTGGTATCCATACTAAGTCTAGCACCAGTACAATAAGCCTCTGAGAGTAAGGCAGTCCAAGGAAGGCAAACTGAACCAGGCCAGAAAAAAAAGGAGCAGGTGGAATCTAACATACCATTTAGTTCTGGATCATACTAGTGAGTGTATGTACATCTGTACATATGTACATCTAGACAGGGCAAAATACGGAGACCTAGTCTCAAAAAAAAACCTGAAACAAAACAAAAACCCAAAACAAAATATATAGGTAAAATATACCTACAGCAATCCCCTTATCTACTCATTTAATAATTCTGACAAAACAGGAAATTAAATTAGTCTGGAAGGACCCGTTCTAGATGAAGAAGCTTGTTTTTTGAAATCATCATTTCCTTTCCTAGATATTCACCAACCACTTCTTCAATGACCCATTCTAGAATTTTCCTAGGAAATGAAGTTAAGCTCACTAACTTGTAGTTTGCAGACTGTTCTCATCCATTTACTGAAAACTGAAACATTTGCCCTTCTTCAGTTCTATGGTACTGCTCCCATTTTTATTGACCTTTCAAATATCATTCAAGGTAAGAGTAGTTCAACCGTCACATCTGCTGTGTGTTTCACGATTCAAGAATACAATTCATTTGGGTCAGACTGTGATGTTTTCATAAAGCTCAGATAAGCACATATATTAATCTTGGAGATCAACTTTCTGGGTTTTCCCCATGTCATTTTTAATGTAAAACTTATTCCTTTATAGAGAACAGTCAGTGAGTCAAGAAGCATTTATTAAGCACCTACTATGTATCAGGCATTGTGCTAAATACACAGAATACAAAGGTTATAAAGAAAGGCAAAAATAGTCTATCCTCAAAGAGCTTATACTCCTACACTGGAAATAACATATAAATATTTATGTGATGAGGGCCTAAACTAGGGTTATGGCTGTACAAGTGCAGAGACAGGGACATATGAGAGATGTATAGAAGACAGAAATGTCAAGATCTGACAACGATATTCTACTCACTACCTCACCTCTGCTATCATCTTGAGCTATAACATAAAATATACACACAAACCTTTTCTCTTTCTATATTTATTATCTTTCTTTCCTTAAAAAGTAAACAAATTTAAACAAACTTTAAGAAGGAAAATGATAAAAAACATTCTTCAAATTTCTAAAGTATATTTTTCTTTTCTTAAAAGGGAAACTTCCCTTGCTATTCAATTACTCTTGAACTTAGCATTGCTTTACACAGTGTTTTACAGTCCACTGACTCCAGGGTCAGTGTTCTATTGACTGTGCCACCTAGTCGTGCCCCTTCTTCCACCCCCCCCCATCTTTTAATGAAGTTAGAACAGTGCCAAGAAAGGGACAATAGGCTAAACCAGCACCACTATATATGACCATCAGTAACAACCTAGCATAGCTAATGTTAGGCTATCCAAAAATCAGTCCAATCCATGGACATTATAGCTTTGGAACTACCAAGCAATTACTTCATATATACAATGTGTTAAAAGAGGATAGGAAGCTTACTGTTTCTGTCCCTCACCTTTTCCTTCAGGCTCTGTCTCAAACCCTCCTAAAAATTCCCTGAATAGGAAATTGGTATGACATATTAAACCAAAAAACACTGGGGTGGCTAGGTGGTGCAGTGAGTAGAGCCTTGGCCCTGGAGTCAGAAGGACCTGAGTTCGGATCCGGCCTCAGACACTTAACATGCACAAACAAAAACCTAGCCGTGTGACCTTGGGCAAGTTACTTAACCCCAATTGCCCTCCAAAAACTAAAACAATAAAACCAAAAACCATATCTAAAAACAGCACATTACAACTTGACTAAATTTTCTTCAAAGGTATCAATGAATATATTCCCTAAATATGAACTGAGTGCTATTATGACAGAATTTTTATTTGTGGGAATACTCAGAACAAGGTTCTTAAATTATTTAACAGTAAGAACTGTTCAACAATGGAAGGGATTTCCTTTTGAAATAGTGAGTATAAATGAAGTATTCAAGCAGAGACTTTCAGTAATATCATTTTAAAAGGTTTTTCCATTGGTAAGAACTTTAATTTGATAAACTTTACATTACCTTGAAATGATAGGATTCTCAAATTCTATTTTAAATATTTCTATATGTTTTTAAAATGGCATTTAAAAACTATAAAATGTTAAAAGCTACTTATTTGGGTCTAATAGAATATAACTAACCAACATCCCAATACATCTTTTAGGGATCATGTCAAACAATTACTTCTAGGGTTCCCTTTTCTATCCCATTTCTGTTATAGTAGATCTTACTCCATCCTTCCTATTTTCTGCTATGCTTCACTTTCACTCTTTTAAATGATGTTTTATGGTTCATTTTAAAAAAGCTGTATTGATATGTCTTGTTTTTAGATTATAAATATTTACACACTACCCCCCACTTTGTGAAGTTTCTTTTAATAAAATAAAACAATAAAGCGACTTCACCTTAAATTATATGCAACATTCTACATCTGTAGCATCCCAACCTCTTTATTCAGTTTTTTAAATTAACAAATGCATTTTTCCTCCCTCCCATCCTCCACCCCACAAAAAAGGGAAAAAAATTTGTTGTTAACACATATGCACAGTCAAAACAAATTCGCTCATTTGCTATATACAAATGATTGTGCGTGTGTGTGAGCAAGAGTCAGTCTGTATTTAAATCTATCACCTCTCTAAAGGGGTGGACAGGATATTTTACCAATAAAGTCTTTGGAATCATGGGTGGTGGATGCATTTATTGATGTGTCTCACTTTAAGAAACATCAACTCAATGAAGGAAGCAATTTTAAATAGAAGCAGTTTTGCATGGTGAGAATTATTTTGGATACTGAATTATGAAGAAGCTCAGTTCTATCTTTTTTTTTTTTTAAATCATGATCATTCCAGACTTCTAACAGCCTGGATATCTTATCTCTAGATCTACTTCCACTACACTGGCTGCTGGCTTACCTTGGCAACTCCATACATCCCTCTCCTGGTTTGGATGTTGCCCTGAGGAGTTTGACTCTTTCTTGAATTAGGTAGTTTTCCCAATATGCAAATTCTTCCTGATGAAATTAATTAGAAAGCCCTGTTTCTTACAATAGACATACAGCCCTACACCATCATGGCAAGTGTTGTTTATGGTCATAGTTTCCTTGCCCTTATTACAAGGAAAGCCTCTCTATCTGATTCCTCCATCCCCGTATCTCTCCTCATTTTATTTTTATCCTATTTTCCCACAGCTCCTAGTATTTTTCAAAAATAATTTTATGTATACGTTTTAACATTACCTTCATTTTAGATTATTGCCCTTTCCTGTACCAGCCAGAGAACACTCCTTATAATGAGAAAAAAAAAAAAAGAGGGAGAAAAATGAATTCAACAAAACTAATCAACTTCTCAAAGTCCAAAACTATATGTAGTATTCCATATGCATGGTACACCAAAGCAAAAGAGCAGAGTGGATTTTATACCTCTTCTTTAGGAACAGGTATGGTCAATATAATTACTCAACACTCAGTTTCAATTTCTGTTTTTGTAGCTGCTAGAAATATTTTGGTGCATATCATTCCTTTTTTTTTTTTTTTAAACTTTGGCCTCCTTAGAAGTTATAGATGTTTTAAATTACTTTCTTAGACTAGCTCCAAATTGGTTTATGGAATGGTTGAAACAATTCTTACCCTCAACACAGCATTAGTGTGTCAGTCTTCAGTCTGGACTATAATACTCTTTCATCATCTTTTTAAAATTTTTCTAGGCTTAATGTAACACACTTCATAGTTCTTTTTGATTTACTTTTCTCCTATTTGGAGCAATTTTTTAATCTTTTGAGAACTCTTTGTTTATTCAGGGGTGGGGAACCTGCAGCCTTGAAGCTACATGTGGCGTTCTAGATCCTCAAGTGTGGTCCTTTGACTGAATCCAGACTTCACAAAATAAATCACCTTAATAAAAAAGATTTGTTGTGGTAGCTAGGCAGCACAGTAAATAGAGCAGAAAGGAGGACCCGAGTTCAAATGTGGTCTCAGACACAACACTTAACTGGCTGTGTGACCTTGGGCAAGTAACTTAACTCCAATTGCCTTGCCTTACCCCCTTAAAAAAAAAAAATTAAAGGATATGTTTTGTAAAACTTAGGCTTAGGGGGTGGCTAGGTGGCGCAGTGAGTAAGGGCACCGGCCTCGGAGTTGGGATGACCCAGGATTGAATCCGGCCTCAGAAAATGAGCACCCACACATATATCATGACTAGCCATGTAACCTTGAGCAAGTTACTTAACCCAATTGCTTAAAAAAACAAACAAAAACTTAGACTTAGTCAAAAGGTCTCACCCAAGGACCTAGAAAGCCACACATGGCCCCAAAGCCACAGGCTCCCTACCATTGCTTTGACCAGCAAGAAATGGTGCCTGCTGTACATACTTTGTATATACACGCATGTGCATATATACACATATGTACACATTGTGATCAGACATTTATTATGTATATTTGATATAAATATTTCCTAGGCTGCTTCCCTTATACCAGCTGCACTGTTTTAGTTGTACAAAAGCTTTTCAATTGCATGTAACTTAACTTAAATAATTTTTTAAATTTAAAAAATTTAAATTTAAATAAAGCATAAAAATGGTTTGTGAACCCCTCTAGTTTTGCTTATGAATTCTTTTCCCTGGGAAAGGTACCTTGTTTTAACTTTCTTCTATTTTTTTTAATGGCTTGTCCTTTAATAATCAGGCCATTAATCTATCAATAAATTTTGATATATGGTTTATCCTTAGTATATGATATAAAACGTTGATCTAAACTTAATTTCCACCAAAGTTTTTTGTTCTCCAGTTTCCCCTGCAGTTCTTAACAAACAGGGCATTCTTCCCCTAAATAATTTATATTAATATATTTATATTTATATGGGTTAATACAACACTAGGCTGTTAAACTTAATTCATTCTGAATCATTCTTCCTAATCTTGTCTGTTCCATTGACCTAATTTTTTTGTTTTTTTTTAAGTCAGTAGAAAACTAACTATCTTTTGTGTTTTAAAATATAACTTGAAATCTGGAAGTACTATTACCACATCATTCTTACTTTCTATTCGTTATTTTCCTTAACTCCTCCAAATGGATTTTATTATTTTGTCTAATTCTATAGAAAATCCCTTTGGTAATTTGGTGTAAAACTAGAACGCACATAACTCCATGAAGTATTATCTTTTTTATTATACTAGTACTGCCTAGCCATGAATATTGAATACCTCTCCAGTTATTTAAGTTTTTCTTTAAAGAATGCTTTGTAATTTTATCTGTAGAGGTCTTGAGGGTGCCTTAGCAGACTGACTCCCAGATATCGTATGCCTTTTAGAGATATCCAGGGCAAGACTTTTCCTTTTATTGCCTCCTGAGTTTGTTACTGCTTTATAGAAATGCTGATGACTTTTCTAGGTTTACCAATGATATTAATACCTCTTTACTGTAAAAACAAGGGTTAAAGAAAAGACCTAGAATTATTTCCAATTTATAGTGTCTATTTTTGTCTCCCTTTTATCCCCAGCACAAAATGGGGTACAGAGTCAGGAAGATCTGGATTTGCATCAGGCCTGACAAATTCTAGCTGAGTGACCCTAGACACGTCACTTTACTTTTCTGGTCCTCTGTTTCCTCAACTGTAAAATGAGTTGTTTTTTTTTTAATGCACAGAATAGTAGAAAATTCAAAAGGAAGCAAATAAGAGTTGGGAATTTCTGAAAGGAATGTGTAGAATTTTTCATACATTTTTTTCTTTAAAAAAAAGTGGTATGAATTGTACATAGATAGTTCATAAACAATCTTCTTTTTGAAAATGCTCTTTTTTGTTGTTTTTAAATTCAGGGGAAAAAACACACACAAAATAACATCTAATCCCAGGTTATACCCAATTTCCGAAACCCTGGGGAGATGGCATTAGCAGAGTCAATCTAAAAATGAACCTTCAGGTTCAGATAAAGGTCCTTTAAATAAGAGATCCAAAAATGCTAAGGTGATCCTCCAGAGGGGACTCAAGAGCTTTTTTGGATACCTCAAAGGCCACTACAGGCCCTCTGATATTGCCTAGGTCCGTATCTGTAAAGCTGAAACTGGGTCAATACTGGCCTTCAGGGGTAACAGCAAAGGCAAACCATGAGAATTGCCATTTGCTTCGCTTAAATCTGGACTGATTCCTCAAAATTTATGGCCTTAGCAGTCCTTCAAAACAGGTACAGGACACAGAAGGTGCCAGTAGTGACAACTTAACAAATAAACAAAATTTTCCTCTATTCTATCAGTTATACTACCCTGTCCAGTCATTTTCACAGCTGCTCAAACAAGAAAGCACTTTCCTGATGATCTCTATTAGTCAAATACTTCAATAAACTGATCTCATGATACAGTACTTTTTCACATAGGATAGATTCCTTGGGTGAAATGAAAGACTATACCAAGAACTTCTTGAAGGTTACTGGTCCATGACCTTTGTGAAACAAGCATTTAACTTCAATTTAGCACATCTATGGAGGTTTTATTTAGAAACTAAAGCAACAGGTCTTTTGCATTGTTTTTGTTTTTAAATCATACATACCAGAACCTCTACATCCAAATAAATGGGTATGGTCATAACCTTCAAACATGTTAGATATGAAACAACCTCAGAAAAGATTTAGCACCACTTGAGATGTGAAAAGTGATATGTAGTAATAATAGGTGAAAAGAATCAAGCAAATCAAATGAAACGATGAGACTCCACAAAGATCAATTAGAACGACTGATTTATAGGATGGTTTAGGAGGCTGACAATCTATCCCTAGGTTTAGGCAAGAGGCCCAGCAATCAGAGCCCACATGCAAATAGTAAGGCCATTAAGAGTCAAAGAAGCTGACCCAGGAAAGTATTCTCATTATAGGATTAAAGAACACAATGGTGTCTCTAATGTTTCTTTTCTGGTCTAATAGGGACCCTGAGGTGACAGAGGTCACCATTTTGTTAAATTATACATGTATTCCAACAATGCTGCCATAACCCAAAACTTTCAACTCTTCTTTTGAACTGCTTTTAGAAGCTGTAGTATTTTCTCATATAATCAGTGGTAGCAAATATTGATTTGTTACATGTGTGCATGTATGTGTATATATATATTTATGTGTGTATATATGTGTGTACATATGTGTGTATATATGTGTGTTTGTGTGTGTGTGTGTGTACACACACAGTGTAAAAATCTGTCACCCTCTAGAGAAACATCACTCTTCTAGTCATTTTTTGCTCTCAAGCTATATGATCAGAACTGTAAAGTGAATGACCATGACCCAACCCAAAGTTGAATTTATTGAAAAACAAATCTATGTATTTGTACTGTGTAGGACAACACTTAATGGTGAAAGACACAGCTTCGAAGAAAACAAATACTTTAAAATGACAGCAATTTCAATATCTATCAATAAGTTGATGGAGTAGAAGACAGGTATACCATAATATACATCAAAAGGGAAAAAATTATTATAAGATGGTCAAAGACTGCTAAGAAAGTTTCAAGAGTTTAAATGGTAGGATAACAGGTAGGGAAAAGACAAAAGGATGGGGAAAAAAAGTTATAGTGCTAAAAAATGAAAACTTTTATCAACTTGCTCCTCTCCAAATCTAAAAATTACATGTCCTTTTCCTCTTTGAAAGCCTTTCCACAACATCATATATTTGTGCCTATCAAAGAGTTATCATAAGCAACCATCAGCATGATGGTTAACTCATAACCCTTCTTCCGGTGCTACTTTATCTGCCATACTTCTAAAGTAGTGATTCCTACAGCACCTGTATTTTAAATTTTGAGACAAACTATGTATATTTAGCTCAATTTCTTAAGAGCACATGATCAGACTAAATTTAAGGTTGCTTTTCTTGATGGAAGGAGGATGAGTTACTATTAAACACAGACCAGATGCTCTCTAATCTACTTATATGCGCTTACTTGCTATTACTCAAACTAGCACTCCATTTCCCATTTCCACGTATTTGTATTGGCTGTCCCCCATGGTAAGAATACTCTCTCTCCCTCTTAGTTTTTCCTGGCTTCCTTTAAAATTCAGCTCAAATCTCACTAGACAGAAACTGTTCTAGATCTTGTCCCAACTGCTAGTACTTTCCCCTCTAAGATTACTTTCAATCTACTCTTTATGTATTTCATATGTACTTCCATTTGAATTTAAGTTTCTTGAAGGCAGGGGCTGGTTTTTCCCCTTACCACAATGCCTGGTATATAATAAGCACTTAATAAATGTATAGTGGCCAACTAACTCACTAGAAACACTTTATTATTATTATTATGTACTAGTGCAGACTAAACATACCCATTCCATTCATTTCTGACATAATCTGCCAATTCTTCATATAATTTAACATACTTTTACTGGGACAAAAGAAGAGGTAGAAACTTAGACAGATATATAAAACATTAGCAACTGTACGTCATCAATACTGCTCAATTTCTGAAACCTGATACCTTTGATCAACTTTCTACTAAATATTCAGTATAAATTATATTTCATTACCATCACCACATCAGAAAATATTTCACTTTTTTAGGTGCTGTGGACACTTCTGATAATAGTCTAAGGAAAAAAATACTAAAAACAGAACATTATTACCATTAATATTTATGATACATGTGACATTAGCTTAACTCTTTTTCCTACCATAAAATGCCTAAATTTATACTTGCCTATGCCTATTGAAATAATCATAATTCAATCTATCTGATCATTAATTAATTGATCAATTCATCAAAATTAATATTACTCTTGAATGTATCAAAATGTTTCTTACATAGGATAAGTCAATGAAAAGATTAAGATAAATTAGGTGGTTTTAGTATGGTGTTTCTCTTTTTATATTGTTGTTGCTGTTAAAAACAGTAACCACTCACATTTACATAATGTGCCCTTTCAAACCATTTCTTAACAATAACCTGTCACATAGGAAGTGCAAGTATTATTATCTCCAGTTGACAGATAAGGAAACTAAAGCTCTGAAAATGTAAGTAATACTCATAACATTTAGTATATTATGTGGGATTTGAACTTTTTCTGAACAGAAAACATAAATGGCTTCATATGACCAAAATACTGCTAAATAATAAAATAACTGCTAAAATGAGGATATAATTATTAATTTGATAACATAAAATCGAGGCTTTTCATAATCATCTTTATGACAATACTGATAAATCTGTAAAGAGAGCTAGAAGGTGGTCATCATACCTGACACACCCAATTTTCCTCACAGCTTAGTCACTCCCAAACTCGCACTCAGAAGGTACTCCTGATGCTTTAGTTCATATAATGTTGCTTCTGAATATTCTCCTAAAACTATGCCTCACTGGGAGATAAAGAGGACCTGAGCTATGACATGGAGGAATACATCAGAAGCAATAGTACGGCACAACAACATAAAAAGGGTAGTAATTCTTAGCCAATGCTACAGCTCTTTATGGTTTTTAAAAAAAAAATTATCATTCAGAAGGCATCAACTTCCAAAAGAATGAAATATGAAAGAATATGAAGTTTCTCACAAGCAGCAATGCTGCTTCCTTCTACCACCAAAGAGAATGCCAAGTAAAATGGAAACAGAATTGTAGGAGATTTTGACCATCATTGTCATTACTTCATTTGTACTTTTGTATAAAGAGACTGAGAAAAAATTGCAAGGCTCAGGATTAGAAGTATGTTAATAACGGAGTGCCAATGCTGACATTTAATAAGAAGAGGCAAAGACAAGGTGACAGACAAGAGTCCTACAATTAAGGCAACTAAGGTGGTGGACTATGCCTGGAGTCAGGATAACCTGAATTCAAATCTAGCCTCAGAGGCTTATTATGTGACTGACCAAGTCACTTAAGTTGTCTACTTCAGTTTCCTCAAATTTGTTATTTTCGTGGGGATAAAATGAGATATTCGGAAAGGGCCCTGCAGCTCCTAAAGCACTATATAAATGCTAATTATCATTACAATCCCCTTTCATTTTCCCCTTGCAAAGGGAATGGCCTTCAACTTAAGAATGGATTAGACATATACATTAGTTTTTTCTTCTTTTTTCTTTCTATATAGCCTTTCCTACTACAGTTTTTAGAAGTCTCTGAAAAATAAGAGTAAGCAAATGAAGAAACACATGCCAGAAAGGGGTGTTTTGTTTTTTTTAAAGTTTGACAGCTATCTTTAATGCTAAAATATTCCACATACAAACCTTACCCAAACTATGGCTGATTTACTGACTTTTCACTTTCCCTCTAAATAAATCCCCTTAATAAGTGTAACTAAGAGACAAGAGGACCTGAGAGGTGAGATAGGATAGTTTATAAGGAGTTAAGTTGTATTAAAGAAAGCCTGGGTTCAAGTTCCACCTGTGACACATACTAAGAGGTGACTGGCCAAGTCCTACTTAAACTCTTAGTGGCCCAGACAATTGGCAGGAGACTCCTCAATGAGAATTTCTTAAACCAATGAAATCGCACATTCTTCCCAAAACACAACGTAGTCTACTTTTAGTAGTCTGCCCCTGAATTGAGGTCACCCTCTAAATATTTTTTTGACAATCATACCTAGCTACCTACCCTGCCTGCCCACTGGCAATGCGGCACAATGGATTTTAAATGAGCTCTTCATTGAAAATTCCAGTTCTATCACTTACAGTGAAAAGTTGGATGTGTCACTTAACTTCTACTGATTTAATAAAGTGAGGGAACTGCACTTAACTAATATTATCTTTAATGACCCTTCCAGTCCTATATCTTTTTTCCTATGATCCTATATGGATGATCTCATAGGTTCTGCATTAAAACAAGAAATGGTTGATATTGATCTATGAAAATCCAAGACACATTTTAAATAGGACAAATTAATGGCAAATATGAAAAAGTGTGTCTTCACAGAAAAAAATATCTAATTCAACCTTATCCAACCCTCACAAAACCATAACTTTTTTGAGCTCACAAAAGACGACCTGCAAAAGGCAAGCTGGATTTTTCAGATGGCCTCAATTACTTCTTAAAGCAGTCTTGGATATTTCAATATTATTCATATAGTAAGTACAGTGACATAATTTTACAAGGTATCATTAAATGTCACCAGCCTATAAAGCAGTCGTTTAACTCATAAGTAGATTTGAACCCTCCCCCGACCCCCTGCCAAAAAAAAAAAAGTACAGAAGAATTATTTCCACAGCCTTAGCGAAAGATTGTAAAATAACCTGAGAAATCTAATCCTTTAAAAATATGAAATGTCTCATAGTTCTTCCTATATATGACTTCCAAATATGCTTTAATTGCTTCTAACTTTTTTAATCATAACATAATCAAAAATTATTTAGCTTAGTGTTTTTGTGTTTTTATTTTTGCCCAAGTAAATTTTAAAATCTATCCAAGAATGTATTCTATGTCTTTCTAGTAAAGAATGGCTAAAGCAGTCATCAAAACTCAATCAAAATTTATTTTTGCTACTTACATAGGGATATAAGAGGGAGTTAGAAGGCAAAGTATGAAATTTAAAGAGTTGGAAGGGGAAAAAAAGAAGCTATAGGTTTAGAGAACTTAATTATTTGAAGAAGGTATTATCATGTTGGTTTCCAAAAATATCAGAATTCTACATGGCCCTTGAAAAACTTTGTATATTAAGCAGGAAGAAAATAAGTAAATTTTAAGAGGTATCATTTTGGAAAAAGAAATAGTATGACCCTTAATTATTTTTTCATAAAATATGAATTTGAGGAGCATGATCATCAAAAAGGATACAGCAAGTACACAGATCAATAACCAACAATTATCAAGTGGATTACTTTTAAAAGATAATATATTCTAGAACCCATGACACTGTCACTATAAAAGAGAATGTCTTGGACTTAGGAACAGCTCCAAAACATGTTTAATTACTGAAATATCAAAATAATTGTGTAATGAGGTGGTTTTACCAATAAGTCTGTGATTTAATGAGATTCTGGGATCTTCTATTAAATAAAATTGAATTGAATTTACTTTCCTATATGCCTCTGATATACACTGTTCTTTATTACTAGAAGATAAGAAATTCTGCACCCTGCATAACCTTTATAAATACAGCATTTTTCCAGAGTTGTTTCATATCTTACTACCTTTAGGAAAGCTTTTGGCAACAAATATGCACTACCACCAAATCAGGGGTTTTCCATGGTTTCAAAGAGTCAAAATGGTTTTGATTGCATCACTCATCTAAAACTACAGAAACATAATAGCCTGAATGTTTTTCAGTGGTTATGGGTATCATACAGGCTAGAATTACCATTAATGTTAACCACAAACAACAGTAAGACTAAGTACCACAAACACATGAATTATGATTAATAAGACATGCATTTGTGAATAAACAATACACATACTAAAAATAATGAATCACTCATTTTCCTGAGTGAAAACTTTATATGTAGAACAAAACAAAAACACACCATGGTTCTGGCCTCCAGAGTAGTCAGATTTATATATAACCCAAGTGATAGCACTGAAGCAAAGAAAGTAATCTGCACTCTGAACCAAAAAGTTAGTTGCAACCTAAAGTGAGTATTAGTATGAATTTTTGATGAAAAAAAGTTGTTGCCCATTAACTGTTTTAAAAATTAGATAAAACAATAGTTGAATAATCCCTATAGCTATTTTTAATTCAGTTCTTGAATTCCTACAGCATGGCATGCAAGTTACACATTTAATATAAAATGTTAATATTATAAACTCAAAACCATATCTAAAATCCACAAAATAAAGCACCTAAGAATACTCAGTAATTATTACTAACAAAGCCTGGGATTTACACTGTCAATGACCTAAGAACAATGGGTCACTGGGATGTATCCAAGCCATACCTTTTAATCCACGCCATGGTACTTCAAGAACATGTTAAGGTGAGCCACGGCTCGGCACACTTCGATGCACCTCAAAACACCTCAGCCAGTGTATCATTCTCCTTTCCTTTGGAGATCATAATGGCTCCGAAGAACTATAATGCTTCCATTTCAATGTCAGTCTCATACAAAATTTCAATAACTTTAAAAAAACAAAAACAAAAAAAAATGACTTTAAGTGTTAGTATGTTAAAACACTAGAGAACTGTGTTAAACAAACTGCCATGACCAAGAAAAATAAATAAGTTGCAGCTAACATGAAACACTATCTTTTTAAACAAATACTATTATGTGTAAAGAAGTAAAGTTTTGCCATAGTTTTCTGAGGGAAGAGACTTTAAAAAAAAACTTAATCTGTGATTTACCGTGGTCTCACTGTAGAACCCTGACAAGTGGCTTAAATCTCAATTGTTGCTTCAGTTTCCCCATCAACAAAAGAAGACAGAACAATTTACTCAGGCCAAAGTGTCAGACTCTGAATAATTATTTGTTCCAAAGTGGTATGGCAGTCTTGCAGACAGGCATTCTCTTACAGATATGAATTTTTTTTTTTTGGTAAGAGGAAATGATATAGATCTCCTCCTAAAGCGGAAATTGTGTTGATTTAAATTTGTACACTTTCTAACAAATTGAAAAAATTTCAGTTGGTAAGGTCATACAATATTCTATACAAATGCTAACTCAGAGATGGCAAAATCTATAATAAGGATTTCCTCAAATTTGAATCTCTTGATTTTTCATAATGTGGACTGGTAGAATGATTTTTTTTTCTCATTAAAAACCACACTTCATTCTTGGGGGGTGAGCAATAAGAAAAGATTTCACTAGTAATTCCTATTTTTAATCAACTACACATCTATTTTTACGTTTAAAAAAAGGAACTTGGAATTTGGTCTACAGGGAGGGAGGCAAAATTAAGCTAATACCTACTCAAATACGTATATACATACACATTTATCTTAAAGGAAATAATGGTATTTTAGGATCAGCTCTGATTAATCAAGGTAAGTTTGATGAAACTCAACATTAAATAAAGATTTCAATGAACAGAAGAAAAAAAGACTAGGTAGATGATAAGAGAAAAGGTACTAAATTATGTCTATTTATAAATGATAGGGAATATGGCAAAATCACAGGATAAAAAGTTTATTTTTAGATGTAAGAAAACATTATTCTGAGACTAAAACTAAATCCCTAAAAGACAATCCAAAATAAAATATTAACAAATTTAAATATTACACATGGTTACCACCATCAGGTTACTATAACTTAAATGGTATTCTGAATTATTTTTTAAATCACCTTTTACCAAATAAATTTTAGTTATTAAAAAGGGCACTACTTTTACAACTGTCTCTGAAACAACTCTTTATACCTAAATTATAAGAAACCATTCACTTTTTAAATTTTTTTTTAAATGGAGACGTGTTTCCATAAAAAACAATCCTAGTGCCAATCAAACCTTTTAGAATTATGTATTTAAAGGAGAGCTAAAGTATTCATTATTCGTTTATTAGTCATTTATTAAATACTTATTGCAAAGTACAGGCAGGGTACTGGGGAAGATATAATGATAATTCATCTTCCTCCTACCCCTCCGCATGAAATAGCAGAAAATCATACACACATTCAAAGTATGCATTAATATAAAATATACAAAACTATAATGCTAAATAAAATATAACCATAAGCACAAAATGTTATACAAGGTCCAAGGAAAAAAAGTTCATTTCCACTTTTTCGTAAGGGCTAGGAAGGTGGGTAGAGAAATACTTAAAAAGGAGACTGTAGCACTTGAAGTTGAACCCTGAAGGATGAACAGGATTTCATAAATTAATTTACTTTTTTTATATATATGCAGCACAGTAATATTTCTCAAATGTACCTTCATAAGCTGAAACTAGTCTCATTCATGTATATCTCAGTCCATATCTCAGCCTTGTATCATAAGCAGATATGGGCAAATAGATGTACTGAGTGTAACAAGTATACTGTATTTATAAAAAAATTCTGGAAAAAAGGCAAAGAGAAAATGGTTGGGAAATTCTAAATTTCCTATATACCTACAGGGAAATTTAAGATATTATTGACAGCCATTCATTCTTTACATTCCTAATTTTATTAAATGTAACCTGCAAAATTGAGCCAGTAGGCAGGAGGAGTGTGTTCATGTGCAAGTGTACTGATCTGAACATATTTAAAAACAAGGGATTTTACCCTTTGTATCATAAACCTCTTTAGAAGGCAATACTATAGCCTTTCTTAAAATAACATAGTTTTTTTAAAAAAATCATAATGAAAGAAATTGCTAAATCTCAGTTTGCTGTTGTTCAATAGTTTTTCAGTTGTGTCTGACTCTTCATAACTCCATTTGGGGTTTTCTTGGCAAAGATATTGGAGTGGTTTGCCATTTCCTTCACCAGCTCATTTTATAGATGGGGAAACTGAGGCAAACAAGATTAAATGACTGGTCCTGAGGTCACATAGCTAAGTTAAGTGTCCGAGGATGCATCTGAACTCAGGAAAATGAGTTTACCTGATTCCAGCATTTTATCCACTACACTATTTAGCAGCCCAATTAGAGGTTAGTGAAAATTAAGATGTAATTTTAAGTTTAGAGTCCCCTTGAAATCTATCCATGGATGATGGTTTGTGGATCCCTAAGTTAAGAAGCCCTGATTATAAACCAATTTCACAACTGGTAAAAACAAACAAAAAACATCTTTTCAAAGAAAATCTACTGTGAAATACCACATTATATTTAATGATATAATCTGGATATTAACACTAGTATAAGCCCCAAGACCAAAGATAGAAAATAGGTAATTGAGTAGGGTTTTTTGTTTTGTTTTGTTTTGTTTTTAAAGCAATTGGGGTTAAGTAACTTGCTCAAGGTTACATGGCCAGTCATTATTTATGTCTGGGTGCTCATTTTCTGAGGCCGGGACCAATCCCGGGTCCTCCCAACTCCAGCCAGCACTCTTACTCACTGCGCCACCTAGCCACCCCAAGGTTTTTTGAAAGACAAAAAACTATAAAACACAATCCTTCTCTATGTTGACTTAATTAAAATCTCAGTCCCACACTGAAAATAATTAATGACCATTTTTATATCTCTTCCTTAAATTATTTTTAAAGTTAAAGGAATTAATGTCTGAATATTATAATTCAGATGTTAGAGGACATGAAAAGTCTTAGTACTCAACCAATGTCCAAATGACAGTGACAAAGTTAGCACGTCTATTATAAAAAGACTAATCTAAGGTAATTTTACAGCTCTAAATCCTATGAACTAAAAGGTTTACCTGAGAACTTAAAATTTTGCCTATCAGAAATCAGTAGCTCCCTTCAAAGTTAAATATAGAGACTACTTTAAAGGAGACATTTCCTGATCTTCCAGTCTCCAGTGCCCTCCCCTCCAGCTGACTATGTATATATTTTACATTTATTGGTGAATGTTTTCCAATAGAAATTAAATTCTAGGAGGGCAAGGGATATTTTCTTCTATTATTTGTGTAAGAGGGATGGTACCTTAGTGAGACCCCAGAAAAAAGCAGAAAAGGCTGCAAGGGCTAGAAGACAGAAGTTAAAAAGTAAATCAAAACTCAACAAAAGGGGAACTTAAATAGCTCAAGCGCAAATAGAGGCCAGAAAGACAAAGGACTTGCCCAAAAGAGTAACCACTCACACCATTCACTCACTTGAAAATCCCAAGGGAACATGGGAGACAAAATTCAATTAAACTGAAATTTACAACTAGGAAGGAGGCAGATCACTCAGACTACTCCAGCTCCAGCAAAACCCCCGAAATTCTCACCAGAGCAACCCTAGGTCAACAGGAAAGGTGACCACCAACAAAGCAGCACCAGCTTAGGTAGCGTTGCAGCTTGATCAGAGAGGGGGTTAGGGACAGTGCAACCTGCAAGGCTCTGTATCCCGGTGCATCAAAAATAGAGGGATCCTCAACAAAAGCCCCAGTGTGGACACCTTACAAGTGGTAGACAGCAACAAGTCACACCAGTCAGTCTGGCCCTCAGACTTGGACAATTCAATCCTAGGGTCTCTGAGGCCCCTGGAATCATCTTCTTAAGTGCCAGAGAGACCTGAAGATTCAGGGCTTTGAATCTCAAAAATTTATAGAGGGGGTGGGGTAACCTAGGGAGGTAGAAATCAGCACAGGAAACCAGGGCAAGACCAAAGCATAGCAGGAAGTGAAGCCTTACACAAAGCCCCAATTCATGAACTAAAGCTAAAGATGAGTAAATCAAAGGAAATAATAATCAATATAAAACAATTACTGCAAAACTAATGAGTCCTCCAAAAGGAGTAACTCTGTAATGGCTGCAAGCAGCAGCTCAAAGGAAAAAAAAAATACTTTCCACCAAGAGTGATCTGAATATCTGAAGCAGGGGATTTTTTAAAAAACAAAATAAAAGCTCTTGAGGAAAGAACTAGAAGGAGAATAAATAATTTGGAAAAGTTGTAAATCTCACTCAAGAACTGATCTTACCAGGTGCAGGTAGGCGGCAAAGTGAATAAAGCACCAGCCCTGGAGTCAGGAAGACCTGAATTCAAATGTGACCTCAGACACCTTGGGCAAGTCACTTAACCCCAAGTATCTTGCTTTCCCCCCTCAAAAAAAAAAAAAAAAAAAAAAGAACTGAACTTCCTTAAAGTAAAATAGACCAAAGACTCCAAATAGATCAATGACTCCATAAGGCAGGAAAAAACATTAGAAC
The DNA here is from genome assembly GCA_011680675.1 of Gymnobelideus leadbeateri. Taxonomy (NCBI): domain Eukaryota; kingdom Metazoa; phylum Chordata; class Mammalia; order Diprotodontia; family Petauridae; genus Gymnobelideus; species Gymnobelideus leadbeateri. Next base: position 316,294 of record WOXC01005093.1, read on the forward strand.
AAAATCAAACTATTTTTAAAAATCAGAAAAGATAATATAAGAATTTAAAACACAAGATAAGATAATAAGAAATATGTAAGAACTAGAAGAAGAATAAACAGTTTGGAAAACAAAGTTGTAAATCTTACTCAAGAATTAAACTTCCTGAAAGTAGAATAGACCAAAGAGAAATCAATGACTCCATGAGGCAGGAAAAAATACCAGAACAAAATCAAATGATTTTAAAGATTTAAGAAAAGATAATATAAGAAGATATGATAAGGTAATATACTAAGATAATAATGTAAGAAATACAAAATATTTTATATTAAAAAACTGACTTAGAAAACAGGTCAAGGAGAGATAATTTAATAATCATCACAATCCCTGAAAACCATCATTTAAGAAACAAACAAAAAAAAAGGCTTGATGTAAGTATCTCAAGAAATTGTAAGTGAAAAATTTCCAGATTTATTAGAACAAAAGGGCAAGGCAGAACAAAGTAAGCATTTATGCAGTCTATTATATGCCAGGCATTGTGCTAAAGCACTTTACAGTATCTCATTTGATCCTCACTACGATCCTGTGAACTAGGTGCTGTTATCCTCCCCATTTTAGAGTTAAGGAAACTTCAGAAAAGTTAGATGAAGTGACTTGTCCTTGGGGTCAAGTAGGTAATATCTGAGGCCAAATCTGAACTCAAGTCTTCCTAACTCCAGACCAGATGCTCTCTATTCACTGGACCACCTAGCAATCCCATTCTGAAAGAAAAACACAAAGGAACAGTCCTAGGAAAGTCAAAGCCAAAAGCCTCAGTAACCATATCAAATGCTGTAAGCATCAAAAAGCAAAAGGTTCAATCATCAAGGAACAGTCAGGATTCACATTAGAGTAAGCAGTCTCTACTAAAAATGAGTACTGTCTTTTAGAATACAATATTCCAAAAGGCAAACTTATATATAGACTTATAACCAAAAATATTTTTGCAGCATGGTCTAAGTAAAAAGTGTAAAACACTTAAGAAACAAGTTTAGTGGGAAGAACTTCTTGATTCTAAAGTCTTGGGTTCTAAACTGAGATCTGTCAATGATTAGCTGCATAGTATTTACCTCAAGCATACCTTTTAACTGCTCTGAAACTATTTCCTGGTCTATAAAATGAGAGGGGGTTAGATGAGATTTCCAATTCTGTGATTAAAATCAAACTATCACAAAATTCAGTTGATATTTGAACAGATAGGACTACCTTCAAGGTTTGTCAGAAATATTAACATTTATGAAGAATAGGTTTTGGAAACTGATAGATATAAAGGGTGGCGTACTGACTTCTGAAAAAACGTGACCTGAGCATGATTTAAAAAGAGAATGAAAGAAATGGATGATGTTAGAATAGTCCCTTCCAACTTTTTAAGATTTTTTGATTCAAAGAAAAGACAAGATATGGGCGACCAAGTAATTTAGACATACTCTATGAATGCTTACCGAAAAGCATTCTTGCTCTTAACTACTTGGAAATAACTTAACTATAGCTTAAGGTTACCCTTCCACTGTTAAAAAATGAGAAACTCCACAAGTTCTTAGAATATCAACTGCTACTGAGTATATTTTTAAAACTAGGGTCAACAGGAAGAGATCTGAAGAGTGATAGGAATTAGAAAAAAGTCTGACTTTTATTTATACATTAATATTGTAATTTTCAATCCAAGCAAATACTGAAAAAATTACCAAGTACTAACTATTTAAGAGGCTAAATATACAATCAGTAGTTCTGAACTAGTAATAAAAACCAGCAATAAAAAAGATACTTTCTCCGTATCACTTTTGGGAAAGACTCAGTTTTCTTTTTTTAAGCAAGCTCCACTTGGTGGAGCTCTATTCTTTTAAATGTTTCCCAATTTTTAGTTTCATTATTGTAGAACAAGTTAATATGGGGCCAAAAACTGACAATGAAGCACTTAATAGTAATGATTTCAGGACTCAAAACAAGGAGCCACAAATTTCAGCCTTATTATAGGGTCTCATAGTAAAAGGTAAACACAATTACGAAAAACAGATTGGTTACTCCATCCAAATTCAGTAAGGCAAACTTTGACAGAGTATCTTTTATTTTTAAGCACTGCCTACCTAAGTGTCCTATAGTGGAAAAAGCCTGGACTCTACTTAGCCATGGATCTTGAGTCTTAACCCTTCTGTGCCTCAGTTTCTTCATCTGCAAAATGAGTAATACCCTATCTAATGACAGGCACTGTCTAACCTAAAATGGCTGAGCATAAAGGTTTGAGGCCAGAAAAGGATGATACAAGTTGACAAAATAAAATAACTACATTCATACAAATGCCCAGGATCCCAGAATCTCAGAGATGGAAAAGAACTTAGAGGTCATCTAGTTCAAATTATACCCAAGTAGAAATCCTTTCTATGGCATCTCCAAAAGGTGGCAGTCAAGCCTACCTCTGATAGGGAAATATTTCATTTCTGTACTATCATGTAATAAAACATCTTTTTCCTGATATACATCCCAAATCTTAACTTAAATGTTAAACCTAAACATATATATTAATAGATTCCCCTACAAACTAGGTTATAAAAAGGCAGTTAAATAAATGTGATTTCTTCTTTTTAATTACCCTTCTAAAAAAACAGTGTATATGTACACAAACATAGTTTGGTAATGATTGTATTTACAGGTAAACTCAGTTATAGTACTAGTATTGTTCTCCCTTTTCCCCCAGTTAACCCAATAATGGATACCAAGAAGAGAAGGTAGAGATATTGGTGAAATTTTCTGCATGGGGAATAAAGGTGATGGTAATTCTTTATGCAAGGCTAAATTAAAACTAATATTTTGACAAAAAGTATTTGATTAAGATGATAAATTTGCTTTTTATGTTAAAGTAAACAAAAATGATTCTGATGTATTTCTGTTAACACTGAACTTTAAGTATAGCAAAAAGGTTCTGACATTCTAAATGGGAGAAAAATTTTCAATCAATCTGACCATTCAGGAGGTGAGGATATGAAATCTGTAGATTATTCAGCCATCTCACTTGTTATTTCCCATTCTAACTCTGGCCAAGTCAGTATTTTATTAGCACCAAAGAGATGCAGAAATGAAACTGAAATCAGTCCAACTTCTTACACTTTGGCAAAGGAAAGAGATGAAATTCTTAATAAAAATATAGTATTTAAATTAGATTTTAAATATGCATACTATGCTGATCATTAATTTGCTGGCAAAGCTAAATAACATGTAATTTGCTTGAATAGTTATAAAGCACCTAACAAGAAATTAAGGAGAATTGTTGTGTTTTGTGTTAATCTTTATGCTACTTGAAAAATGTTAAAGGAAAAGAGCTAAAAGGCTAATAAACAAGGATGACTTGTAACCTTACCTTCCTCCATGAATAAAACTAACATCCCCTCTAAGTACATTGATGAAGTTGAAAAGAACAGTTGTATATTTATTCAACGTCATCTGAAAAAACTCATTCAACTACTAGAAGTATTCATTTGTATTTGATTAAAATTTACCTCTACCACTTTTCATATACTTTCCCTTTATTTTTCCCATTTTCTTTTTTTTTTTTTCAAATGCTTTATTAACTTCTGGTTTACTTCATTTCCACCAGATTTTGGGTTACAAATTTTCTCCCCGTTTTTCCCCTATCCACCTCCCCAAAATAGCAGTCCCCCAGGATATCCCCTCCTCTTATTTCCCATTACATGTAAAATAGTATAAATAATAATATATGTATATATATATATATTTATTTGGTTTAAAACTTTGAATTCCAAATTCTCACTTCCCTTCCCCACCCTTACTGGGAAGATAAGCACTTCAATATAGTTTGTACATGTGTAGTTAATGCAAAACATTACCATAGTAGATATTGTAGAACACTGATTATATTTCCCTCCCTCCTACCTCACCTCTCATTTGTTCTATTCACCTGCCTGTCCAAGTGAATGCTTCCAACTTCCCTCCCCCCCCCCCCCCGCCCTCTCTTCTATCATTCCCCCCTCTCATCCCCTTCCCCCCTACTCTCCTGTAGGGTGAGATATCCTATTTGATGTGTATGTCATTGCCTCCCTGAGCCAAATTCAATGAGAATAAGGTTGACCCATTCCCTTATGCCTTCCTGTTCTTACCCTCCATTGAATCCATTTTCCCTTGCCTCTTCTATATGAGATAGTTTGCCCCATTCTGTCTCTCCCCATCTCCTCTCATTCTATTCCTCTCTCACCTCTTAATTTCACCTTTTAAGTATCATCCCTTCCTATTAAATTGGTCCTGTGCCCTCTATCTATGTATATCTGTAAACAGATATATACACATTCACATATGTATTCATATACCTATATACCCTCCATATTTTTCCCATTTTCAAGTGCTAATTGGTTTAAGATTAAAGTTTAAGGTATATATCCTGATCTATTTTTTAGGAAAGATACTTCTGGTAAAAATAACATTAAAATGAATTAAAAGCCAGAATAATTTATGGAAATGGCATTTTGTTAAAATGAGGGCAATGTTAGAAATCATATTCTCAGTCTTCCAGCCCAGAGATGAGACTTAAAAGTGTTGCCTGAGCCATACAAATACAAGCACTAATAGTACTGTCCACCCTAGTTACAGTTCCTAGATCTCTTGGGATATCGTTTGGCTGCAACAGATGGTTCAGAGTTTAAGTGGTTAGGATTTTTTTGAGGTGAGAAGGATTCAGACTTGAAGGGCAATTGCTAGTTGACGGAAGGGTCAAAAAGCTTAGCATTCTTAACTACAATTCAAACAAGTACATTCATTATAGATGTCATCTGCTTTCTGGAATGAGACCAGGGCAAAAAGCAAGCTCACTTGTATAGATTTTTCACTAACTAGAACAAAACCAAGCATTATTTCTCCAAGCCATCCTAAGAGATATAAAAATTGCTTTCTGCAATGAAAGTCATTGTAGAGTGTGTGTGAGTGTGTGTGTGATTATTCACTTCAAGATTACAGATATTAAGACCAAACATATTTGAGTACTTATATCCATCAGTAGCAATTTGATATTACTGGGATCAATAGTGGTTACAGATAAAGGCTGAATGACAGACATGCATATTCATCCTAATCACATATATTTTGAGATGGCTGATGAAAGTTACATAGCCTATGTGACAAGGAAATATATATTCTCTGCATATAGCTAAGCAGTTTATATATGGATTAAAACTGAAGTCTTAACCTTATGTCCTTATCTAAATTAAATAAAACTTTATCTCCTGTACTTCAATTTTAACCAACTGCTTTATAAAGAACCAAAAAGATTAAGGAAAGATTATGACTTTGAAATTGAGCTTTTACCTAAAGATAAAAAAATTAACAACTCAAGCTTAAAAAGTCTGTAAAAATATTCTAACCCAATATGGGTCAATTCTATACTTATAAAAAAAAAAAAAGAAACTTTAACTTTTTGCATAGAAATTACTTGTTTTCTATTTCTCAGATTGCTCACACTTCTAAAAATATGTACATTAACTCTGAAAAATTAAAAATCAGTAGGGAAGAATATAAACAATTGTGACTAAATACATAAATAGGCCAAAATTATTTCTACAAAGTTAAAAAAATTTAAATTTATAAATAGTTAAATATTATTAAGAAATTTCTAAACTATGGCTAAGTTATTAAAATGTTGCTTAAAATAATTTATTCATATGTAATTTGTCTTATATTAACTCTTTTAAAACTAAAATATTTAAATTATACTTAATTTTGCAGGGAAAAATTTACACACACATATACATATGTATATATATATATATATATATATATATATGTAATCACCATGAATATGAATAGCTTACAATATATAGACAAACAAAATAAGTAATGCTTTAGTTATCTTTAAGATTATATCTAAAATATATAACAGGCATCATGTACATAGGCATACTAGACTGTCACAATTGGCAGTGATGACATGGTATTGGTTAAATACCGCAATTAGTAGCTAATGTGCAGTAATCAAATATGGCTGATGTACATGATAAGAATATAGTATTTTTTAGATAAAATTGGACAATATAATCTTAGATATCTAAACTTACAACATATAATCCAGCTATATAACAATAAAAATGAATTAGACATGTTTTAACACTCTTCACTTGCACAAGACAGCATAATGAATAGTTTAATACAGTTGGTGGTAACAATAATAAAAATAATAAAGATAATGACAACAGCTAATATTTAAATAACATGGATGTTTATTCTTCTCTAAGCTCCACTCCTGCCTCTTTGGACTTTCTCTATCAAGCAACCAAGCCAGGTACTTAACATTTCTTCCCCCTAACTAACCTCCACTTTTCAGCTTCCTTTTCTTTGTAGTCTTTCTCCCCATTAGAATGCAAGCTCCTTGAGGACAGAGAATATCTTTGTTTTCTGCTTGTATTTCTATTAGTAGCTCTTAATACTGTGAGTAGTGTAGTAAGTACTCAATAAATGCTTGTTGACCTGATTCAACATGAGAATTTGCAAAACATTTTACATATGTGATCTCATTTGAGATCCTCACAAAAACCCTAAGAGATAGGTACTATATTATTATTCACATTTTACAGATGAGGAAATTGAGGCTGATAGTGGTTAAGTGTCTTGCTCAAGGTTACACAGCTAGCAAGGATCTCAGGCAGGATTTGAATTCCGATTTTCCCACTACTCTTATTCATTGTACCACTATGTAACACTTCAACCACTCTAGCATGCATGTAATTCCAAGTTGAAAACACTATGCCCTAAACAGGCAAAAATTCTTGCACAAACTAATACAGCAAAACAGGTAACACAAAGGCACAAATGTTCAAGAATGTACATATGAAAGCACTGAGAGTAATGTTCTCCCAGTATGAAATTTGGAGAAATAATGTGGTATATTCTTACAAAGAGGCCTGCAGCTTGCAATTCCTAAATTATACCATGATAGTAATGCATGATAGTAATGGTTCAGTTTATTTTCTATCCAAAATTAAAGTACAGTAAAATTTTGAACATGTTACATTATTTAGAAAAATCATTCATTCCCTGGTAAATGAAACTAATTAAGTACTAATTTTTATAAGTTTGTTTTCACAGAACTGAATTTTAACTTCCTTGGATGAAAACTATTTTGAATGTATCATTGTTTTCTTATTGTTGCTATTATTACATACCACAATTTGGTTAGCTATTCTTGATTGTAAGAGACAGTTTATTTCTAGTTTCCTGAAATTAGAAATAGTACTGTTATGAATGTTTTGTTTAGACAGATTGGTCTTTTCTTCCAGTCAATATTATCCATAGGGGGCGGAGCCAAGATGGTAGAGTAGACACAGCACTTCCAAGGTGCTCTGCCCGACAAAACTTCCAAACCATGTAAAAGGGGACTCTGAACAACTTCTGGGGCCCCAGCACCACAGAACGACACAGATAAGCTAACCTCCCTCTGAGGACAGCCCAGCAGCCCTGAAGGAAGGACCAGTGCAGCGCCAGCCGAGCACAGGTCTGCCTGAGTCCCGGTTTTAGCCCCAGGGTGGCAGGGCCAGCAGCTGCCTGGAGGGACCCCAGAACACCAGCAGCTGTGGCGATTCCAGAATAGTCAACACAGACATGCCTAGGACAAAGTGAGAGGTTAGTGCCCTATGGACTTTGGGACCAGTATTTGGGGAACACGTTGGCTTCCTCCCCTGGGGGCTAGAAGCTGCTGAGGAGACATGCCATTTTGTAGTTTTCAGAGGCAGCTCCAGCTCCTGGCCTGCAAACTGTAGGAAGATCCAGCGATCAGTCTTGGGGGGTAATCGCTCTTGCTTTAACCTCCCTGGAGCTGGATTGTGATCTAGGTTGGAGGTCGTGGGTGGGTTTCCAGCTTGCCAGAAACAGAAGTTGCCCCCCCACCACATTCGGGATGAAAGTTCCCATCTGGCACTAGGCCATACTATGGCAACAAGCCCAAAAGTCAAGTAATTAAGTGGCAACATGCCAAGGCAAAGGAAACAAATTAAACACAAAAATGCAACCTTAGACTCCTACTTTGGGGGCAAAGAGGATCAAAGCATAGAGCGAGAGGAGGACTGTGAGGTCAGAAGTCCTGTTCCAAAAGCCCCAGGGGAAAACATGAGCGGGTTGCAGACCACAGAGGACCTTAAGAAGGACTTTAAAAATCAAGTAAGAGAAGTGGAGGAAAAAGTGGAAAGAGAAATGAGAAGGATGCAGGAAAAGTATGAAATGAGGGTCAAAAGCCTGACTGAGGAAAACAACACTTTAAAAAATAGACTAACGGGGCGGAGCCAAGATGGCGGAGTAGAAACAGCTTGTCCAAGCCTCTCTGCCCCCAGATTCCCCACAAACTATGTAAAAAAGGACTCTGAACAACTTCTGGAGCCCCAGCACCCACAGAACGACACAGAGAAGCTAACCTCCCACTGAGGACAGCCCAGCAGCCCTGCAGGAAGGACCAGCGCAGTGGTCTGGGAGCCGGCAACGCGCAGAGCGCAGGAGCCCAGCCGAGCCGAGCCCAGGTCCGCGTGAGCCGAGGTTTTAGCCCCAGGGCGGCAGGGCCAGCAGCCAGCTGGAGGAATCCCAGAACACCAGGAGCTGTGGCAACTCCAGAATTATCAACATAGACATGCCTAGGACAAAGTAAGAGGTTAGTGTCCTATGGACTTTGGGACCTGCATTTGGGGAATGCGTCAGCTCCCTCCCCTGGGGGCTAGAAGCTGCTGAGGAGACACGCCATTTTGTAGTTTTCAGAGGCAGATCCGGCTCCCAGCCTACAAATCGTGGGGAGATCCAGCGATCAGTCTTGGGGGGTAATCGCTCTTGCTTTAACCTTCCTGGATCTGGATTGTGATCTAGGGTGGAAGTTGTGGGTGGGTTTATAGCTTGCCAGAAACGGAAGTTGCCCCCCACACGTTCGGGACGAAAATTCCTCTAGCTGGCCTTAAAGCCATAGTGTGGCAACAAGCCCAAGAGTCAAGCAATTAAGTGGCAACATGCCAAGGCAAAGGAAACAGAAAAATGCAACCCTAGAATCCTATTTTGGGGGCATAGAGCGGGAAAAGGACTGTGAGGTCAAAAGTCCTGCTCCAAAAGCCCCAGGGGAAAACATGAGCGGGTTGCAGGCCATAGAGGACCTTAAGAAGGACTTTAAAAATCAAATAAGAGAAGTGGAGGAAAAATTCGAAAGAGAAATGAGAAGGATGCAGGAAAAGTATGAATGAGGGTCAACAGCCTGACTGAGGAAAACAACTCCTTAAAAAATAGACTAGCTCAAATGGCAAAGGAGGCCCAAAAGGGCAATGAGGAGAAGAATGCCTTAAAAAGTCGAATTTGCCAGATGGCAAAAGAATCTCAAAAGTTCACTGAGGAGATTCATTCCTTCAGAGTTAGACTGGAGCAAATGGAAGCTAGTGACTTCATGAGAAATCAAGATGCTGTTAAGCAGATCCAAACAAATGAAAGATTAGAAGGCACTGTGAAATATCTCATGGGAAAAACCACTGACCTGGAGAATAGATCCAGGAGAGACAATTTAAAAATTATTGGATACACAAAAGCCATGATCAAGGAAAGAACCTAGAAATCACCCTTCAAGAAATTCTCAAGGAAAACTGCCCTGATGTTTTAGATCCAGAGGGCAAAATAGAGGTTGAAAGAATCCACAGATCACCTCCTGAAAAAGATCCCAAAAAGAAAACTCCCAGGAATATTATAGCCAGGTTCCAGAATCCCCAGATCAAGGAGAAAATACTACAAGCAGCCAGGAAGAAACAATTTCAGTATTGTGGAAACACAATCAGAATAGCCCAGGACCTCAGCGCTTTACACTGAGGGATCAAGGGCATGGAATATGATATTCCAGAGGGCAAAAGAGCTGGGAATGAACCCAAGGGTCACCTACCCAGCAAAACTGAGTATTTTGTTTCAGGGGAAAATATGGTCATTCAGTGGAATAGAGGACTTTCAAGCATTCTTGAGGAAAAAACCAGAGTTGAATAGAAAATTTGACATCCAGATGCAAGAAGGAAGAGATGCCTGAGAAGGTAATCAGGGAAAAGAAATCAAAAGGAACTTATCAAACTTGAACTATTTACATTCCTATATGGAAAAGCAATAACTGTGACTGATGATATCTTTCTCACTATGAAAATAATGGAAGAAGGGGGTGTGGTCATATGAATACATATGTGAATGTGTGTGTATATGGATACAGTTATATATGGATAGAGGGCATAGGTTGAATTTGCTGGGAAGGGAGAATACTCAAGGGATGGAATTATGAGGTGAGAGAGGAAAGTGGCAAGAGGAGATGGGGAGAGACAGGGTAGGGTAAACTATCTCATGTAGGGGAAGTGGTTGCAAAGGAGGGGGAGAATAAGGAAGGCTAAAAAGGCAAAACCACATTCACATGGAATTTGGTTCAGGGAGAAAATGACATACATACTAAATGGGATATCTCAACCTGCAGCAGGATAGGGGGAAGGGGGATGAGAGGAGGGATGATGGATGGGAGGGCATCCTTGGGGTGAGGGGAGGTTGGAAGTACCCACTATAGAAGAGGGACAGGATCATGTAGGGAATGGACCAGGTGGGGGGTGGGATGAGTGGGAGGGAATTATAAGCAGCTTTGTACAATATATCTACCATGATAATGTTTTGCATAGCTAGACATGTACAACATATACTGAATTACTTATCTCCCAAGAAGGAATGGGTGACAAGGGAGGAAGGAAATGGATCTGAAATTCAAGGTCATAACATTAAATGTTTCAAATATATATATAAATACTATTATTAATACTCTTTTGCCTATAATTGGGAGATAAGATGTGCAGGCATTGGGACACAAAGATTCATCTTCCTCTAATGGAAAAGTCGATGGGGGTATGGGAGAAGGTATGGGAGAGAGCAGATTGGAGGAAGCGATATCTTGTGGGGCTGCTATTCTGGGAGGTTGGGTAGGGGAATAATGGGGGGAAAATGATTGTAACTCAAAATCTGGCGGAAATGAATGATGTAAAACAGAAGTTAATAAAGCATTTGTTTAAAAAAAAAATAAACTCAATTGGCAAAGGAGGCCCAAAAGGGCAATGAGGAGAAGAATGCCTTAAAAAGTCGAATTTGCCAGATGGAAAAAGAATCTCAGAAGTTCACTGAGGAGATTCATTCCTTCAGAGTTAGACTGGGGCAAATGGAAGCTAATGACTTTATGAGAAATCAAGATGCTGTTAAGCAGATGCAAACAAATGAAAGATTAGAAGGCAATGTGAAATCTCATGGGAAAAAACACTGACCTGGAGAATAGATCCAGGAGAGATAATTTAAAAATTATTGGACTACCTGAAAGCCATGATCAAGGAAAGAACCTAGAAATCACCCTTCAAGAAATTCTCAAGGAAAATTGCCCTGATGTTTTAGATCCAGAGGGCAAAACAGAGGTTGAAAGAATCCACAGATCACCTCCTGAAAAAGATCCCAAAAAGAAAACTCCCAGGAATATTATAGCCAGGTTCCAGAATCCCCAGATCAAGGAGAAAATTACAAGCAGCCAGGAAGAAATAATTTCAATATTGTGGAAACATGTTCAGAATAGCCCAGGACCTGGCAGCTTCTACACTGAGGGATTGAAGGGCATGGAATATGATATTCCAGAGGGCAAAAGAGCTGGGATTGAAGCTAAGGGTCACCTACCCAGCAAAACTGAGTATTTTGTTTCAGGGGAAAATATGTTCATTTAGTGGAATAGAGGACTTTCAAGCATTCTTGAGGAAAAAATCAGAGTTGAATAGAAAATTTGACATTCAGACACAAGAAGTAAGAGATGCCTGAGAAGGTAATCAGGGAAAAGAAATTAAAAGGAACTTATCAAAGTTGAACTATTTACATTCCTATATGTAAAAACAATGACTGTGACTGATGAAATCTTTCTCAGTATGAAAATAATGGAATAAGGGTGTATGGTCATATGAATACATATGTGAATGTGTTTATATATGTTTACAGTTATACATGGATAGAGGGCATAGGTTGAATTTGTTGGGAAGGGAGGATACAAGGGGTTAAATTATAAGGTGAGAAAGGAAAGTGGCAAGAGGAGATGGGGAGAGACAGGGTAGGGTAAACTATCTCATGTAGAAGAAGCAAAGGGAAGTGGTTGCAAGGGAGGGGAAGAATAGGAAGGCAAAAAGGCAAAACCACATTCTCATTGAATTTGGTTCTGGGAGAGAATGACATATATACTAAATGGGATATCTCAACCTGCAGCAGAATAGG